>JANAVB010006396.1:11029533-11164196 GCA_029216955.1 Iris pallida
CACAAGCAAGTATGTAAATGTTACAAGATGTAAGATCACCAAATATACAATAGTAAGGCATCCCATACATTACATATTCGGAATGATCATGAAGCTAGTCGTTTACAAAATGTGAGGACTAGCAAGAGTTTAGTCATACATGATCAACCCTAGGTTGCCAATCATGTTACAGCCCGTAAGCAGACAGTAAGTAAAATGTACACGAGCTAACACTTGCTCGGCGGCTAAACACCTCAAAAGAATAATTTACAATAAAGTGGGAGAGCAAAAATAAACCCACTCGCCCTGGTTACGCCTGGTGTTCACCATCGGGCTGGAAAGCAGGTAGATCCTTTGCTGCTGCTCCGGATTCTGGCCATACAAAACCAGCTGGGTCAGATCCCAGAAAGAGCAAGTGCCACAAAGGAAGCTTCACTTAGGAACTAAAACCAGCAATTAGTACAAGAATATAATTGCATAATAAAAGACAGTAATTAAGGAAAAGCATGACGGGTGATATACGATGAAATAACCATGGGACTATTCAGATAACCAGGTTACAACCCGTAAACCAAACAAGGACCGGGGTTGTAACCCTTCGTCTGAACAGAACTTGGTTTCTTCCACCATTTATCGGTAAGATAACATAAGAAATCAGGATATGTAACAATCTTGTACAGGATCAAGACAAGACTAGACTGAGTAAACTCCATCCAATATTTCACGGCCAAGCAATACATACGGTTTGATACTTTAACTAACTAGGGTTATCACAGGCCTAGTTACTAGCAAGATGCAATGAGAATTCCAAGTCCGGTTACTTGCTTGTTACTACCTGAGTGATCCCAGCAAAAAGGAAAAGATAGCATGATATAGCAGACACACTGTAGTAAGATACATGTGTCCTAAGGTACCACATTCGATGGCGGGCTGGAAGTGCGCTCATCTCGACGGATAGCAACAAATCCCATGTATATATATATATAAGGCCGGGACCAAAGGGGCAACAGGTAACTGGGAAATTCTCCATGAACTATTTGATCAATCTAGTCATTAACCTAGCCAGATTCAGTATGAATCCCTGACCGTGGTACTCAGGGATCATGTCCTAGACATGATGCAAGACGCAACGGACTAGTAGTTTATACAAGCACAATCATCCACGGTGTCCAGGCCAATGAATTAGTTTGTCAAGAGTGCGCTCCGACGGGCCACTATCAATCATTGTCAGGGTACTTGTCAAGAGTGCACCACTACGGGTCACTGTCGTGTCATGTATAGCAGGTCAAGTTATCAAGTCAAGTTATCATGTCAAGTTATCATGTCAAGTGTGCACCACGGTGGGCCACTATCAAGCATGTCAGTTCTAGGTCATACCATGCCAGGTACAATTGTCATTTCAATCATGTCAATCAAGTCAAGTAATCATGTCAAGTTATCATGTCAAAATTACCGTTTTGCCCCTGTGTCCAGAATTGGACTTAAGGACAGGCAATCCTAGCTAATTGGACTATTCTGAGATCATTGGTATTGTCTATTTCAGCATCCGGGGACTGTTGTACGGGTTTTGACTATTGGAGGCATATTGAGTGATTTGGATCATCGGTTTCACCAGCACAGGACCACAGGCGAGTACAGTTTATTGTCTGCATTTCGATATTGATCTTTACTATATTTCATTGATTAGTCATTAGTTATGTGATTATTTTCTATTATAAATTGTTGAGTCGGGAATGAGAAGTACCAACGATGTGTGATCTGACCTTAGACCGTGTAGACCGTGTAGACCGTGTTGCATTTATTTCTTGTAGACAGTGTAGACAGTGATTTATTTATTGCAAAGTAGACCGTGTATACAGTGATTTATTTATTGCAAAGTAGACAGTGTAGACCGTGATTATTATTGTATTTAAACTGTGTAGTTCGTGATTATTATTCTGTAGACAGTGTTTTTTTATTTGCTATATTTTCTGTAGACCGTGTAACTGTAGACCGTGTAACTGTAGACCGTGTAACTTTAGACCGTGTAGACCGTATCGCATAATTGTCCCGAGACCGATCACATATCAAAGGTACTTCTAACAGTGGAGAAAGTATATGTGTCTATTTATTTACTATTGATTTTCTGTCTATTCTTACGGCTTTACTGTTTATTTTCAAAACTCATGATTGATGTCTAACCTTTGTTTTATAGTCATTTTCTTTATTGAAATTGCATTCAGTGGATTGTGCTCGTTCCATTCCTGACTGGAAACCAACATTTTCAGGTTAGCCGTGGATTCACTTAGCTTGGGGAGTGACGGGAATACTTGCAGACGAAAAGCCTAGAGACTAGTTAGATAGATGAGTTGTAGTCATTGTACAAGTTTATATTTTTCTGCAAATGTGAATCTTGTGAATATTGTAAATTAAATTAGTTTGTGAATGAGCATTATTTGTGATTTTGATCTTCATGGCCGTGACAGCGTTCTACCGCCGACACTGCGGCGTAGGCTGGCTTGGACACGTCTTGTATCCGTTTAAAAAAACGGGTGCGGGTCGTGACAAGTTTTTGTGGTGGCCCATGCAGGTCAGTTTTTTGCAAATCATGCAAACTCGTGATAGTACTTAAATTAGTCGTACTATTGCGAGCTTGCGACTAGAAATGCTCATTCACGAATTAGAAATTAATTTACTTTACGAGAATGACTAGGACTAGGAGTCCCTTATACAAATTTACCGATGGGTAGTCTAGGCCATGCAATGTAGATAAGGAGTTATTAATTTTGATAGTTTATCAGATCCCCATAGGTACATTATCATCTCTTGATATGACGATGTAATCTAATTTGGATAGATTATTCCCTTGGTAAGGCAGGGCTTCATAGAATTAATGATCTAGCCTTGATAGATTATTCAATTCATTCTCTTGCCTCTTAGATATCATCCTCATATATTAGTCCAATTTGCCTATTTAGTTCCTACTTTGCCCTAGGAATTATTGTTTGTATAAATTCTGATTATTGTTATCCCCATATGAACCTCGAGTTGGTTTCGATTCAAGGTTTTCCTTCATGGTTTGATTACACACGAAATAGATACTAGAGTGCTCGTATTTCTTTGTCTTCAGTTATTTTCTCCATGTTCAATCTTTTATTGAAGGGGGTTATGACCGATAAGACAAATACGTACGCTTTATTTCATAGTCAACCTGATTAAATCTCTAGAAGCTCAAGGATTTATACAGATATAGTTACAGGAACGTTAGTTAACTCTTGATGGCAGGACAGCAGCGCACTGTCGCCATTTATTTAAATTATAGAAACCATAGATTCACTGCAGCCAGCAGCGCACTGGCGAGACACGACCCCTAGAATTGAAATTAGTCTAAGAAATATAGATTATAGAATATTTCTAAAACTATGGCTAGAGGTCCTCTTTTGACCGTAACCCTTGTGCCAATATAAGGTAGAGTATCGAAAAGCATAGCACCCTGAAATCATGAATCCAAGGGTTTACCACAGCTCGAGTATACGGGCGAGGGGTAACTCTCGGTGAAATGACTTCAAACGTGATTACAGGTTTAGGATACTATGGAGGATAGGACAATGCCATGTATGTCCCATAAGATCCAAAGCCAATATTAGTGGAAGTTCTGTAAGTTGAGTAGCACGTCTCCCGATCTAGCATTCCGTGGTCATTGTAATCTATTGACAAGGAAATTGATTGACCCTAATAGGTTTACCAAGAATATAGAAGCTAGAAGTCATAACCTATTAGTCGACCAAGTCCTTGTGGATTAGAAGACAGTAGGAAGACTGTATAAGCAAGAACGCCATGTAAGGTTTGATTCTCACAAAACTCAAACTACTTGTAACTCCTTTCAAATTCTCGCGTACTTGTAATTTGACTATTTTGACCAATGTTGCTATCACAGCCTAGTTTTGCAAGCTTACTCTTTATCGTGCTTGATTCAAGACATATGTTTAGTGGGGACGCTCACTAACTTATTGTCTAATCAGAATCAGTGTATTATGGTCTGATCAACCATGATGCATTTGGTTCGCACTTATTTAATTACCCTACGTGGATTGAGATATAGATGTCCCTAGGGTCTCATCCACGACTGCATTGACAATTTCTTTTGAATTATATGTTCGCCCTTGAATCACGAAATTGTATACAGTAACATCTCCCTTGAACTCTTTTATTGTTTTTGTCTTTCACAAATTTGGAAAGACGAAAGCTCGTGATGGTAGAGAGATACAGAGTATTCTCATGGCTATGATAATGGTAGGCACAAGTGTAGCTACCAACGGCCCGTCCTGTGATTGAGTTACTCGTTCTCCTCTCGACCTCAAACTGTTATCGGGACTTTCAAGCCATCTGAATTTGAGAATGAAGAGGGTTTTACCCTTAGTCGGAATGCCAACCTAGGAGACTACCTATTCTCCAGAGACCAAAATGTTGTGAGCCTCTAATCTTTTGTTTGAAGCTTGCTTCAACTAGAACCCTTGTGACACTAGTCCGGCAGGTTTGACCCCAATAGAGAATCACGACACAGTTGTTAGAAATATTTTCATATGACGTGCCTTAGAGCTGATTACCCCGTCGATAACTCTTGTACACTAGGGATGTGTATGTTCCTCTATTTTATCGACCGTGTGTCATTGTACACACTCATTTTTCAATTATTGAGGAACAATCTTTGACTTGACTTACATCTTCCATATTTCGTTACGCCGTGCCTTATTCTTCATTTACAAGAGTCGAGGTACAATATCCGGACATTGGAATTTTTCTAACCACTTATTCCTAAAATCATATCCTAGCTTCTAAGGTGGGTAGACTGTAAGTCTCCTGAAATTTTTGGGAGTATATGAAGATTACCGATTGACTAGAATAATTTTCCACTAGGGTGACGATTAGTGCCCTTGGACTCCCACTTTTCATTTAGATCATTTTGTGTCCCCGGCTGTGCCATTAATATTTGGAGCACGAGACCAGTTGTTACCTTCCAACAAATTTCATATGTAAGATCTAGACGAGTCCACCTTCATCTAGGTATATCATGTCCCACTCAAACACGACCCCTTGTACTCTATTTTTATGATACGACTTTCAGGTAGGAAGGACTAACTATAACCCTTACCATGGTACCGGTAAACTTCTCGATTATGATTAGGGACTCAACCTCGACCCAAACCATTCGACCCAATATATGGTTGTGGTCTACTCGAAGCCCACTACGAACATGTCACTAGTGTGCCATTCAATTTTGTCTTCTCGTACTACTTAAACACAAAGGTCACGAAAGGCGCATCTTCAAGGCTTACATAACATATTTAACCAGTCTGACTGGCAACTAGCTCAACCACTTGGGTTGAAATCTCTTCTAGGTTACCCTAGCCTAGTAGAAATAGTTTTGGGATCTTGTCCAGTCAATATAGATTGAAATCTAAGGTTTTTCCAACCAACGATTGATGTCCAATCAAGAACCCATTAAGACCCAGTAAAACCCATCCATATATATATATATATATATATATACCACCATATTTGGACTATAGGACTGAACTGGTTGAAATCGGCCCCTGTAACTTTTATGTAATCTCCACCCTTATAATGTAAAGTCATTTGTAACCATTATCCCAACGACCTGGAAGTCGTGATACGATCTGGTATTGCATTTATAACCCTTGTTCGTGTGTTTAAATAACCACGGAAAAGATCACGATCTTGATTTCCCAGATTCCATTCTATTATGGAAACTATTTAGAATTTCGAGAACGGAACTTCTGTATTGCCGGATTGCAAGCTCCTATAAGAATGAAGGATTCTTAGACTTAGCAAGTAACTGGACTAGAGTAGCCCAATCTAGCAAAATTGGTCAATGGCTCATAGATTTTCTTCCTATCTGTAACCTTGAATACTATCTACTACTCTTGAGACTTCATTTTTACTTTCGATTGTTCTTCCTTACCTTCATGTCTTCCCTAGTTTTGAGCGACGAAGGTCACGCTTATTAGAACTTACCAGTATTTCATAGCTATTTGAGTAAATTGTTGCATGTTAGATTTTGGGTGGTTTGATGGATAAGAGAGGATTAAAGTGGCCATAAGCAGTAGATATCTATTGGCAAATTTTTTTAACAAGTAGTTGGATGATTTTTAAAGTTTTAGTGACATGAAATTTGAGGGAGTAGTGTGACCAAAGGTGGGTAGAAGTCCCCGGGATTTCGTAGTTACAAAATGGCTAAAGGAGGACGTAAACTGTTTTTTTTTAAGGAATTAAGATTCAAGGAGATTACGGTAATGGTAGAGTTCTTTTTGAAATATAAGGAATAATTATGAATTAGAATTTCGAGGACGAAATTATTTTCAAGGTGGGTAGATTTGTAGCTGCCCTTCCCCGAAAAATTAGAATATTTTATTATTATTATTTATTTTATTGGAATGGTGATTTCTAGATTTTATAAATAATTACTTAGTTAAATAGTACGGTAGATGACTTTGACCATAGTGGAGTTTTGGGGTACAAGGTGACTAGAAATCGTGGCACTGATAGTGCAGTGGCGTGCCCAGACTAGTGTATTAGCCATGCCAAGGAAGGCCGAGCCATAGTGATGCCCTAACTAGAAAAACCAGGCTAAATTGTGACATGACTATTATAAATATTATTATTAGTGGTATTCGATAACTCTTGTATAAAATAGGTCCTCATATGTTTCGGGGGTTATATATATACCATTATTGATTTATGGAATATTATTATCATTATTATGAGGATATTCGTAGCCAATATTATTTATTAGAATTGGTTATATTATTTCTAAATAAATGTTATGTATATATATTCATATTATAGGCCCTATTTTAGGAATAAATGATATTGAGATTAGTATTTTATTAAAGCATTATTTAGATGTTTTGGAGACTTATTATATAAGTAAATACATATAGATATATATAGAGTAAATAAATAAATATTATATATATATATATATATATATATATATGTGTGCATGTATATATACAAGTGTATATAAATATATATTAAATATATATTAGCTATATGTGTAAGTGTATAGGTAAATGTGTGTATTTGTTTGTATATGCTAATATATTAAATATAGACACATATGTGTATATAAATATATAGATATAGATATATAAGTGAGTGCATATATATATAGTAATATACATGTAGGCATATATAGTGATATATAGAGATATATATAATATCTTTTGTATCCATTATATATAACCAATAAAAACAAAAGGGTATTATTAAAGAGAAACAGTAGCAATTTTCCTTGGCCCAATTGTTCCCGGCCCAGCATGGCCCAAGGCCAGCCGGCCTGCCAAATCCCCAAGCATAAAACCGAGCCTTAGCAATATCAAAGCAGCACAGAACCAACTAACCCAAACCCGTTAGCATACTAGCCCGACCCCCCCTGTTATAACCGATAGTATATATACGTTTGTATCATCGAGAGAGAGAGAAGTTGCGAACTCCAAACCCTAACCACGACCCACGCCACCCCAGCCCGGACCTGTGCGCACGCCCAGGCCACCGCAGCGCCGCCGCGCGCGGCCGGAGCGGCCGGAGATCGCGCGCGCGCGTGCGTGCGGAGCAGCGGACGACAGCAACAGCGAGCACCACTTCGCGTGGAGTTTTCTTCGCGCACGGTCGACGGTTTTTTGAACCGTTTGTTCAGGTATGGACCCAATATATCCCTCTTGATTTCCCTTTAGGTAGATTGGATTATTAAGCGATAGGTTGCCCGTGAAATCGAACCCAAAAACCCGAAAAATCTGTCCCGAAACAGGACCGAAAGCAGTCCACGAACCCCTGTTCAACGATCGATTCTGATCGATCCAGTCCTACATTAGAAAATCTATTTGAAGAGACTTTTTGACAACATATAGGGCTTCGAATCCCTTCTTGCGGAATTCGAAATCATCGACTGAGCGTCGAGAAATCGAATCCCAAAGTTTCCCAAAAATCTGTTTTCAAAACCTTGAAATTGTTCCACACGACGTGCGTCACGCCAATCGGGACGACGTGGTCGCGAACCGAAAGCATCGAAAGCTGCCTAAAGGTTTCGTGGTCGTGTGGGCTTTGACGGAATTCAAATTGGTCGCGTGTGCGCGACGAATTTGATGCGTATCCGTCGAAATTCCCCGTATCGTGTACTTTGTAAATTCTCTAATTACTTTGTGCACGCTCGTCAGATCGAGACGAAACTTGCGCCATCAGGACCATATCATTTTTCTGGTCCTGTATGCCAAGTTTGGTCCAAATCTGAGATAGTTGAATCGAACGTCGTTTTGCGGGCCCCACGGTCCCACTCAACGGACGATTTTGTGCACGGCCCGCAGAAATCCAACTTTGGACATACGGTTGGGTTCGTATCGGAAAACTAGACCCGTAGACATATAGTTTGACGACTTTAGAGACCGTTGCCTCTGGCACGCTTTTCGGTGCAAAGCGGGTCCAACAGCGGACACCGTTTTGGTCCAAAATTACCGTTTTGCCCCTGTGTCCAGAATTGGACTTAAGGACAGGCAATCCTAGCTAATTGGACTATTCTGAGATCATTGGTATTGTCTATTTCAGCATCCGGGGACTGTTGTACGGGTTTTGACTATTGGAGGCATATTGAGTGATTTGGATCATCGGTTTCACCAGCACAGGACCACAGGCGAGTACAGTTTATTGTCTGCATTTCGATATTGATCTTTACTATATTTCATTGATTAGTCATTAGTTATGTGATTATTTTCTATTATAAATTGTTGAGTCGGGAATGAGAAGTACCAACGATGTGTGATCTGACCTTAGACCGTGTAGACCGTGTAGACCGTGTTGCATTTATTTCTTGTAGACAGTGTAGACAGTGATTTATTTATTGCAAAGTAGACCGTGTATACAGTGATTTATTTATTGCAAAGTAGACAGTGTAGACCGTGATTATTATTGTATTTAAACTGTGTAGTTCGTGATTATTATTCTGTAGACAGTGTTTTTTTATTTGCTATATTTTCTGTAGACCGTGTAACTGTAGACCGTGTAACTGTAGACCGTGTAACTTTAGACCGTGTAGACCGTATCGCATAATTGTCCCGAGACCGATCACATATCAAAGGTACTTCTAACAGTGGAGAAAGTATATGTGTCTATTTATTTACTATTGATTTTCTGTCTATTCTTACGGCTTTACTGTTTATTTTCAAAACTCATGATTGATGTCTAACCTTTGTTTTATAGTCATTTTCTTTATTGAAATTGCATTCAGTGGATTGTGCTCGTTCCATTCCTGACTGGAAACCAACATTTTCAGGTTAGCCGTGGATTCACTTAGCTTGGGGAGTGACGGGAATACTTGCAGACGAAAAGCCTAGAGACTAGTTAGATAGATGAGTTGTAGTCATTGTACAAGTTTATATTTTTCTGCAAATGTGAATCTTGTGAATATTGTAAATTAAATTAGTTTGTGAATGAGCATTATTTATGATTTTGATCTTCATGGCCGTGACAGCGTTCTACCGCCGACACTGCGGCGTAGGCTGGCTTGGACACGTCTTGTATCCGTTTAAAAAAAACGGGTGCGGGTCATGACAGCCAGCGGGAAGCAAGTCTATGCGGCTCAAGAGGAGCGGAGTATTATGCGGCTGGGGTCGAGTGAGTTCCATACGGCTCTCAGAAAGTGGGCCCATATGCGGCTGAATGATCACAAGCATATGCGGCTACAGGTAGACAGAGTCCATGCGGCTCGGATTATGCCGAAGCCTATGCGGCTAGAAGACTCGCCGCATGAAGGTTCATGCGGTCAAGTGCTGCCATGCGGCTAAGGGGGGGTTCATGCGGTCAAGAGAGGAAGTAGGCTTATGCGGCCTGAAGTTCTTCCAGTCATGCGGCTGGAAGAACACTTGCCGCATGAAATATTCATGCGGTCAAGTCTGAGCACAGTTCGTCTTCTCCAACATTCCGAGAAGAAGAACACCATGGGAGCCAAGTTCTCAAGCTCCATAACTCCATCATCCGGAGCCCAAATTCGAACTTCCATAGGTCAAAATGGGGCAGAATGAAATGCTCTACAACATGGAACCATCAAGACTCAGAAATAACAAGATTAAGTAGATCAAAACCCAAGAAATCTGAAAATAGTATAAACTTAGATCTACAAGAATCTAGCCATGGAAAGTGGAAATGCCAAGTACTAAAGTAAAGTTAAAATGCTGTAAGGAAGAGAATGAAGCAATAAAATTGGAGTTCCTCCATGAAGCAAGTTGCACTTGCCTAGACCTCTCTCCCTCTGGTAGGTGAAGAATTAATGGAGGAAAGAAGAAGAGTAATGAAGAGAGAGAAGGAAGTGGGGTTAATAAATGGTAGTGGTGGTGGTAGGTAGGTGGTTCTCCTATTGGTTCATGATGAACCAAGGCAAAACCAAACCAAGCCGAACCAACCCAGGGATAAACCAAGCCAAGACAAACCAAGGTGAACCAAGTCAAGGCCAATAAACTCTCTCTCTAGCAATTTAAACCAAATAAATCATGAAATAAACCAAGCCTCACTAATCCAAAAATAAACCAATAAACCATTGAAACCAATTAAACTATCAATGCCAATAAAACCAAGCCAAGCAAAATAAACCAAGATAACTAATCATGACTAAATAAAATATGGGTCCAAAACACGTGTACGTACACTAAATACGTATCACGAATTTGGGACATTACATATATATATATATATATATATATATATATATATATATATATATATAGTAAAAAAGAATAAAATATTATTATTAATAATTTTAAATTCCACTAAAAATGGGAAAAAGTGGAGTTACACCACGTCAGCCAACTCCTTCCAGACATGTATTGTCTCTTTCAATGTTGTTCATGATCCCGCGTATGGATGTGTGCGCTCCTTCAAAAATCATTTGATTTCTCTCTCGCCAAATATGCCATATCGCCACCAGCAATCGAATTCTATATTTTGTGTATATTTCTGCTCCCTGGCTTTTTAAATTAGCTATCTCACCAACTATATTATGCAACCTGGGATCTCCAGCTCTAGTAATGCCAATTCGGTCACAGCAATGATTCCAGATAATTTTTGAAACTGCACATGTGAAGAATAAGTGATCCCTTGTTTTATTATCTCTCCAGCATAGCACACATCCGCCATGAGGGATGCTCACTCCAAATCTTGTCAGTCTGTCCCTAGTGAGTAGTCAGTCCCGCATCGTCCTGTATGCACATAGCTTCATTTTGACTACACTTCCTTTCACCCACACAACGTCTGCCCAATCAACTGGATCTCGTCTTTGCCTCACCCGGTCATATATCTCATGCCGATTGAATGATCCATTACCTCCCCCTCCATCCTCCCATTCCCATCGATCAGCTTTTGCCTCTTGGTCGATGGGGATGGCCATAATTTCTACCGCATACCAGCTACCTGCTGGGCGAGCCGACGTGTGCCAAGCTCCATCCTTAATGATGGCGCTAAGGCTCTCATCGCGGCCATCTAGCTCATAAGTAGGCCAACCAACCATCTCTAGTATGATCTGCTTGTTAAGCAAGGGATCAAACCAAAAATTGGTCGTTTTCCCATCATGAATGACTCGACGTAGCAGCTTCTTGAGTATTGGACGGGTTCGAAGAATATTTTTGAATGTAACAGAATGATTGTTATTCATCTGTTGCACCCAAAAATTCCTATTTTTCAGGTATCTACTACGGGTCCAAGAAGCCCATAGTGAATTTCCCTCAATGAGTTTCTATACTAATTTTATCATAGCGACGTCACGTAGTATCCGTATAGATCTCATGCCGATGCCTCCTTCTTCCTTGGCCCAGTTTAGTTCTTTCCATGCTATTGCGTGTAGTCCACCCCGCCATATGAAATTAGCGCACAATTGCTCGATCTTTTGAATGGTCTTCTCAGGAATATACAAAGCTTGGAGCCAATAGTTAGCCGTGGCCATTATAACGGATCGGACCAGTTCCAATCTCCCACCAAACGATAGTAATTGGGATTGCCACCCCTCTAATCTGGCACGGAGATAATGAATCAGTCCCTGGCAATCTGTGTCTCTCACATATGTAACTGTTAACGGAAGACCGAGATAGCGAACTGGAAGTTGGCCCTCTTGTATTTGCAGCATATCCAACCACTCCGCCTTCCCAAGACAATCTTTGTTAAAATAAGCATTGCTTTTCTCTTTGTTCAACTGAAGTCCCGAGCATCGACCGAATTATGCTAAGATGTGGTTTAACTTCTCAATACTCCCCCTTGTGGGTTCAATAAATACTAACAAATCATCAGCGTATATGAGGTGAGAAACTGCAGGAGAAACCCAACGATATAGTGGCATAAATTGATTACTGCAATGTCCATCATACAAGTGTAGTATTCCATCACTATTGTGACACAAGTACGGAGATAGAGGATCTCCCTGTCGTAACCCTCGATTGCTGCCGAAAAATCTAGCTGGTTGTCCTTTGATAAGAACGAAGAACGTAGGAGTGGAAATACATTCTCATATCCTGTCGACCCACCATGGCTCAAACCCTATTTCTGTCAACAGGTGACATAAGAACTTTCTGTTTACTGTATCATATGCTTTGCGAAGATCCAGTTTGATGCAACCTTTCCGTCCCCCCACCTTATAAAACTCACGTACAAGCTCATGCGCAAGAAGACAATTCTCCGTAATGGAACGACCCTTAATGAACGTCGTCTAGTTTGGAGAAATTAATTCCTGCATTATTCCCTACATTCTAATGCACATTAAGTGAGTAATAATTTTGTATAAATAGTTACAGCATGCAATTGGTCGAAAGTCTCCCAAGGCTGCTGCTCTTTCCTTCTTCGGTACCAAAGTGAGGAATGTGTGATTTAATTCCTTGAGTAGCCGTTCTGTCTTGAAGAAATCTCGGACAATGTTGAGAACTTGATAGTTCAGCTGCTCCCAATGACGTTTATAAAAAACTGCATTAAACCCATCTGGTCCCGACGACTTATTGGGATCAGATTGTTTGATGATAGCTGAGAGTTCTTCCATTGTAATCTCCTGCTTAAGCCATTCATTCCCTGTCCTTGAAACCAAGCGCTTACTTGTAAACGGCGGGAAATCATGTATATAATTCTCTTGGTTGTACATAGCTGTCATCCGCTTGAGCCTTGCCGTCTTGGTCAAGTAGAGCCCCTAAGGAGTTCCGATGCTGTCGAGCATGGATAGTTGCATAGAAAATTTTTGAACATCTATCTCCGTTTCGTAACCACGCATACTTGGCCCTCTATTGTAACTGGATCTCCTCCTGGAACCGCCGTTGTCGTACCTCTTCTTGGAGTGACAGTTCCGTTGCCGCAAGTGTCCGGTCCATGGGTAATGATTGAATCTGTGCTTGGACTTTATGTAGTTCATTTTCTACATCCGCCAATTTGCTAACTGGCCTTACCTTATTCCAATGCTTCAAAGCAATTTTGATAAGTTTAAGATGATTTACAAGTTGGTATTGGGCGTTACCTATGATAGGGCAGTCGAACGCCTCGGCTATCGCCTCTTGATAACCCGCTTCATCAGGCCAGGAGTTGCAGAAGCGAACGGTCTTCTCTTTGCTTGAGTAGAAGCTAACAGACGCAGCAATATATTAGTGTGGTCACTCGTACCGCTTGGGAGCCCTTCCGTGCGAACATGAGGAAAAACTTCCAGCCATTTGTTGTTACATAGCGTTCTATCAAGTTGGCATACCACATGTTGATCGCCGAACTATTATTCCATGCCCATAGATGTCCCATCCTTGAGAGGCATACCAGTCCCGAGCTGAGTAGACAATTTTGGAAGTCCGCTAAGATAGGCGTTGGAACATGTCTGCCTCCTATCTTTTCTTCTTCGTCTAATATGGCATTGAAGTCTCCACTTACCACCATCGGTATATTGTTATCAGCTTGCCTGGCAATCATAACTATGTCTTTCCATAGTTGGAACCGTCTTCTCCGGTCATTGTGGCCATATATTGCCCCAACTAGGATCTGCAACCCCCCTTTATTAGTTAGTTCAACTACAATCATTTGTTCGGAGATGAAACAAACCTGGCCTTTCCAGATACGCGTATCCCATAGTGTCCAGATACGCGCAATCCTACAGAGTTATAAGTTGTGAATCGACTCCCATTGCGACAGAGTTCGACTGTTTAGTTTAGAGCTCATCTTCACCTTGCTTTCTAGTATAGATACAATCGTGCACCTGTATCGCTTCATCAAGTTTTTCACCTCACGCCATCTCCCGATCGAATTTGCACCTCGGACATTCCAAGTGAGTACTGTCATCTAGGCACTATGAGAAGTATCGCTTGGCTCTTTCGTCTCTCCCGCGGATGGATAGGAGGACGGTTTTCTTCATCACCATTGGTTCCACCACTGCTTGTATTAGGACTCAACTGGTGTTTGTTCTTCAACATGTATTTCCAATGAGGATTTTCAATTGTAAGGCCCTCAGCTTGTCCTCTTTGGGTGAGCACTGAAGCTGCTTCTCGATTTGTGTCATTGGACAATTTCCTTCTAGCACGTTGCTGTGTATACTCTCTGCCAGTTTCATAAGACTCTTCCCTCTCTGGAGTCTTTTCCTGCCTTTTCTCCCTTCGTCGAGCATTTTCTACTACTACTAGGGCCATAGAGTGATTCCCGTCATTTGTGTTCGAATATTCGGGTCCGTGCCGCTTCCCTAACAAGGACGCTAGTTGAACCTCCATTTCTTCCCTTCGGTTCTCCTCACCATTGTTTTGATTTGTTGACATACATATATCTATATCATTAGCCTTGTCTCCCACATTCTGTTGGTCAGTTTGTTCTTCCTGTATGTATCATCTGGCTCGACCCCTTCACTGTTCGTCTCCGTAGGCAGAGGTACGTCACAACAGCTGGCCTTTGTGTGGCCAAAGCAATAGCAACCTACACAAGATGGGGGGACCCACTCGTAAGAGACGTCTTGCGTGATCCACTCGCCATTAGGTAGTACTAAGTCTACCTTATTTGGTAGAACGTCTCTGGCGGTTATTTCGACAAATACCCTTATATATGACAGTCTCTGACGTCTGGCTGTAGGTATATCTGTACGCAGAGGATTGCCCACCATGCTGGAGATTTTTATAATAGACGGTAAGCTCCATAGTTGCGGTGAGAGCTAGGGCAACCTTATCCATATGGGAACCCTCGTCAAGCGGTCTTTTTCAAAGTTGGATTTAGGCCTCCATCTCTTCAGAACTATCAATCTCTCGTCAAATGTCCACGGACCACCTTCAAGAATCCGATCCAAGTCTTCCGCCAAGTCAAATTTAATGAAGTAGAAGCCGTTCTCTCTTGAGTAGACCTCCATTCCTACTTTAGGCCGCCATACTCTTAGGGCATAGGCTCTAAGATGTCCATAGAATGGCCGATTGCCAGTACTAGCATGTTTTTCCAGTATTCCATAGTTTCCTGCAAGTCGTCGTTTGTGATTTTAGCAACTCTTCTCCCATTAATCGTGCTCGGCTCTATGTATTGGAGATCCACCTCCTCTTGTACAGTAGAGGACTTGCATATATCTGCCCACGAGACAGGTTTCGTGCCTGTGCCCAGATTTCCTCCTTCCCGTGCCTTATTTTGGGTCTTAGGAGGATGAGACGCCTTCCCCTGTGCACCTTCTTCCCCAGTCTTGTGATAATAGGCTAAATTATATTTGAATCTGGATTCTACTACTAATCTACCATATTAATAACAAGTTTATGGAAGAAGTAAAAAGGACCGTATTTAGGTCACATTTAAATATTTATGCTGATTTAAGATGAGATTATATTTGATTAAATTAGTTTTTAAATTTCTTTGATTTAAATCATGAATAAAGATTAGGTTAATTTAGATTTAAACTTTATTGATTTAAATAAATGGTCAAATTTATATAATGGGGTTTATAGATTCTAATCTTTATCGAACTAAGAGCCCACCCCACCTATTTAATAGGAGCATGTTCCAAAAATCTAATTAGCCACATGCATTCCACAACAGCCATCCACCATCAACCTCAATCACTTTGGATGTCAAAGAAAAAAAAAATAGAGGAAAAACAAAAAAACAGGAAAAAGAAAATAGTTCTCACATTCACCTCAAGCATTCACTTCCCATTTTAATTTTTTGCTTTTATTACGAAAAATTAGGGGTCAAAGATTTATTTTGACAATATTTCTAGCCTTTTAAATACACTAGTAAATGTACGTGCTTTGCACGTATAAAAACGTATAATATGAATTTTATCCAATTATAGTTAAATACGCTTTTAACTCATTTGGTTAAGGTGCAAGGTATTTTTCTTGTCTGGTTGAGTTCGATTCTCCATTTTGACAAAATTTTACTTTTTTCAACAATTTTTTACATAATTAATTTTTTTAAATAAAATGGACTGTGACATAATGACGGCTTAGACGGCTCACTTTTGAGCCTTTGAAGCCGGTTCACTTTTGAGCCGTTTGAAGCCTCATTATATAGTGGAAGATATTACTTTTTTTTTTTGGAAATGGTAATAGTTTCCAGAATCACTCACACTGGGATTCGAACTCCTGACCACTCGGGCTGCGTGTCTCACCACTACCACTAGGCTAGGGGGTCATTGACACACACACACACACACACACACACACACACACACACACACTAGGCTAGGGGGTCATTGACACAACACACACACACACACACACACACACACACACACACACAACCACTAGGCTAGGGGGTCATTGACACAACACACACACACACACACACACACACACACACACACACATATATATATATATATATATATATATATATATATATATATATATATATATATATATATATATATATATATATATAATTTTTTTTTGAGGGTGTCCACTTCTTAATGGTGCTTGGAGGCATGCCTCCAAGGGGCTCGAACCCGTGCCACTGCGCCGGGGTGCTCCACCGTTCCCAACGGACTACGGCCACGAGGAATATATATATATATATATATATATATATATATATATATATATATATATATATATATATATATATATATTAAAAAAAAAAAAAAAAAAAAAAAAATATATATATATATATATATATATATATATATATATATATATATATATATATATATATATATATATATATATATATTAAAAAATATATATATATATTTTTTATATATATATATATTAAAAAATATATATATATATTTTTTAATATATATATATATTAAAAAATATATATATATATTTTTTAATATATATATATTAAAAATATATATATATATATATATATATATATATATATATATATATATATATATATATATATATATATATATATATATTCCTTTCCTCCAACCAAACTGGTTATCATCGATACACACTAAGGCCTCGTTTGGTTCGCGAAATGGAAGGAAAAATAAATTAATTCCTTGACATTTTATTTCCTTTGGGAAATTATAATTTGCCAAAAAAATTGGAAAAAAAAATGAATACTTCAATGTGAAATAATGATTCCTTACTTGGATGGATGAAATTATTTTTTTCTAATTTTTTTTCAATTGAAAATTACTTTCTTTTTTTTCTCAATTTTTTTATAACCAAACATAAAAGATAATCAATTTTTTTTAATTTCATGATTTCGCCAACCGAACGAGACCTAAAAGGACTTTTGGTGACCAGACTGACAAATCTTCTTGGTCATAATTTAGGCTCACAGTCCGTGTGTATGAATGTACACCAAAATTGGAGATTTTTATTTCTTGTAGAATTCCAAAGGTAGTGCCATAGGCCACCACTCTCTGATACCAAAAGATCCTTCCACGCATCTATATATCTATATTCACTTTATTTAATCAGCCGACCGGACAGTGAGTGCCCACTAAACCAAAATATCTAAACCATGACATGGCAAAATTAGCATATAAACATACACCTTGCATTTAAAATATATATTTTATTAATAGATTTTTATTGTATATATTTTGTTAACAAACATCTCAGTCACGAGTATCGTATGGGTGCACTAATTAAAAGTCGTACACGTTTCCATCTGCCAATTTTGTTGGATTCTAAGGGGTTTGGTAGCAGCAGACCAATTTCACACTTACCGGTTACCAAAATGGAGGAGATTCCTTAGAGGCCAAGATAAATGTGGCAACAGTTTTTTTTCTATATAACCCCCACGAAGATTTTTTCTTAAACACATACAAAATATTATCCTATCTAATTCTTTTTTACTTATTTATGGTAAAATTATGTATTTCCTCCTTAGGAATGTCATTTCTTTTTCGCTATTTGGATTAAATAAATTTATGTATTTCTTCCGAGCAATCAATTTCTTTTTTGCTCTTTGAATTGAATTATTTACACTGACACCTCATGTCATTTATATATTTTTTTAAAAAAAGTAAGAATAACTAGTGTAAAATTCTTTACACATATTACAAAACGTAGAGATGATCCATGTATTTAACACAAAATATAGGGGATGTTACTGTATTTATTTTTAAACTAAAAAAAGTTTGCATAATAAACACAAAATATAGAATGTCAGTGTAAATAACCCTTTGGATTCATGCGTGTCATCACAAGTATGAATGAAATTTAGATACTTTAGTATTTATGACTTCTCATATTTACTTTCTAGTGGTGGAACTCGAGTTGTTCACTGGGCCGGTTCGGCCCGGGCCAGCCCGTGGACCGGACCGACCCGCCCCCCTGTAAGCCCGGACCGGCCCGCCGTGGGCCCGAACCGGCCCGGCCCCCCATGTGTACTCGGTTCGGGTCGGGCCCCCCCCCCCCCCCCCCCCCCCCCACAGCCCGAGCCCGGTCCGGCCCGGACCGGTCATTTTTTTTTTTTTTTTATATTAAACAGGCCCGGCCCGGCCCGGTTGGACTGGACCGGCCCGGCCCGGCCCGCTGGGACCGGTCCAGCCTGAGCCGACCGTTGTAATTTTTGATTTTTTTTTTTTTTTTTTTTTTTAACTTTTGACCGTTGGGAGGGGGGGTTCTTTTACCAAAATACCCCTCCCATATAGCCGTTATTAAAACGTTGGGAGGGGTATTTTGGTCTTTTTTGGCCTAAAATTACCAAAATAACCCCAAAAAATTCCTATAAATAGCCCAAAAATCCCATTTTTCATACACAACTCATTCCTCACAAATTCTCTACATCTCTCTACGGTGCTCTGGTGTTCTACGACTTTCCCTCCCCGGTGCTCTACGGCTTCCCGATCTCGCTCCCAACTCCATTCCGGCTCTACGGCTTCCCGATCTTCCTCTCAATCTCTTACTTTCTTCTAACGTAGTTTACTTTATTTATTTTATATATGGCTGGTGAATGTTCAAACCCACCTGATCTTGCTGGACAGACATACCACTATTTTAGTTCTTTTTTTGACGGTACTGAAATTCCACCTGAGGAAGTTGCGACTCATCCGATTCCGGAGGGGTGCCAACAATCTCCTCCGGAAGTCGCTAGTACAACCAAACGTCCTGAAAAGAAAAAAAAGGTCTAAGTATTGGGATTATTTTACTTTAATTTTTGAACTAATCCTGATGGTTCTTTGGTTTTAGATGCCAAGGGGGAACCGAAACCGTACAAGGCGCAATGCAAGAAATGTTGCAACCAGTACGCATGGAAGAATGGCGGTGGCACCGGGACCATATCCAGACACTACGACACTTGCTACGGGAAGGACACACTTCAAGCGTCCCAAACCCAAATAAGCTTCGGCGCCACCGGTTCTTCAATTGGTAACTTTACTTACTCAGCTGCTCGGCATAAAACCGAGTTAACTAAACATATTATTTGTGACGAGCTTCCTTTCACGACGGGTGAAAGCGATTCTTTACGAGATTATGTATCACTTTCTCTAAACCCCTCCTTTACTAAAGTGAGTAGGCAACAAACTCGAAAGGAGGCAATTCGTCTCTTCAACGAGCAGAAAGCCGCGTTGAAAGCGGAATTTCAAAATATTAGTAAGTTGGCTATTACTTCTGATATTTGGACTACTAAATGGAGTTATGCTTATATTTGTATTACTGCACACTATGTAGATGCACAATGGATGTTGCAAAAATGCATCATCTCTCTTAAACTTATAGAATGTCCTCACACGGGAGCTGTAATTTCAAGTGAGATTTCAAGACACGTGCGTGAATATGATATTCACGCAAAAAAAAATTCTGTCTCTTTGGACAATGCATCAAACAACAATGCTGCTATGTCTTCTTTGTCAGTAATTTTTAAGCCTATTTTAGAAGGTAGACTTATGCATGTTAGGTGTGCTTGCCATATAATTAACTTAGTTGTTAAAGAATGTTTAAAATTTTTTGAACCCCATTTAGACACTCTGCGACAATGCTTGCTCCACCTAAACTCGTCTCCAAGTAGACAACAAAGTTTTGCATGCGCTTGCGCACATTTTGGTATGACTTTTAGAAGATTTGTGAAGGATATACCAACTAGGTGGAACTCCACCTACTTGATGTTGAAATCTGCAATTCCATTTAAGAGTGCTATTTCATATTATTGTACTTCGGATGTCACCTTTGACTATCAGGTTACTGATGATGATTGGTTAGCAGCTGAAAGTGTTTGTGAATTTTTAGAAGTTTTTTACAATGCTACATTAACTCTTTCTGGTGTTTATTATCCCACATCTTGCTTAGCTTTACGTGAACTTTGTAACATGTCTTATTTATTTTCTAAATATAGAGATTATCCAAATTTTGAAATTGCGGTGAGAAATATGGAAGCCAAATTCAGGAAATATTGGGGTGAAGTACCTCTTTTATATTGTTTGGCTTCCATATTTGATCCTACAATCAAATTGGATGGCGTAGAGGTTTTATTAGAAGGATATGGAGAATATATGGGTATAGACGTTACTGACATGAAGGCAGAAGTTAAAGTGGCTTTGGACAGGTTAGTTATACTGTACGAAGAAGGAGCAACGTCGACCCGACCAACTCAGGGGGGGGCTAGTAGTAGCTCCGGCTTGGCATCTAAGCTATCAGCAGCCGGTCGCATACTACAAAGGAAGAAACAAAAGCAATCTTCCCAACCTACTCAAGAGTTGTCTGCTTACCTTAACTCTTATCAAGACGAAGATGAGACTCCAGATCACTTCGCCGTTCTAGAATGGTGGAAGAGACACGACAAGAGATTTCCTGTGCTTTCTAACATAGCACGTGATCTACTGATGGTTCCGGTGTCGACGGTAGCATCGGAGTCCTGTTTTAGTGCAAGTTCGAGGATGTTGAGCGATAGGAGGAGCCGCTTGAAGTCCGATATTTTGGAAGCGATCGTGTGCGTACAAGATTGGTTGGCTGCCGATAAAAGAACACAAAACCAGAAAGATGGAGAAGATCATGACATCCACGAGCTGGATTTGGAATCGCTTTCATTGCATGAAGGCGAACAACAATGAGGCTACGGTGCAAGGTATCAGGTATGTACATTTAAACTTATACATTTCAATTTTAAATTTTAACTTATACTTTCAAAAACTATTTTTTTTTTACTTATACTATTCAAATTTTTTAATTTAACTTATATTATTCAAATTTTTTAACTTATACTTTCAAAAACTATTTTTTACTTAAAAAAAAACATTTTTTAACTCCGCCTATGCCAAACAAGCATTTGCCGGTCCCAAGCCCGGATAAAGGAAGAGGGAGAAATGTTTTTTTAAAATTTTTATAAATTTTTATAAACATTTGTAATATTGGTATAAACATTTGTATATATTTGTATAAACATTACTCTTATAAATATTTTGTATAAATATTTTATAAACATTTAAGTTACAAATTTTAAAAATTAAAATACAAAAGAAAATGATTACTTTTACATGGTTTTTAAAATGGTTTTAAAAAGAAAATACATATTTGTAAAAACATTTTATAAACATTTTTATTAAAAAGAAAACATTTTATAAACATTTTATCATATTTTGTATAAACATTTTATAAACAATTGTATAAACATAAAATTATAAACATTTTATAAATATTTTTTAAACATATTTTGTATAAACATTTTATAAATATTTTTTTTATAAACATTTAAGTTAAAAATTTTTAAAATTAAAATACAAAAAAAAAATATTAAAAAACAAAATTAAACAAAAAACTGTAAAAAAAAAAAATAAAAAAAAATAATCCAAAAATTCGGGCCGGTCCGGTCAACCCGGCCTGAACCGGCCCGAACCGGCCTAGGCCCGGACCGGCCCGACCCCAATAGCCCCGGTTCAATGGGCCGGGCTGGGCTACGTGCAAATCAACCGGGCCGGGCTTAGTCCGGACCGAAATTATATGTGGGCCGGTCCTGGACCGGCCCGAACCCGGTCAGGCCCGCCGCCCCTGGACCGTGGGCCGGCCCGGACCGGACCGGTTACACCATGAGGTGGAACCAATCATAGTGAAATATAGAGAGTTGAATTAAGTTGACAATTAATTATAAAATAAAGTCTTGTAATGAGATTTTTTTCTATATTCTATTGTTGGCCTTTTACGAGGAGAGAAGGCTGATAATAGTTATTTATTTTTGTCAATTTTAGGGTGCATATTCTTGGAATTGTGGTGTGATTCTAGTCGAAATTGAATGTGAGACTAGTAAGACTTCCCACTTCTTACTCAATGTGGGACTAATATCAACTCCATGTCACCACCTACCACAAACCACATAGGACTAAATTATCAACTTATTACAATATTTGGTTTGGGCTATAAAATTATTCCAAAAGAATGAATGTTCGAAAAAATAACTTTTTTTATGAATCATGGAAAACCAATCACAAAAAGGGTATGTATATTAATTTTTCATGGGAATAAATCTAGTCTAGCTCAAGTTGGGTTCGCTCGGTCAAGTTCGGATTCAAGCCATGGGTATATTAATTAGGCTTAATTGCTAATTGCTACCCTCAACTATCACACTTTTTCAAGTTGATACCCTAAACTTTTTTTCGTAACAGATTGATACATCAACTATATTTTTTTTTCAACTTAATACCTAACATTTTAAAAAACCCCAAAATGCCCTTATCCCTTCCCTCCCTCCACCTCCTCCCCCACTCCGGCCATCCCCCCCTGCTAGCTCCAGCCGACCCCCCCCCCCTTCCTCGCTTCCGGGCCACCCCCTGCCCCGCCTCCCGCCCCGCACCCCCCTCCCCAGCCCCCCTCCTCCCGCGCTGCCACGCCCTAGGGGAGAGACGGGAGCGGACGGGCGGCCGGAGCGAGAGGGGTGGGGGGTGGGGATGGCCTGAAGCCAGCGGGGAGGGGAGCCAGCAGGCGGGTGGGCGGCCGGAGCTAGCAGGGGGGGGGGGGGGGGGCAAGCGAGCAGGGGGGAAGGAGGGTTAGGGGTAGGGACATTTTTGTCCAAAATAATATCCGGGTATCAAGTTGTTACAAAAAAAAGTTTAGGGTATCAACTTGAAAAAGTGTGATAGTTGAGGGTAGCAATTAGCAATTAAGCCTATTAATTAAAAACTTGTTTCCTTTTTGTTTCCATTTTTGTCTATACTTTTTTTAAACTTTCTTTTTCATTTTGTTTCATTTTTGTTTCATTTTTATTTCTTTATTTCCTCTTAATCTTTATTTTTCATTTTCAAATTGTTTTAATTTTAATTTTTCTTCTTCTGTTCCCCTTTTATATAAAAAAACAAATTCATTTTTATGATTTTTTTTTCCCATCTTTTTCCTATTTTTTAAAAAATTTTAATTTTTTTTTTGTTGGGTCTGTTTCATGTTAAGGTGCGTTTGTGTTAAGTTCAGTACGGACCGAATTGTAAAAATTAATTTACAAACTCGTGAATAATAACAGATCATCTTAACCAACTACGTGATAAAAAGTCACAAACAAAAAGTAACAACTATTAAATTTATTTAATCATCAATAAAAAATGTTAATATTATCTTTTATACGAACTATATATTTCCAAAATATTTGTATATTTACCGAACATAGGAATATAATTTTTTTTTCATTCAAAATTAGTAGCAAAATATTTGATTTCCGAAAGTACACAATTTTGGCTATATATTATTCCTGCGTACCAAATTGTGAATGTAAAATTTTTTATTTATTATCTATACAAGAAAGTTTACATGTTTAGTGGGGAGGGGTTGCATGCAAAAATCCATAGCTTGCTTGTCTCCGTTTCTCTACAACCTTATTGGCCAGTGCAGTAGTTGGATGTTTACTTGTCCAAAGCCAACAGGCAGCAAACTAACACTCTTATTAAAGTTGGAAAAAACCTACCAACTGAACTGTACTCGA
Organism: Iris pallida; assembly: GCA_029216955.1. Classification (NCBI taxonomy): domain Eukaryota; kingdom Viridiplantae; phylum Streptophyta; class Magnoliopsida; order Asparagales; family Iridaceae; genus Iris; species Iris pallida. The sequence continues at coordinate 11,053,828 of JANAVB010006396.1, forward strand.
AGTAACTGAAGCTTGAACAAATCAAGAACTTCATCATCTCCAGCCACCACCACCGCCCATGGGCAACTCGATGTGGTGCTCGGCTTCCGGGGAGCATCTGGCCTCCGCCGCGAGGGACGGCGACGTCGAGGAGGCGAGGACGCTGCTGGACCTCAACCCGGGCCTCGCCACTTACTCCACCTTTGCCGCCCAGAACTCGCCCCTCCACTTCGCCGCCTCCAGAGGCCACGCCGAGATCGTCAGCCTCTTGCTGGAGAATGGCGCGGATCCAAGCTCCAGGAATGTCTCCGGCCAGGTTTTTATGTCGCTTTAACTAATTGCTCTACTCCCCTTGCTAGCTTCTAGATTGAATTATCTTGAATTAATTACTACGTGCATGTGTTTTTTGTCTCGTGTAATTTTTGTTTGTTTGTTTGTTTGTTTATTTGTTTATTAAGACGGCGTTGATGCTAGCTTGTCGTCGCGGGCACTGGGAGGCCGTGCTGGCTCTGCTCGTCTTCAGAAGCAGTGTAAGTGATCCATATATATATGTTAGTCTTCTTGATTGATCAAGGGAAGAAAACGAATTTTACATTTATTTACTTTTTATTTTTCAACCCTGCTATTTGGCACGCTTATGTGCACCGTGCGGTGCACGTACGCGGGGGAGGAGGGCAGAGCAGTTAGGGGGGAGCGCGGAGCAGTAGGGGGGAGGGGGGAGGCTACGGAGGAGGAAGAGGGTAGGCGGCGGGGCAGGAGTAGAAGAGGAAGACGACGGCGGAGCAGGAATGGAGGTGGCGGTTGCTCCGCTCTCCTCGGCCGCGCATATGCACCTCACTTTGCACGCACGAGTGCCTTGTAGAATTTTCGTTTGTTCTTTAGCCCAATAAAAAAAAACCTACATATAATCCTTAATCATCTATAGTTTTTTTTTTTTTCTTCTTGAATTAAATTTATACTAAACTAAAAATCATATCCTTCTTTACTGTTTTAATCAAAGTCAGTCTTCTAGTCTTTTAGGCCTACCTCTAGTTGTAGTTAATATATTTTGCTCCTTCTAACCGGTGCCTCTACTCGTCTGTTCTCGTCCACGTTGCACAATGTTCGAAGTATAGTTTACGGTATCGGTCGATACCGATTCGATACGGTCGATACCGATACGGTTTGACATTTTCTGATCCGATACTGACCGGTTACCTCTTTTTCAGTCAATTCGACGAAATTGAACGAAAACAACCAATCACCAATGATGTAAAAGTACAGTAAGATTATAAAAACATATAAAAGAAAAAAACTTATCGATAGTAAGGATAATTACTATTTCATTTAATTTTAAAATAACTAAGAAACAACACAGAAAAAACTTCAAATTATGCCTAAATACATTAAAAAAAAAATTCTTCAATTTTTTTTAATAATTCTTTGTTTTCTAATACCAAAACATTCAATATCCGATCCGAAACTGTAGATAGTGTCAATACTGCCGATCACAATACTCATATAAAGGGTCCGATACCGATACCGTGAACCTTGCTCCAAAGCACCTGAGACTATTTTCTATTTTATCGATTTTTCTGGATATTCGACGATTTTTTAGCCTTCCTGTTTTAGTCTCTTTTTCATCATGTATGCTCTACGTCACAAGAAAAGTTAATCAATTTTCTTTTAGTGATTATTATCATTTTTTCCTCTCCTTCTTTTGGGGTATTTAAAGGTCACCAGAGCCGAGTACCTAAGCGGGAAGACAGCACTGCACTATGCGGCTTCCGGTGGACACATCAGATGCATCAGGCTGCTGGCCACAGACTTTGTTCCGAGTACTCTTCACGGTGCTCCAGTTGCTTCCATCGGTTCCTTCAAAGAGAGTTGCAGAATTAGCACTCCCGACTCTGCTCTGGGGATCAAGTATGATCACTCGTGCGTGTGTGTGTGTGTGTTCAATTTCAATCTCAATTACTTGGCAATATTTTCCTCCCAATGTTCTAAAGAATTCATCACCATAAAATCTTTTTTTTTTTCCTTGTCCGTTGCAGTGCACTCTCTAGGTTCGTCAACAAGGTAGCTGACGGCGGGGTGACAGCTCTCCACTTGGCAGCGTCGAACGGGCACTCGGAGTGCCTGGAGCTGCTGCTTGATCTTCGCGCCAATGTTTCGGCAGTCACATATCCTTACGGGTCATCGATGAAGATGATAGGTCTAATTACTCTCATCTCAGCCATATTTGTTGCTTCACTTTTCGGTTCTTCATTATTTTTCTAAGGAGTTCTCAAGTACTCGATGATGTTGCTGCAGGAGCTGGAAGCACTCCTTTGCATTTCGCGGCGAGTGGAGGAAATCTGAAATGTTGCGAGGCAAAGTAACTCGTGTTCTTACGTACATTTTGTAGCATCGAATTTGTGAGCATTCTTTCGGGTGCTTCGCGTAATTTGTGTGTTTGGGTGATGTTTCCTGAATTCGTATCTTGATAATGTTTGCAGATCCTTCTTGCCAGAGGTGCTAGTAGGTTGACACTGAATTGCAATGGGTATATATATATATATATATATATATATATATTTCGCTTCTTGTTAATTTTGATTTTGATTTATGTATATTTAGTTTTGGTTACGTTTAACTTGATCTTTTGTTTCTAATTGGGACTTCTAGGTGGCTCCCTGTTGATGTTGCTAGGTTGTGTGGACATCGCTACCTCATGCCATTGCTGTCACCTGATTCCGACTCGAAAATAACCAATTTCTCTCCATCGTGTTATCTGTCTTTGCCTCTTTCTAGTATCATGAATATAGCAAGGTATGGCAACACATTATTGATCACAAGTCTTGCAATTACATATGATCCTTTAAAATATTTGTAAATGTTGGTTTGTGACCTTTTTTTTTTTCTTCCTTCCACATAGTTGTTTTGCTTCCCTTTGAATTTCTCTCTCATCTTTTGCTCTTTGCGGTATGCTGTATAGAAACCTATATTTTCTGGTTTTCTGAAATATACAGTTCCTACTGATTCTAAGCAATAGTGTTCAAAGTTATTAGTTAATTACCTCTCTCTAGATTTTTATTTTTGTTTTCTGAGGAACTTTTTAGGCTTTTCTCCTTTGTTCCACAAGCTTAAAATTGATGAAAATAACTTGGCTGAGTGCTTGACATCATGTCAATAGTTGGTTGTAAATAACTTGGTCAGTGTAATACGTTTGTTCGTTATATATTAGATAGATGTTCTTGAAGTACTTCTATTAGTAAACTAGTAAAACCTTTTAAATACCATAGTTTGAAGTATTCGGCCGATACTGTTGATACTAATACAGTTTGGCATGTCCCGATCCGATACTGACCGATATTGATACTGACCAATACCAACAATTGGGGTCTCTTTCGCAATCAATTCAACAAAGAAAATTGAACGGAAAAAAACTGATAAACAAGGATGTAAAATATAGTAAGTTGTAAAATCACCTAAACGAAGAAAACTGGTTTGTCACAGGTAAACCAATAAAAAATGGTGACTTTTATTTCATTCAATTTAAAAATTACTATGGAAGAACACAAAAAATACTTAAAATAATGTAGAAATTATTTTTTTTCTTCTAATTTTTTAATAATTATTTGATTTCCGATACCAAAAAATCCAATACTCTTCGATATGAAACCGCAGAGGCGTCGATACTGCTGAAACTGCCGATCACGATACTCATAGAATGGGTCCGATACTTGTTAAATACTTGATTTAGATTGTAACTATATTCCTTGTGTTGTATACTGTATTATAACATAACTATCAAATGAATTTTCTTTGCAGGGAATGTGGATTTCAATCCCCGATAGCCTCTAGTGATGAGAGTGATCTTTGTGCTATATGCCTGGAAAGAGCCTGCTCTGTCGCGGCTGAAGGTTGCTCTTTCTTGCCTAACTTTCATAAAGTTGAATGCATCCCTTACTATTCAAAATTTCTTCTTACAAACATAACTGATGAGTTAAAAATAAATATGCTTGAATTGAAGCTTAAAACGAGTAGTACATATGTGAAGCATCAGTATGAACTGTCTTCTCATATCGATATGGAATCAATACAAATATGCACTTATTGGAATATATAAGATGAATCTTTGGCGAAAGCTAATTCCAAGGGATGAATGATCAGATGTATGTGCTGATTGACAAAATAGGAGGGCAATTGCATAGTGTATCGAAAAATCAAGATACAAAAGCAAAAAGCCTTCAGCCCATATTTTGCGGTAGGCATCCAAAAAATCAATATATAGTTCCCTAAGGTGAACCGATGTTCTTAATTGTAAATTGAGAGTTCATAAAATTAGGTGCAGTAAATAGGAATTTCAGAACTTAATTATACCAATTACAGAAAACCTTACTGCAATTTGTTTTCTGCTTTTTTTACAATGCCTTTGAACATATAATATCACCGATAATTTTGAAGAGTGGATCGGTCATTCTTTTTCAGGGTGCGAGCATGAACTTTGTGTGAAGTGTGCACTCTACCTATGTGCAGCAAGCAGCGTCACGTCCCCAACAGTCGATCCGCCAGGTTCCGTTCCGTGTCCTCTCTGCAGAAACGGAATAGTCTCCTTCGTCAAATTAGCGCATACTCCACAGAATGAGGCCGAGATCAGCCATCTGCAGAGACTCTGCAGTCCTTCACAAGGTCTGGACTGCAGGACTGAGGTCCATAACAATTGTGCAGTTTCTTCTTGAGAAGCCATATGATGTGCATTTGCTTGTCTAGTGTCTTCTTGATACCAAAAAAAAAAAAAAAAAACCCGACACAGTAGCAAGGGATTTGTTATTGATGTTGTACATACATTATATACTTTAGGAAACACTAAGAAGTAGTGATTGGGTTTGTAATGCTTGTAGATAATTACTGTGTTAGATTCCTTCCTTTGAATAGAATCATAGATATGCTGATAAAATGTTAGTGTTTCGATTGCAATTGCCTTGAGTGTACTTGAGTTATTACTGTAACATATTCCTTCCTTTGAATAGAATCATGGATATGCTGATAAAATTTTAGCGTTTGTCTTCAGTGTACTTGAATTTTATTAGGATTATTTTGTATAAGCGTACAGGTTTAGGACCTAATTAGACTTTGGATACTGGATTTGTCCGATGGCTTTAGATATTCGAAACTTTTTAGTGATGCATTTAGTGACGACGAATGTTCATCATTAAAAGGCTCATTTTGTCACTGAAAGTTCAGTTTTGTCACTAGAATGTGTCACTAAACTATTTCGAAACAAATGCAGCAACTAAAGTTTAATTAGGCCTAAACCTGGTACCCTTATTCAAAATAATCCGAATTATTACTGTAACAGATTCCTTCCTTTGAGTAGAATCATAGATATGTTGATAAAATTTTAGTGTTTCCATTGCAATCGTCTTCGGTGTACTTGAATTATTACTATAACTGTAGAGAATAATTGTTGTATCTTTTATTGATTGGCTACTCCACTACTTATAGGGAGTCTAGCTCCTCTTCATACTACATTTTCCAATGTGGGACTAAATCCCTTATTAGTTCTCAATACTCCCCCTCAAGATGGACGATAGATATTAATCATTCCCATCTTGTTACATAGCTTCGACAGACTTAATGAACTAAGACCCTTAATCAGACAGTCTGCCACTTGTTCTTCTGAGCGAACATGATCAATCTTCAGTATTCCTTGTTCCAGCTTCTCTTTGATGAAGAATCGATCGATCTCGATGTGCTTCGTTCTGTCGTGCTGAACTGGATTGTTAGCTATACTTATTGCAGCTTGACTATCACTCAGAAGACGTAACGGTGCTCCCTTGTCCAGCTTCAACTCTGTCAGCAACGCTTTTACCCACAGCAACTCCGACACTCCTAAAGTCATAGCTCTGTATTCTGTTTCAGCTGTAGACCGTGCTACCACTGACTGTTTCTTGCTTCTCCATGAGACCAAGTTTTCTCCTACAAAGACACAATATTCCGTGGTAGACCTTCTATCGTCTATGCAGCTCGTCCAGTCTGCATCGCAGTATCCCTCAACTTATATACATCCATTCTTCTTGAACCATAGCCCTTTCCCTGACGTCCCTTTCAGATATCTCAAGATCTGAAATACTGCATCCATATGACCCGTTCTTGGATCATGCATGTAGCGACTTACTACACTCACCGCAAATGAGATATCAGGGCGAGTGTGCCCCAGATAAATCAATCTTCCTACAAGTCGTTGATATCTTTCACGATCAACTGGCTCTCCTGCTTCTGCTCCCAACTTGTACTTCTGGTCAATTGGAGTGACTGCTGCTTTACATTCCAGCATCCCTGTCTCCTTCAACAGATCTAGTGCGTATTTTTCTGTGAGAGAACAATTCCTTGTTCGCCTTCACACACCTCGATACCTAGAAAGTACCTTATCGCTCATAAATCCTTCACTTCAAACTCCTTCGCGAGTTTTGACTTCAGCTTAGCGATCTCGACTTCATTATTACCTGTGATTACTATATCATCCACGTATACAGCAAGTATAGTGATGTGGCCTCTTGCATGCTGAAGAAAGACCGTACGATCTGCATTTGCTTGATGGTATCCCATGCCTGTAACAGCCTTTCTGAATCTGTCAAACCAGACTCGAGGAGATTGCTTGAGTCCATATAGCGACTTCTTTAGTTTGCACACTTTTCCATACGATGTTCCTCCGTCTGATTCTGTAGCGTAGCACCCTGGCGGGAGTTCCATGTACACTTCTTCTTGTAGGTCCCCATGGAGAAATGTATTATTTATATCTAACTGGTATAGCTTCCACCCATAGTTTGCTACAATGGAGACCGGAGTTCTTACGGTGCTCATTTTCGCTACTGGAGCAAACGTCTCATCATAGTCGATGTCATATGATTGTGTGTATCTTTTTGCAACTAACCTTGCCTTATATCATTCCACTTTTTCTTCTGATGTCTCCTTTACTATGTACACCCATTTGCATCCCACAATTTTCTTCCCTTTGGGTAATGGAACCAGCTCCCACGTCTTATTTTTCTCCAGTGCCCCAAATTCTTCCATCATTGCAGCTTTCCACCTTGGATCTTTCTTTGCTTCATGCCAACTTTTGGGCAACGAAGTAGAGTCTAATGATGTAATGAAGGCTCGATAATTCGAAGAAATGTTAGAATAAGACAGGTAGTTGGCAATATCATGTTCATAATCATCAAAACGACTAGGAGCCTTACCCGCATTGATGCGAGAAGATCTCCTTAAGGGAGCAATAGGAGGTGGAGAGATCATACCATCAGAGTCAGAGAGATCCGCATCAGAATCAGATTGATTCAGTGCGGGGACAACATCTTCAAGAGTTAGAGCAGGAGTAGACGAGGGACTTGGTACAGTAGGCACATGGCATGGTACAGGCACAGTACTGGACTTCTGCTGTCTTCTTCTGTAGACTTGGAGCTCCTTTGCCATTGTCTGTTGCTCCCCCTGTTTAACATATGTATCTTCTTCGTCTTCTGTATCGGAGTCACTGCTTTCTCTCCCTGTTTAACATATGTATCTTTTTCATCTTCTGTATCGGAGTCACTGCTTTCTCCCCCTGTCGTCCAGTTTTCCACGACCGAGCATGGGACTGATCCGACCACCACAGATGGGCTTATTTTCTCCTCCTCACATCTAACACCCTTTGTGTTAAGTGTGTCACCAAACGCTGAACCGTCATCCAAACCATAATATGGTTCCAGTTCTCTGAATGTAACGTCTATGCTTACAAACATCTTCCGCTCAACTGGGCTCCAACATGTGTATCCCTTCTGAGTTGTCGTGTACCCGACAAAGACACATTTAATCGCTCTAGGATCCAGTTTGTCAACTCCTGGCCTATTATCTTGGACAAAACATACACACCCAAATACTTTCGGTGGAACAGTGTACGTGGTTGCACCAGTAAGCATCTCCAACGGTGTCTTCCAGTCCAATACTTGAGATGGCATTCTGTTGATGAGATAAGAGGCCGTTAACACTGTCTGCCCCCATAAGTGTTTCGGGATATTCATAGCCAGCATCATCGTCCGTGCGACCTCCAGCAGGTGTCTGTTCTTCCGTTCGGCCACACCATTTTGTGCCGGTGTATAGGTACATAAAGTTTGGTGTAGTATTCCATGAGTGGATAAATACTCAGCAACCTTCTTATTTGTATACTCAGTCCCATTGTCAGACTGTAAGCATTTAATTTTAGTGCCATATTGTGTTTCTATCCGACGATGAAAGTCTCGAAACACCTCAAAGACATCACTTTTATTCTTCATAAGGTAGACCCATGTCACGCGAGTATAACAATCAATAAAAGTGACGAACTATCGAAAACCGTTAATACCGGTTGTAGGACAAGGGCCCCATACGTCCGAATGTATCATATCAAATGCAGCTGAACGTCTACTTCCTGAACTCACATACGTGCTTCTTGTATGTTTACCCAACTCACATGCATTACAAAATAACTTCTCTTTATTAGCCCTTTGGTATAAGGACGGATATATGCGACTAATAATTTTAAAAGAAGAATGACCGACACGCTGGTGGTGGAGTAGCAATTCATCTTCTACACTGTGCCATAAATCTTTCGGTGGTGTGTGTGCTACCAGAGATGCCAATACTTTGTCCAGTCCTGTCCTGTCTAAGTACCAAAGCCCCTTATGCCATGTGCCAGTCCCTAGTCGTCGTCCTGTCCCCTTCTCCTGAAAAGTCACCGTAGGAATGTCAAAGGAAACAGTACAGTTAAGATCAAGAATAATGGCACTAATAGAAAGAAAATTGACAGGAAAAGACGGAGCATGTAAGACATTGGTGAGAGTCAGAGAAGGGGTGCATGCGACAGTGCCTTTACCCATGACAGGGCTGGAGTTACCATCAGCAGTCTGAATGCTCTCCGACGTCGGTAGGTGAGTATAGTCCTGGAACTCACCGCGGGACCCCGTGACATGGCGAGATGTCCCAGAGTCCATAATCCAACCTGGTTGGTGGACAGCTGCTGCAAGAGCACGCGCAGGAATACCTGTGTTGGTTTGGACAAAGCAAGTGATGTGATCCCCCGAGGTAGATGACGTCCCATGACTGCCGTCCGAACCCAGCTTCGTGCTGCGTAACTTCGCGAGGAACTCCTTCTCAAGAGGGGTTAACTCAGCCAGGTGATTTTCTTCTCCTTCCTCCGCTAGATTAGCTTTGTGCCCTCCAGAATAATTTCCTCTTCTACCAGCATAACCGCCTCTACCACCTCGACGTCCTCCGCGGCCCCGTCCACGATTACTCGACGGACTTTGCAGGAATTTTGGACAAAATCTGATATAATGCCCCGAGTCACCACAGTTGTGGCAAATACCGGCCACAGAGGGAGGCTGATTGAAGGCGACAAGGACAGACTTGTCAACAGCGGCTTGCTCCCCCTGGAAATAGCCCTTGTTGGGCATCAACTTCAATCGAGCCTCTTCTTGTGCCATGGCAGCTATGACTTCTTCTAAGGTTGGAAGCATGGGCTGTGCGAGGAGGACAGTCCTTCTATACTCAAACACAGGGTTAAGACCCTTCAAGAACTTCATCATCCATTGTCGCGAAATATAATCCAAGAACTTTTGGAAATATTTCGCAAATGCTGGTTCGACTTGTGCATCTTCCATCACAAGAGGATCATAGTGATCCAGATCAGACTAGTACTTCTTCAATAGTGCTACATACTCAAAGATGGTACGGTCGTCCTGGGCCACCCTATCAAGTTCATCCTGCAGTTGGAAGATCCCATAGGATTGCCTGAGCCTGAGTACATATCCTTCAAAGTCCGCCATATATCAGCAGCAGCCTCCATCGCCTCGACACTGTCCGACACCTGGTCGGTCAAGGAGGCTGTCAACCATCCAGCCACAACATTGTTGACAATTTTCCAAATAGCAAACTCCTTTGAGGAGGGATCATCTGGCGCCTTGGTTTGGCCATTGACGTAGCCAACCAAGCCTCGTCCCTTCAGCGTCCGCATTGCCCGCCGTGACCATTTCAAGTAGTTGGACGTTCCCTCCAACTTCGTCTCCAGCTTGTCCAGCTTCCCCATTTGTAGGGTGACGGATCCACATCAGTATGGATCATACGTGGGGTTGCCTCGGTTAATCTCTTTGATAAAATAGCATTAACCAAGGCCTTCATCTCTTCTGTAGTCAGTTTACCACTGATCGAATCTATGGCGTCTTCAACTGTGATTCATCGTCGTCGTCGTCTTTGTCGGCTTCGTCGTCGTCGTCGGCTTCGTCGTCTTCAACGTCTTCGCCGGCTTCGTCGTCGTCGTCTTTATGTAAAGTCTTCAACAGAGACCTTACGAATGCGTGGTTAACGTGGCCAACACCGGTAGGGGTGTAAACGGGTCGGACGGACACGGACAGTCCACTGTCCGTGTTCGGTCCGAAAATAAAAATGAGTTCGGACGGACGGACACGGACAATCCACTGTTCAAATTCGGGCCGGACGGACACGGACAACCACTGTTCGTTAATTCAATCGGACGGTCCGCGGACAAATTAAATATATTATCAAAAGCTATTATTTTATCAAGATTACTTGATAGTTGCTAAAAAAATCATGTTGAAAGAAAATATAGTGGAAGGTTATAGAATACAACAAACAATGGTAAAAGGTTAATGAAAATCGAGACTGGACAACAACAAATTGATGCAAAACCAAAATGATATGACATAATTGATGCAAAACCAAAAGGAGATTCCACCATCGGACGGTCCGCGGACAAATTCGGACCGGACATGGATATGACCGTGTCCGTGTCCGATTTTTAAACGGACCAAAAAATATGTTCAAGTTTTGTTCGTTAATCAATCGGACGGTCCGCGGTCGAACCATTTATCGAGCCGGACGCGTACGGACAACGGACTACTTTGTCCATTTTACACCCCTAAACACCGGCGCGCGCATGTAGATCCTAATTTGCAGATCGAGAACGGAAAACAAAAAAGTATTTGTAATTCCGGAGGACGTAATCTAGGAACATATGGTGCAAATAAAGCATTTGACGTCCATCCGTCTTCGAATAACCGTCCACATAATCTCTCACGCAAATTAGGGGTTTTTTTTTTCGAAAAAAGGGGGGCGGCAGCAGTTGGGTCGGAAGAGGGTGTGTGGGGGGGGAGGGGGGGGGGGGGGCGTCGGGGGGGGGGGGGGGGGGGGGGCAGGGAGGGGGGGGTTGTCGGCAGCGGGGGACGGGGGTCGCTGGGGGGGGGGGGGGGGGGGCGTCGGGGGGGCAGTTAGGGGGGGGCGTCGGCGGCAGGGGGGTTTGCCGGGTTGGGGAAGGGGTAATTTTTTTTTTTTTTTTTGTGGTTATGACTCTGATACCATGTAGAGAATAATTGTTATATCTTTTATTGATTGGCTACTCCACTACTTATAGGGAGTCTAGCTCCTCTTCATATTACAATTTTCAATGTGGAACTAAATCCCTTATTAGTTTCAACAATAACTATCTCGCATGTGTCATTCATGTATTGGGAATTGTGAAGTTGTAGCGAGCCCACTCTCCTGTGGCAAAGAAAAAAAAAGAAAAAAAAAAGAAAAGAACAAGAAGATAAGCAGGAGTTCCTGCAGCATTTAGTTTTATGTTATGTCCTGCTTATCTTTTGAACTTGAAATCTTTTAAGTTGGAAATATGTAAATCTTGTAACTTGTCAATAATATTATCGGCAGAGAAAACTCAAATATAGCTGAATCATTTTTTGGAACAACATTAAAAGCAGGATGAAGAATGAAATGTTGGTATTGGGTTGGGCCAGTTGATTTCATAATAAACTCACAAGTTCAGAGTATAGTATCACAAGCATTTGGAGCACATTGCTCAACTCTCTCATTTTGCCAACATCGGCCACATAATAAACATTTTAGATCAGAATGGGAACAACTGTAGGCAAGAGAACAAATTGACCAACATGCTCGTCTTGTTGGTTAAACACAAAATAAAAACAATTAGGAGCAACCTTTCAAAAAAAAAAAAAAAAATTGAAGGAGCAACGTATAAGAAATCGTTCAAAGTGCCTAAGTTTCAAATAAGAGATCGTACAAGTGAAAATTGTTCGAAACTAGCTTATTTGAGACGACTATTTAACCTAGTTGATGTCCATATTTTCAGCTGCTTGTCCCATGAACCATCATCAAAATTAATTGTCTATCCTGGGTTCATTTTAGAGACTTAATTCCAGATGATCTACAACTGCTCCAACAAAATGCAAAACATGCAGGTTGTCAGAAGTTTTGTTCATGCCATCAGTTTTAAGAACAGAAAAAAGAAAGTAAAAAATTCTAATTAGGGTGAGCTGGGAAGGATTGTGGTGGGCTACAATTTGAACCGACTCATCCGAAAAAAAATAAAAATAAATAAATAAAACATGAAAAAAAATGCAAAAATAAAATTTGGGGTCCACCGTGGTTCCGCACTTGCAAAAATACATTAATACACATCTCAATTCTTTATAAAGAGACTTGAAAATGGCTCAAAATGAGTAGTTTAACCCGCAATCATCACGTAATTAAAAAATTATTTTTTTAATTAATTGTGTTAACTACCTAATATTGTCAACTATAGCCAAACAACTCTGACTCACGTGGTTAAGGTGAGAGACATCCTCCTTCACTGGATATGTTCGATCCCACATGACATCGTTATCTATAACAAATTCAAATTTAAATTATTTTTTAATAAATATTTTTACGTGCGTGCAATGCACGTGCACGTTACTAGTCTAACGTTAATAACACGAGTTTTAGCATGTTAGAGGTTTCAAGTTCTAGTACTTATATTTACGGGAAAAAATTATTTGTTCATCTAATTTAAATTTCTATATTAATTTAAAATCGTGACCATATCTCTCTATACCCATATTACTATGTCCCAATCCTAGTCTTTTATAAATGAGTAATACTATTAAACCCTCCAAAGTATTGTCTCACATGACAAATTTTAACCCTAAAATTTTATCATTCATTTTTAATGTTAATATTAATTTTAATTTGAAAATTTAGCATATCAGTTGTAATATTTGGAGGAATCCTTTGAAAGGATTAATAGAATTTTTTTTTTTATAAATATCTTTATTGTAATGAAGAAAAAAATTTGCAATTCCATTTACATGTTATTGATTATAGATAATTAAAGTCTTTATTTCTAACAAATTCTCTATCCAAATCCTTCCTATCCATTTGCACCGCTCTCGTGTTCAGTTACGTTTCCCGTCCGTAACCCCACAACCTGTCCAAATACGAAAATGATATTTGGCCCGCCGGCGGACTAGCCCGCACGCCGGCGTGGCACTCCCCCATTGGCTCCCCCCCTATTCGCATGGGGCCCATGCCGGCGCCTGCCAATGGGGGAGCGCCGCGTGGCCGCGGACTAGCCCGTAGGCGGGCCATGTAGCACCGCCGGTCCAAATATCATACACTCGAGTCTCGACTACAGGAACAAAAAAAAAAAAACACCCAACACCCATTCTGACAACACCTAAACTTACACCCAACAATCCATCATTGAAATAGTAAACGAACACCACCATTTCTCCCAAATCAAAGAAAGACAAATACCAATCGAGAGCTCGAAACCCTAGCTATGGCCACGCCCCGATCCCTCGACCCATCCCCGCTCCTCGGCGACGGGCGCCAGTCCCCGCGCCGCCCGAGCCTCCGCGGCGCCGCCCGCTTCCTCAGCCGCGCCGGCAGCCGGCGGATGATGCGCGAGCAGTCGATGGCGGTCCGCGAGACCGCGGCCGAGCAGCTGGAGGAGCGGCAGAGCGACTGGGCCTACTCGAAGCCGGTGGTGTTCCTCGACATGGTCTGGAACCTCGCGTTCATCGCGGTGGCGGCCGGCGTGCTGGTCGTCAGCCGGGAGGAGCGGCCGGCGATGCCGCTGAGGCTCTGGATCGTCGGGTACGCGGTCCAGTGCGGGGCCCACATGGTCTGCGTCTGCGTCGAGTACCGGAGGCGGCGGAGGGGGGTGGAGGACGGCCGGAGCGGGAGGGGATCGTCCGGGCCGAGCTCGCCGAGGGATCTCGACGGAGGCGGCAGCGGCCGCAGCAGCGACGGGGAGCTGGATCGGGACGGAGAAGCGACTAGGTGAGCGGAATCTGGTGTAGATTTGATGAGTAGTGGTAAATGTTCTCGCTTGTTTGTTATGTCCACAAACTCATTTACGATCTCGCTCGTTACTAATCAACTTAGAATCCGGGACAAGATGGTTTCTTATGACAATTTCGCTTGGGTTATTGACGAAAATTAAGAGTATTATTATGCTCAGCTAGCTTCTACCATCGGTTTTTTACCAGTTAGATATGGCTCCGTTCTATGCAGCATTCCAACAATCAGTGCCATAGACATGACGTGACACAGATACTCCAAAAAGTACGTCAAGATAAATACGTGTGAATGTCGCCATGTCTGGATCATTTCGTATACCCTCCTTTTCATGATTGGAGGGACTGGGTTACCAAAACCGGTTGAAGAGTGGTACTGTTCTGCAAACTGAGAAGTTTTATAGGTAATGAAGAAGATTCGTATTGGTTGCTTTAACTAAAGATGACCCACCCACTTTGTAATGGCTATGTTGTATGGACAAGAAGATTACACAACACACGATACTGACATGGTTACATGTACGGAGTTTCGGCCTTAGCGGATCTGGCTGATCCTGTGCTGACGGAAATTAGGCTGATGCAAACAAGGATCAGTCTGGAACTTTTAGTATCAGGTGATACCGAACAGATACCAGCATCAGGTTAAAGCGAACAAAGAAAAGAGTACACATCGAATCGGCCATGCCGTGGATCGACATGATACAGTGCGTAGAAAATTAACAATGTCGATCCATGTCGAAAAACTTGTGTAAATTAACAATGTTGATCCATGTCAGTTGCAAAGATTTGAAATATAAAGAAAGAGGAAGAGAATTAGAGGAGGGAATAGAAAGAGAAGGATAGACAACCACCTCTTTTTACATCTTGAATCCTTGATATTAACCAATTCAAATAATACGTACTGTGAGAGCACAATCCAACACTGTTAAAAATATTATTTCATTCAAACCAACAGAAAATGACATAAATAATACATAAAGTTATGCCCATATGCATACTTTTTTTTTTTTGGTTTTTAATAAATTTTTAGTACTTTTTGGCTTCCCAAAACTGGAAATTCCAAAATCTGATATGAGATGCCAAAACTGCAGAAACTGGCGATACAAACTTATAAGGCAGGTTTGATATGATTCCGAAACCGATACTTCGAACCTTGGTACATATGCACGTGATTGAAGATTGACTGTGATCATTATGTTTATATAGCTATATGGTATCTTGTTTTGTTTTTCAGTAATGAATTCTGCATCAATTTAAAATAAATGGGCAAAATCGAAAGAGTTATTGTTTTTCTTGAATCTGGCACTTTGTTTTTGTATACATTAGTTAAGACGAAGTATGGTTTTGTTTACGGATAAGCAGCGCTCATGTTTTACTCTCTTTCACTTTACACGTAGTCATGTTATATATAACTTGGTCAGCACTCATATTTTACTCACATTCACTTTACACATAGTCATGTTATATATAACTTGGTTTGTTTAATATCTACTATCATTTTGACTGATCAGGATGGGTGACTACTAATACATAGGAGTGGAGATGAAACTCTAAAACGGGACCTCCCGAAAGGAAATTATGGAATTTTCTATTCTTAATCTCTTTGTCAGATATTTTTATGATAATTCCTGAGTTTTCGTAGAGGTATTTGATCGTTTCAATGGTCAGTTTCTTGGCATTATAAATTTGTTTTTTGTAACTTATTTTCAAATACTTGATTTATTTTTTGGTTACTTTCTTTTAAAGAAGAAAAATAAGATAGTCCGTGATGTTGATCAACTTGCTAGTCATAATCTAACTTTGATTAGGTTTAGCAGATTAGTCATTATTTACTTGTGGCTGTCGGATTTTGGACATCAAATTTCAAATTTGTTTGACATGATGTATAATTAAACTTACCTCTGGAAATGCAAATGCAAAAAAACCACTTAGTAGTATTTTGCTCGAGAGAGATGATGTTTCTACATGCTTCCATTTGTAGAGCTAATTATTACTTCTCAACCGGAAAGCGAATTTCTTTTTTCTTTTCTTTATATGATTCATTATGGAACTATGTATTATGCTACATTTCACTTTAATTCTTTTTGACCCTGGGTTATGCTACATTTCACTTTAATTCTTTTCTTTTCTAGAAGTCTAGAGCGGTAAAATTCGAACGGAAATTATCGAAGAGGTTAGTATGCCAAGGAAAATATGCTATCATTTGGTAACTCCATACCAAAATATTGATTAAACAAGCAACAAATCTTAGTTGCCTGTATTATAGTGTAAACATTAAATTTATGCCACACATTGGATGTTGGTAGCGTTTCCAGTTATCTTGAGTGATACTTTTTCTTATGGGCGAGATGCTTTGAAGGAGGTGAAGATCTTATTGTGAGTTACGAGACTGGAATTTGGTTTTAAAAGTTGTACACTCGCAAATGAACCCAACATAATGTGTCTGATTGGACGATTTAGTGAAGAACATCATTGACAATTCATTCTACGTACTGTTCTTTGTAAAAATAGTGACGTAATATTTGTATAGAGAACGTAGTAGATTATTTGGCACAGTAGAGATAATTGTACCATACTTGTATATTTGATCAACATAGTAGATTATTCGCTTGGCTTGACGGCAAGGCTTGCTGCTTGCATCTTGGCGGATGCATGTTCTAGTCACGAAAACCACCTCTCCATATATATATGGGGTGAGACTGCATACACCCGGACCCTGCGTAAGCGGGAGCTTCGTGGCACCGGGACACCCTTTTTATTACGGACTGTGTGACAGCAGTCTTATGATGAACCCATCTGTCCAATTTGGAAGTTATTCTTGAACCATAATTCGAGTGGGATTTACTGATAACATTCAGTTTTTTGTTCAATGAATCATTCTATATGATGTAAGTTAAGTCTCTTCAACGTTTTATGGGATCTCCCATAAGTCAACACAAATCTCCGACACTTTTTTGTGTAAGATTATTTCAAGGGTGTGTAACTGCTACTTTCATTTGCACTTACTATGTTCTTCTAGATTGATTCTCTTTGTGGTTTGACATTCTACACCGAAATTCACTTCTTGTATCTTAATTGGTAAACCGTGAGCTAAAATGTCAGGACATTTGCAATTTATAACTAAAGGTTTTAGGGTTTATGACACAGGAATCATTACCTTATCGATATTTCTCATATTGTTCATTTTGTTCTATACAGTCGCCTATGCATAAAGCTGTCATGGATATATCTCTGTACGACCCTTATTATTATTATTATTTTTTTTTGGATTTTGGCAGTGTTGCAAAACATCTGGAGTCTGCCAACACAATGTTCTCGTTCATATGGTGGATTATGGGATTCTACTGGGTATCTGCTGGAGGCCCAGCTTTGACCCGCGATGCACCCCAACTATATTGGTTTTGAAAAATTTGCACTCAAATCTTTTTGATTTAAACATTTCTCAGCTTACTTTTTAATTCTTTTTTTTTTTCATTCTTAATCTTGTTTTGCAGGCTTTGCATAGTTTTCTTGGCGTTTGATGTGTTCTTTGTTGTTTTCTGTGTTGCTCTCGCATGTGTTATTGGTATCGCTGTTTGCTGCTGCCTGCCATGTATTATTGCAATTCTGTATGCTGTGGCAGATCAGGTAATATAACATTAGTTAGTCCCTGTTTGCACTCATTGATTGCTACGCTAAACACTCCCATTAACCCACAAGAATTATACAGTATAATGTGTATACTGTGCACTGGCATCTTGATTTGTGATGATTTTTTGTATTGAATACAGCACACAGACATTGCATCATTTTAGGCATGTCTGTGTATATTTGGCATTTTTCTGTGTGGTGACCAAAGTATACATCATCAAATTTGGTTGTATTTGAAACATCTTCACCCGAAGGCATTGCTTTAAAGAAGTCATGGCCTATGAATATCATTTTGAGTGAGTCAGTATCGATGCATCAGAATTTACCGTAAATATATTTTATACATCTTGTTAAGTATATGTTAATGGTCCTCAATGAGAATTGGTAGATTTTACTTATATTTCGTTCACTATAAACAAATACCTTTGTTTGTCTGGTAGGATATATATTCTATTCTTTTGCTTATACCATGAATAGCTTTTCTTTCCTAATTATTTTGTGGAAGTCAAATCCTATTATTGCCAAATGAAATCTATTTTATTGAACTGTGATTAGTTTAGTGTGGTGCCTCCTTAAATTTTTCCAAACATAAGATGCTTGGTATATTGGGATCAGTTATTTGAGAGAGAATCACAAAGAAAGGTATATATATATATATATATATATATATATATATATATATATATATATATATATAGGGGATGCGGATTGTTAATAAGTTGTAATTGGATAAGTTATTAGGAATATGACGGAACGAAAGACCAAGGAAAGGAAAGGAAGAAGTGTGTGTGTGTGTGTAATGTCTGCTAGAGTATATGTTCTGTTCTTCTGCTTATATCATGAATAGCTTTTCTTTCATAATTATTTTTCTGGAATTCAATACCTATTATTGCCAAATGAAATATGTTTTATTTACCCCACTATTTATCCTGTTGAAAAGTTGGCTCAAGTTGTTATGACTTAATTATTTTTGAATGAAGGATGCCATTTTTAGGCAAGGGTGGCACACACCTCAAGTTTTTCCAATGTGGGACTAAAATAAAGAGAACTAGAAGGGCTTGTAGGCCGTACAATGAGTAGCGAAACTGACTATCTTCTACACTCTCCCGCGAGCTGGGGAGTAGATATCAAAAGTTCCAAGTTTAGAGAGAGAGCGAAGATAAAGTGGCAAAGCAAGGCCTTAGAGAAAATGTCGACAATTTATGATGTGGCAGAAACATGCTGGAGCAGAGCCTCACAAAGCTAAAACTTCTTACGAATGAAATGACAATCAACCTCAATATGCTTGATGATCTCATGAAAGATTGGATTTTCAACTATATGTGAATCGCTGCCTAGTTATCATAATATAGAAGAGTTGGAGAAAAGAGAGTGATACCAAAATCGGTAAGAAGACTCTTCAACCATGTGAGCTTGGAAACCACATGAGCTATCTAGTAATACTCAGCTTCAACAAAAGAGCGGGCAACAAAAATCTGCTTCTTTTTCCGCCAAGTAACAAAATTTTCTCTCAAAGATGTTCATAAACCACTCATTGAGCGACGATCATCTACTAAATCCGCATAATCAACATTTGCATAAGTGGTCCAAGAGAGGAGGAAGGCTGGTAGACAAGATCCTGGCCAGAAAACTTCTCCAGGTAGCGAAGTATGTGCTCAACAACCTGAAGATGAGATATTCAGGGAGACTGCATATATTGACTAACAATGCTCATGGCAAATGAAAAGTCTCGACGAGTGACAGTCAAATATATCGACTTGCCCAAAAGACGATGATAGTAATCAAGAATAGACACCAATGAGCTTGGTGCAGGGCCTAGATAAGAGGCTTCAAATTTGCATCTGTAGGGAGTTGGCTTAGATCCGGATAGACAAAATTGTGCAGAAGATCCATACAATATTTATGCTGAAAGAGAATAAGGGAATCACTACGTTAGGCAACCTCAATTCCAGAAAGTAACAAATGCGACCAATATCTTTAATTTGGAAATGAGAAGACAAGTATCCTTTAATCATGGAAATTCTAGAAATATCATCGCCAATAATAATGATATCACTAATATAGACCAAAAGAATCAATCTTCCTTGCTGATGTTGTCGACGATGAATAAAAAAGAAGAAGAATTAGCAGTACTCTGAGTAAAATCAATCTTATGGACTACCCGACTGAACTTGTCGAACGAAGTAGGAGGAGACCACTTGAGATCATAGATGGACTTTCAGAGATGAGAAACTAAAGACTCCCCACAGGCTCATAACCAGGAGGCTAGTGCATGTAAAGTGTCTAAACTAGATCACCATTCGAAAGTGTATTCTTGATATCTAGTTGATATAAATACCATCTACGGTGCATTGTAAGCGAGACCTACACACGAACAATGTTAAGTTTGGCAACATGAAAGGAAGTTCCCTCATAAACAATCCCATATTGTTGAGTAAAGCCTCGTGCAACAAGGCGCTTTCAAGTGTTCAATAGAACCATTTGGATTATGTTTGAGTGTAAATATTCATCGACAGCTAACAAGTGAATGACCAGGTGGTAGAGGAACCAAACCCAAGTACCATTAGACCAAAGGTCCGACATCTCTTCATTCATGACGGTTCACCACCCGAATGCTGAAGGACCTTTTGTATGGAAGGTATATAAACAAAAGAAATATAACAAGCAAACTTGTGCATTGGCGGAGCGAGACGATGATAAGGACAAAATTACCAATATGATGCATAATGCAAGTATATTTTTCTTACGAAGAGCAATAGAAAGATCATCCATAGTAGGTATAACATCAATATGGGTAGATGGTCCTTTGGTATCATGACGACTTTTTTTACGGCCAAGGGTAGGTGGTGATGGTGCAATGGAGGAAGTAGGTGCTACTGGAGATAGAGTAGATGGTGCAATGGGAATGGATGGTCCATCGGCGAGAACGAATGGACGCAGAGGCTCTGGCGCTTTTGTAGTAGTGGAGGGGGGAGAAAGGTTGATTCTCAAGAAATGTAACATCAACCGAAATAACAAGCTTCGGATAATAAGAAGGGAAATAACAAACATAACCATTCCGAGTAAGAGAATACCTCATAAAGATAAACTTAACAACACGATGAGCTAACTTTTCCACAGTTCGTCCAAGACAGAGAACAAACATTTACAACCAAATACCATGGGACCATCAAGAAAGATTCCTTAGTAGGAAAAATGATGGAAAAAGAAGATTTGTGATCCATAATTACAGTGAGCATATGGTTAATGATGTGACATGCAATACCAACTGCAAAGTTCTAATAAATCTTAAGATATTCATATGAATAAGTAATATGCGTGCAACCTCAAGAAGGGGAAGCCTTTTACATTCCTTTTTTTTTTATCGTGGAGTGTATGAGCAAGAGGTCTGATCTATAATGCCATGAGATTCACAACTATCCTGAAATTCTTTGCTAATGTATTCGCGTTTATTATTGGTAATAATGTTAATCATATTAGAAAAATTATGTACGAATCTAAGGAATAAAAGTATGGAGTACTCGCATGATTTCAGAGTGGTCACATAGAATAAACAACTAAGTCATACGAGAATGATGATTGATAAATGTAGTAGAATAGCGAGAAATAAACAATCTCGTTGTTTTTTAAGTACCCTAAATATCAGAATGTACGAAAAAGAATGAGTATCACTTCTAGAAAAGTCGGAGGAGAACGTAGAATGCTGTTTTCTAAGAAATGTATACTTCTCAAGAGAACTGTGAGAAAGAGAAATCAGGAAGCACTTTCCGAAGAATAGACAAGGAGGTAGCCCAAGTCGCCGTCAATCGAAACACATGCCAGAATAGTTAGTTGAATGTTCAGGAGATATAATCTATTTCGACTTCTACCAAGAATTGTCAGTGTCCGAAGATTTTGAATCATAAATGAAGAAGGGGTGGTATGATCTCTGGTAGGTCGACTAATATAAAAAAGATTAAAGTGTGAACTAGGAACATTAAGCATAAAACGGAGAAGGAGAGCATACTTAAGAGGCATTGTTCCTGATGCGAGAACTGGAGTGGTTTTCCCATTAGCTACAATAATACACTTGGAAAGCGTAGGGTGTGTTTGGTTATGAGTTATAACTCAGTTTTCTGAGTTATAACATCAAGTGGGCAATAATAACGTTTGGGAGGAGCTTTTTGCACTTTGCGATCAGAAGCAACATATCGCGTTTATATCACGTTCTGAACTAAAATATCTCGCATTGTTGGAAAATCTCACGAGAATTAGCCAAAAACTTGCGAGTTGGATAATATCTCGCTAGAATTGGCAAGTTGGACGAGAACTCAAGAGTATTTTCTTATTCCCCGCAAGTGTAAGCAAATCTCGCTAGAAATCGCGAGTTCAAGAAGTTGAAGTTGTATGCCAGCTGAAATGCTGAAACTTCACCCTAATTAATGGGAATTTCTTTGGATGAATGGCGGTGGCAGCGGAGGAACTCACTCGAGGTTGATGCAATTTTGTGAGGCCTTGTAGTCGACGAAGAGGAAGACGTTAGCGACGGAGGAACCCAATCGAGGTTGATGCAATTTTGTGGGACCTCGTAGTTGATGAAGAGGATGACGTTGGCGGCAGAGGAACTCAATCTAGGCTGATGCAATTTTGTGAGGCGTCGTAGTCGACGACGAGGAAGTCTAAAGTCGAACTTGTGACGGCCTTGTAGTCGGTGAAATGGTCCGAGATATGAGGAGGTCGTCGTGGGTCGGAGATAGTTGGAGAAGAATCCTCATGGTCGAAGAAGAGAACCTGAGCGTTGTTGATGCGATCTGGAACCATATCCACAGTCAGCGCTATGCAATCTGAACCAGATCCATAGTCTGCTGTCGGAGCGAGATACAACTACAGTTTAGCTTGCAGGCATCTACAAGAAAATTAGCGCTTGGTGGCTAGGGATTAGGATAGGGTTTTGGGAAGAAGAGGAGGTTTTTAATAAATGATGGTGTTTAAGTTTTGGGAGGAGGGGTAAGAGAGCTAGGGTTTTGCTTTGAAACCATGTTGAGAAGTTGGCTCAAGTTAGACTAACTTAATAATTTTAAAATAAACATATGCAAGGGTGGCAAACTCCTTGAGATTTTCCAATTTGGGAGTAAAAGAAAGAACAAACTAAATGGGCTTTTAGGACATACAATGAGTAGCAAAACTAGATCTTCTGTACAAGCTATACAGGTGGCGGGATGATGTTGGATAGGAAATAAAAATAGAAGTTTATAAGGTAAAAAATAATATATAAATGTGAAACTAAACTATTAACTTAAATATTAAATATGTATACCTGAGTTGAATGTAAACCTACATAAAATTATGTAACTTTGATATGAAAGTAGATAAAATTATATTATGTTGATATGCAATTTTTGACAATTGCTTGGTTAACTTTACCTTAACACATTGTTTTTTTAGATATTTCTTTTATTAATATTATTTTGAATTGCAAAAACTGGAACTCCAATACTCCAATTATAACCAGCCGAAGCTCTTGTTACTTTTGGGATCAGTACTCATCACAAGAGTATGGAACAAGAAACAAGAAAGAGGAATTTTTTTTGAAATAAGCGGTTGGGGAATTGTGGATTAGGAGTCAACCTTGGTGCTCTCTACAGGTGCTTCTAGGCTTTATTATGTTATTTTGTATTTACAGAAATCCTTCTGATGTATACTAGGGGTCTAAGAGAGTGTCCGCATGTATTTCCTGGATATGAAGATATGCTATCTTAGTGATTCATAATGAGTATTTATTAAGATCCTTGTCTATCCAAGTTGTAGGAACATGCCGAAAAATAGGTGCCTTACCCATGCATACAATATTTGGGTTATACACATCCAGATTCACCTAGGAATCTAGGATATGGCGAGGGATTGCCCAGTTGGAACGAAAGGGATCACTGTACATGGCAAGGCCATATCCAGTTAGTAAGTGTAAGTATTTTACCTAGCAAATTGAGGTTCAGGTTTTCAGAATTTTAAAATAAATAAATTTAAATCATATACTGTTAATTTTTAAAAAGGATTCCAATACCATGATAAACACAAAAGATTCTAAGTGAACATTTAAATGCGACTAGCTATAAGTTGCATGGGCTTGTAAGTACCAAATGCATGTAACTAGGGGTCCTTAAATAATTCAATCAACTTCAAACTAAAAACATCAAAACAACTAAAGGTAGACAAATCGTTGTTTATCAAACATCAGTTCACTTAACTAGAGTAAAAAAGCAACTTAAGGAATGAAATAATAAATATTCACCTCATTTTTGTGAGGCCGAAATGCGGTAGGTGTCTAGAACCCTATCGGTTGCAGGGCCTAGGACGAGAGAGAGCGGCCGCTCCCCTTGGATTTTCGGTTTTTCCATATATAGGTCTACGTATATTCTGTTAGCTATATATTCAACTTTGTTTCTATGTATTAGATAGTTGCTTAGTTCATTTGGTTAAGTAGTGTAAGTTTTACTCGAGGTCATGGGTTCAAAACTTGCTAGCCACATTATTTTCTATTTTTTATATAAATTTTATATGATGCTCCTCTTAAATTTAATTAAGTGTATTTTTTGCTCCCCCTGAAAAGTTTTAGTATATTTTCCCTCCCCCTGAAAATATTTTCTTGGTCCGCCACTGATCGGTTGCCTAGGTACTAGGCGCCACAGGCATAGACATAGGTTGATGTACTGCAGAACACTGATCCAAGATGGTTATACATCCCACATTCTAGTGAGGATGCACGTTTTTGTGCAAAAACATACACATACAGAAACACACACAGGTACACTTACACGCAGCACAGATATTGATGACGAAATTAGAATATTTTACACAGATGCTTTTCTTGGAACAAATATTTTTGTGTAGTCACCATTTGTCTTTATTCAAAACAGGAAGGAGCATCCGATGAGGACATTCGTCAGCTTCCAAAATACAAATTTCGAAGAGCTGGTGATTCTGAGAAACCTTGCGATGAGATAACAAGAACATCTGGTGGAATAATGACCGAGTGTGGTAGTGATGCACCTCTTGAGCATGAACTTTCCGCAGAGGATGCAGTGAGCTATTTCACCTGTTCTTCTGTGCTTTAGATTACTTTTATAAGCATTTCAA
The DNA here is from genome assembly GCA_029216955.1 of Iris pallida. Taxonomy (NCBI): domain Eukaryota; kingdom Viridiplantae; phylum Streptophyta; class Magnoliopsida; order Asparagales; family Iridaceae; genus Iris; species Iris pallida. The sequence continues at coordinate 11,078,676 of JANAVB010006396.1, forward strand.
ATGCTAAACCTTGTTAGTTTTAATTTTCTAATGAATTGGGTGTTACTGTGTTACTAAAGATACATCACTGTCTATGGGAGCGCACAAACTTTAACCGTAATATATTAGTATATAACAATAGCAATCTTTCAGTTAAAAGTTATGAATTAGTCACGACCTTTATCCGTAATCTATTAGTATATAACAATAACACTTTGAAAGATGGTATAAATTATGAAAATATAACATTGTCAAATATATGTTAAATCACGCAGAGTAGCTCTACATTATACTTTTTCTGGCTTTTTATTTCTCTCTACCTTTCCTTTTTTTGGTCACTAAGTTCTTTCTCTGTTTTTTTATGAAATGAAAAATTATTGTATAGTAGGGAGAATGAAAAATAATATAAAGAAAATGACCTATTTGTTATATTATATTATTCTTCGAATTTATTTTATAGAAGCACATATAGTTTGTAAAGAGAGAAATAGATGGGACAAGGAAGGATTTAGAATTTCCAGGGGCCATATAAAGGAAATTTCTATATATATATCAAGGTTGTGAAAAGCGCTAGGCGCTAGTCGGGCGGACACCTTGCGCCTAGCGCCTAGTCCTCCTAGGCGGGTGCCTAGGCGGCCGCCTAGATCTAGGCGGTTCAAAAAAATAAAAATAATCCAAACAAATCTACCAAAAAATTGCAGAAAAAATCCATAAAATCCCAAAACATGCATAGTCCAGCTTCAAGGGGGACTAGGCGGGCATCCAGTGCCTAGGCGGCCGCCTTTTAGAACAAATATATTATATATTTTTATTTTATATATATATATATATATATATATATATATATATATATATATATTGAGAGAGAGAGAGAGAGAGAGAGAATGGAAGTAATGGCAAATAATTAGAAGATTGGTTGGGTGGAACTCAAAGAATATTAGGAGAGAATATGAAGTTATTTGGGAATGCAAAGATAGTAGGGAGCGAGTGCGACATGAATACATAATTTTACCAAAATGCCAAAGTTTTATCTAAATAGTTCCACAAGATTTACCCAAAAAAGTATATTGTGGGAATATGAGATACTAGGGAACCTAAGAAGCACATGAATAGAGTTGCGAAGTCGATCCACACATTCGTAACAACCAAAACTTGTTCTAAAGAAGAAGATACCGTGCTTCCAAGCCTTCGTGTCCAAAATTATTTCTTCAAGTCCTTACCAACAGATCTGAAAATCCTTCTAGCAAATAAGTTATAGGCCTTCAAGACCATACCAAGTCGATTCATGGATTGAAAGAGGGGGGGGGGGGGGGGGGGGGGGTGGGTGGGTGGGGATTTGAGCTCAGTTCTGAATCAAGAAAATAGAAGTAATCAGGAACTAGGGGATTATCTGAATGCTAAATGAAAAGAGTATATTAGTGGACAGTCATGGTTGCCATGTGTCGCTGCTCCTTTGTGTGGAAACTGAGGAAACAGATCAGAACTAGGAGGTGGTGTCAGTTGCCTGACTTGTGCCTCTCTGCTGGCAACTTGGTTCGCTGCAACTGTTTGGTCGTCTGGTATTGACCCGAGGCAACAAAATGGCTATTCCAGATCCTCAAGGATATAACTAATGTCTCTATTCTTCCTTGATATTGTATCTGAGGACTACCGGCCATGGGTGATGGATTCCATGGAATCGCGTGTTTACTAGGAGGGATGCAGCCGTGGTGGCGGAGGGGATGACTGGTCCAAAGGGAGAAAGGAAAGAGGAGGTAAAAGATGAACTAATTTAAGATTTTTTTATAACATTTGTATTTCAGGAATAAAATTCAAAGAAGTTCATGAAATTAGGGTTATGTGGAAGGACAGGTTATGTAGAAGTACGGGTTATGTACGTTGATCTATATGATTAGTTTGACCTGACTAGTTCAAATAAAGAACTCAGACCCCGCCTAAAACTTTAAGCTTGGAGGTCAGGATGCCATTATGATGTGTAAGAGGATAACTGGAAAGCTGATGACAAGGAGCACAGTTTGAGTGCAAGCCTACATGTTGATACTAGAAGTCCAAATTCAGTTGCTTTGGACCTCATAACTCTCAGAAGTTCCGTGTCCATATTTGGTTATTGAGTTTGAGTCGAATTATTGGGAAGGCCAAGGTTCAAGTTCTGACCAATGCTAAAAAATGAAAAGAAAAGGAAAAAAAAATCGAGTCAAATTAGGAATTTGTTTCAGCATGTATTTTAGGATTAGTTTTGAGATACTATTCTATTTTGTATTTGCTTACTTTACTAGATCTGCCTTCCTGTCAGGAGTAGGAATCTTCTCAAGACTATATCAGGAGAGTGTGTGTAACTTACAAGCCTCAGTTTATTATTAAGATTTATACTTCTTCTCTAGTAGATTCTAGTTTGTGCTTTGTGCCCATGGACACTAGGTGTTGGTTGGTGGATTCCTAGTAGTTATCTTTAATGCGGAGAGTGTCACGCTCAATCCCCACCAGCGGCTTGCTTTTATTCCATTCAGCAGCAGTGGCAGGGCAATATTGTCTTTTGATATAACTTCCTTAACAGATCACTGCATGTGGAAGAGGAGAGATCTACTTTCTAGAATAAACGGAAAATAGTTTATTTTGAGGAAACCCATGGGAAGTTCCAAGTAATTTAGCGTTATATTTCTTGTAATGCAATTGAAGTCCCAATCTTTAAATCATTTGATCCATGATACTTACTGTTCTTTTGATAATCATTTTATACTGCATATCGAAATATGTAGGAGGTTATTTGATTATTTCAGTGATTATAGTTTGGGTGCAAAAGGAATTCTGCCAGTGGTCAAACTGTCAACTCTTGCATTAATAGGCTCACTTAACCATATGCTTCATATATGGACATCAATGTAAACTGCTTTTACTGTGCATAAAAATTAAAAAAGATGTGTGCTGTTTATTCTTTGATCATTTTAGCAATTTCAGTTGGAGTACAGAAAAAAATTCTTCCGTATTCAACATGTTTATTGTGTAGGAGCTAATCATAACCAACCTTTTGTTAATCATGTTAGTCTGATTGGGTCCAGTTAAAGCTTGTTTGAATTTAGGGTCGAGATATGTCACTCATCATTTTTTTGACGTTAGCATAACCTAAACCTAGTAGTAAATAACTTATAATGGACATATGGGGGTTGTTTCTGCACAGTCATCCAACTCGATTGAAAGTAACCGAAGTAAAATCTGTCTTCATGACTTGCTAGTCCTTTCTAATATGAGAAATTTTGACTTATCCCCCACTTGCAATACCCATATTAAGGGTGCACCCCACAGTTTTGCATTAATGAAGAAATACCTCCATTTTGGACGGAAATCGTCAAAAAATTGAATTTTGGACGAAAATGCCCCTGAGTTCTTCCTTCTTCTTTGTTTTTTCCCCCCTCCCCCTCCCCCCCCCTCCCCCCCGCGGCCACCGCTCCCCCCCCTCCCCGCCATCGCCTCCGCTCCCCTCCCCCTCCCTGCCTCCTCCGCCGCCGCCATCGCTCCTGTCGCCGCCGCCGCTGCAACTGCTGCCGCCGCCGCTGTTGCCGCCGCCGCTGTCGCTGCTGTTGCCGCCGCCCGCCGGAGGTGGGGAGGGGGGGGGCAGCGAAGGCGGTGGCGGTGGCTGGGAGGGGGGAGAGCGGTGGCGGGGAGGGGGGGAGGGGGAAGAAAAAAGAAAGAGGAAGGAAGACCCAAGGGCATTTTCGTCCAAAAATCAATTTTTTGACGGTTTCCGTCCAAAATAGGGGTATTTCTTCATTAATGCAAAACTGTGGGGTGCACCCTTAATATGGGTAATGCAAGTGGGGGGTAAGTCAAAATTTCTCTTCTAATATTTATGTGCTTCCTCACACAGTGCAAGCTTGTAGACCCTGTAACCACAATTATAATTAGCAAGCCCTAAAATGGTTTAATGACTTGGTTAAGCATAGGTGCTATGAAGAAACAATCTCATATTTTTTTTTTGGTAGAAGTAGATCTCTACCCAAGCACTATATGCATCGTTGAAAACAATGACAGTATGCGCAGCATGTGGTATTTGAGTTTATACACCGTTCATGACTTCATAATTCATATCTATTTGTGGTCTTGTGTGTCAAGTTATATAGTTTTCAGATCAAAACCCATATCATGGGTATTCGGTCCAATAGATAACATTATTACTTTGTAATAATTAACCTTATTACTTCATAATAACGATAACAAATACAACAAAGAGCATAACACTAAAGTTTGTATAATTCATATATTTTTATTTTGGATGTAGGTAGTTTTCTCTATCAAATAGTTCAATGTCCTCTAATTACATGCATTCAAACTTGAGCATGGAAATGACTGATTTTTTTTTCTTTAAAATTTTCTTTTTAACTACTTTTTAATTAACATATTAAATCATGGAATGCTTTTAGGGTTTTTTTTTTTTTCTAAATAAGTTCTATTGTATTCAATTGTTAGTGATTTGAGGGACTTCTAAGCAAATAATAAGACTTGGGGACGTATTTAAAAATACAATAGATTTAAGGAACTTATGTGCAAAATATGTTTTTTAAATCTATATGAAAGACTAGAAGGTTTGTACTCCAAAATAAAATGAAGCTTCTATCCAAAGTGACAACAGATCACTTAATTACTTGAGCACACAAGAAACAGTGAATCACTATACTATATGTAGGGCAATAATAGACTCGAAATCTTTTTATTTATCAATTATTTGAGATCATGTGTAGAGATGGTAATCACTATAGTTTATCTTTATTTAGGGGGTAAATTGCAAAAACTTTCTCGTTAAATTTGTACCTTTTGCTTAGAAAGACATTTTAGTCAAATTTAGCAAATAAAGACCCCGCAATCTATGACTTGCTCGAAAAGTCCCCTACCGTCTGTTGACTGTTAGCTTTGACCGTTAATGACATTAAAAAAGAGAGAGCCCTAAACTACACCCCCTTCCCCACCCCCCCACCCCCCCTCCCCTTCTCCTCCTCCCCCTTAGCCCCCCTCCTCACTCCGGCCAGCCCCACCTCCTCCTCCCTGCCCCTCTCAGCCCCCCTCCTTACTCCGGCCAGCCCCCCTCCTCCCCGCCCCCCTCAGCCCCCCTCCTCCTCCCCCTCCGCCCCCCTCACTCTGGCCAGCCCTCCTCCCTGCCCCCCCTCCTCCTCCCCACACCACCGAAGAGAGAGAGAGAGAGAGAGGGAGGGGGGGGGGGGGGGGGGGGGAGAGTGGAGGAGGGGTAAAATGGTCATTACATACCCCACTTAACAGCAGTTAACGGAAAGGAGGCAAAATGAGCAGATTTCATACTTTGAGGAATTTTAAGAACATGGGATCTTTTAGTGCAAAAAGCGGGAATCTAACGAGGTTTTTTTTTTGGCACTTTACCCTTATTTAGGCAAATGCTAGATTTGTATTCAATTTCTGATTATAAAATTAGCTTAAGATCCAAAGCTTGATTTCGTTTCTCCGTTTGTGGGTTGAGATACATTCAGCCTACGCTAATCGAAAGAAACATGTGGCCATTATGCAACACATGTTTTTACCTTTTTTTTTTTTCGTCTTTGGTTTACTTGAGTGTATGTAATACCTTTTTTTTGCAACTTTTTGTTGTAATCATGATACAGTGTAAGATCCCCTTTATTTTGTGGAGTTTATGTTTCATCACTTGAGATTTGTTGTTTACAACTTTCTTTTTCTTTGGGAACCTCCAGGAGTGCTGCATCTGCCTCTCTGCCTACGAAGATGGTGTGGAACTTCGGCAACTTCCTTGCAACCATCATTTCCATTGCTCCTGTATCGATAAGTGGCTTTACATCAATGCCACCTGCCCCCTCTGCAAGTATAACATCATAAAGAGCAACGGCAGTGGGAGGGAGGAGGTGTAAAGAGGGGTATCGTCTTTCACGGTCTCGGCTAGCTTTTTTCTTTCACCTCGTTTCGGAGCTGCTACTTCAGTTGCTTGCAATGATCCACCTCTTTCAGTGCTGTGTGTACTAGTGTCTATATAGTATAAATGCTTATTTTCTTGGGCCTGGCATGTGAGTAAAAAATGTTTATAGCAGCTCTCTTCCTATACAAAGCTAACATATTTTTTTGGTACCTATGTTTCTGTATAAAAGTGAGTCACATTGTGACCGTCGAATTGGGTGGATCAGTGTTGCGAAAATATAGAATAATGCCTTGTGTTTTCAACTTTGCAGGTTTATTTGATTTCTCCAGCTTGTCAAGTTCTTTAATTTGGAAAGGTATGAGTTTGCTTGTGATCCTTGTCTTGTTTGAACATGATCGGAATGAAAGCATACAATTTCTCTTGTTAACTTCCCCAATAATTTTCTTTGGCCGACTCTGTATGCTGTAAGGATGAGGAAAAGACTATTTGTAAGTTGATTATTTTGGATCTGGTTTATGTTAATTGTCTTGTGTATGCAACTAATAACGGATTTTGGGACCAAACTGCTGCTAAAAAAGTGATGGCCTGCGACTTGTTGATTGTGTTTCCATAGAAGCTTGGACGTCTAAAGAGAAAAAATTAGGATGTTAATTTGGAATACGTGTTTAGAGTGTACCATTGTGTGTCAATATCAAGGAGACATTCCAAAAATAATAATTTACACACATTTTAATAATTGGAGTATGTGTTCGGAGTGTTACCACTGTGGATGCTCGAAGCAGATACATGATCAAATTATTTCCTTGTGAATAAGTGTGAGAAAAAAGACCAAAGGGAGGTTTATATTCAAGTTATGTGGCTTCATCATCGTGCAATCTTGATTGATAAGCCATAAAGAAAATACACTTTTGAAAAAAAATCAATCAATAATTTAAAAGAACTTAAATAAAAGAAAAATATTATCTTCCTCCTACCCAAACCGAGCATCCCTCTCTGCGGCAGGAACATAATGGACTGCTCCAAAGTGACAAACAGACAAGTAGCTATTTCATCAACACTTTCATAATTGCAACAAAATAAGATCAAAAATAAAAATAGAAAAAACACCTCGTCTTTGTTGAATCTGTCGGCGTTAAGTGGACGACATACTCCCACCTCCTAAAAAAATATCAACTAAAAATATAATTTTGTTCTACAAATTTTACATCATTTTTTCTTCAGAGATTGAAAGACTCTACTCTCTCTTTGAAGTGGATGATGTTGGGACAGCAGAGCGACACACATGATTGATAATCTCTATCGCCACATTATCTTCCACATAAATTTAATTTTTTTTAAACAAATAAATAAATAATCAAAATCAAATAATGAGAAATTATCGGATTATTGAGAGAATCAGGTTGATGAAATCAGCTACTGGAAGAAATATCTCACCTAAATTTTATACAACAAACATCATTAACAATTTCACAATAACAATAAAATAACATCAAACTTTTACCCAAAAAAAAAATATATATATATATATAGTCTTCGTTGAATTTGTCGGTGTTGCAGATCCGCTCAAAGAGCTTCACGCCGGCAAAGTACTCCGTCACGATTGTCAGACGCGTTTGCATCAATCCGACCTTTCAAAAAGTACATCAACCAAAAATATCACAAAAGCACAAATTTTATCTCATTTTTTTTTCTTCAGGGTTTCAAAAATATAGTATCTTTGAAGCGGAGGATGTTTGGATGACGAAGCGATATGTGCATAGTATCTCTCGCCACATTCTCGTCCACCTAAATCATAATATCTATGTCAACATTCTCGTCCACCTAAATCATAATATCTACTTCGGCTGCCATACAAGGAGAAATGGTTTGGAATAACAATTTGGAGGAAGGAAAATTATTACTCTAAAAAATAACATCCAAAACTGACAGGACCTATATAAAAATCAATAATGCTAACTTTTTTTTGAAATCATACACACAAACACACACAATTGGGGGGCTCGAACTTTGCCGGCCCCTCCGGATGTCCGCTCTAATACCACTAGGCTAGAGAGCTCGAACATAATGCTTACTTCACTACCAAATTCTTACTTTTTTATAACTCATTCACCTTCCTGCTAACATGGTCTCACCCGGCCCCACCCGACCCCACCTACAACCAATAAAAATCGGCCACGTGGCCGATTTTAAGCCCTTAGTTGTAAGGATGTTGTAATTGTAACATTCTCCTATAAAAATATGGGTGCGACTAAAGGCACCCCAGCCTTTACTAAGGACACCCCACACTTAAAAAAAAAAAAAAAAAAAAAATTGAAATACCTATTCTACCCCTCTTCCCCTCCATTTGTTCGGCCGCTCCCCTCCCCGCTTCCCCGACCCTCCTTCGACGAACCCCCTCCCCGCCGCTCCCCCGGCCTCCCTCCCCTCCTCCGACGACCCCCCTCCCCTCCCCCGCCCTCCTCCTCGCTCCTCCCCCGACCCCCCTGACCCGGCCCCCTCCCCTCCTCCTCGGTCCCCCGACCCCTCCCCTCCTCCTCCGGCCCTCCGACCCAGACCTCCGACCGAGGAGGAGGGGTCGGGAGGAGGAGCAGAGGGTTGGAGGAGGAGGGCGGGGGAGCAGGGGGGCGGGGGAGCGAGGAGGAGGGCGGCGGAGCAGGGGGGATCGGGGGAGCTGGAGGGGCAGGGGGTCGGGGGAGGAGCGGGGGAGGTCGGGGGAGGGGAGGGGGGTCGTCGGAGGAGGGGAGGGAGGCCTGGGGAGCGGCGGGGGAGGGGGTTCGTCGGAGGAGGGTCGGAGAAGCGGGGAGGGGAGCGGCCGAACAGAGGGAGGGGGAGAGAGGTATAATAGGTATTTCAAATTTTTTTTTTTTTATTTTTTTTTAAGTGTGGGGTGTCCTTAGTAAAGACTGGGATGCCTTTAGTCGCACCCTAAAAATATATAGGAAGGAGGGAGACTGATACAGTGATTTGATTATTTGATACACCAAAATTGGAAACAACAATCTCTGTTCCCATCAAAATCATAATCATAATCTTTTCTTTATGTACAGGCATATTTCTAGGTGTGCGCAAAGATATTTTTTTTTCCAACCTAATATGTTCCAAAATATCTTTGCGTCTCTCTCTCTCTCACACCCCTGCCAATAAGAGAAGGCAGAGATATTTACGTGCTCTTATAAATACGGATATTTTTCATAACAGGAGGAACTCTGACTTTGACTTGATCGATGGAGGATCCTAAGGAAATGGAGAGGAGGCGAGGGGTTGGGGCGGGAGAGGCATGGACGGAGGAGAAGCACTTGGCATTCCTCAACTGGATGGAGGAGTCGTTCGTCCGGAGAGTGCTGGTGGGCCGGAACATTCACGGGCCGTGCCGCGCGCCGCCTCCGCTCGATCGGGTGCTGCCCGATAGCGAGACCGAGTCCAACAGGAAGCGCCCTAAGCCTGTACATGGTTGATTGAAGCTTGGAAGGATATATATTTTTTTTAAATTATTAATTATTGTCTTTTTTTTTTCCCAGCAAATTTAATGTTTAGTTAATGAAGGTTTGCTGTGGGGATTATGATGGGGGATTTCCTACGTTAAACTTTTCTTTTTCTTCCCTCTATTTCTTCTTTTTTATATTTGCATGCATGGTGATACGTCTTAGCTTAAGACTCTGGGCCTGCTTGGCAACTGTAGGAATAACAGTTATGAGATATTTTTAGAGTACCGATCATGAACGGTTAGTTATGAGGGGTCCGATTTTGAATAATTTTAAGTAGTAGTTTTTAAACTGGTCCAATCCATGTAGGAGCGGATCTAGAAACTGTAACTGAGATGGACTACCAAAAATTTGGGTGAGTTGGAAGTAGATAAATTCATATAAAAAATTAAAAAAAAAATATATGGAAAAAAAATGTAAGTTTTTTTGGGTGGGCTCCAACCTTGGATCTGCCCCTGAATCCATGCTTGGTAGTCCACTAACGATCGGTTCTTATTTACACGAATAAAACTAAATATGAAAGTATATTAGTAGTTATAATTATATATTTTTGATGAGAATATAAATAAAATAAAATAATAAAATATCTCAAAACCTATCGATTTGGGGTGTTTATAAAGTCACCCAAATTTACATTACACCGATTTTAGGGGGGTTTTGAGCCGACTAAAACCGGTGCCTCAAAAAAATTAACAAGCAAAGATTTTCATAAATGGTCGGTTCAAAAATACTCCAAAACCGGTGAAATAACCTTTACCAGTGTCAATTGTAAGGGTAGCGGTTATGAGGTATTTTTAAATCACCAATTATGAGCGGTTACGAGGGATCCGATTTTGGGTGGTTTTTAAGTAGCGACTTTTATACTAGTCCAATTCATACTTGGTAGTTCACTAACGAGCGGCTCTGAATTTTTTTACATGAATAAAATTAAATAGGGAAGAATATTAATAGTTATAATTATATATTTTTGGTGAGGGTATAAATGGAATAAAATAATAAAATTGTTCAAAATCTACCAATTTGGAGTGTTTATAAAACCAGCTAAAATTATATTACACAATTTTTAGAAATTTTTTGAGCCGATCAGAACCAGTGTCTCAAAGAAATAAGCAAACAAGAGTTTTCATAAATGGTCGGTTCAAAAATATTTCATAATTGATAAAAATACCATTACTAAGCAGACCCTTAGAAGATTAAGGGCTAGTTTGAAATTGTACTAAAGTGAGTGCTGCTAAGGTTTTGAGTATATTAAAATGGAGACATGGATGAAGCACGATCTAACAAAAACCATCTCATCTGTATGGTTGAAAATTATATATTAAAATAACTGCTATTTAATGAATAATTATAGGTTTTCTAACCACGTCTGGTTCGCGGAAGGAATGGAAAGGAAATCAATTCGTTGATTTTCTTTTCCTTTGGAAATTTACAATTTTTATTGATTTTTTTGGTTGTTTAGAAATATCAAAGAATTTGAAAAGAAAAGTGAATACTTCAATGTGGAAAGTGATTCATTTCTTTGATGGATGGAATTATTTTTCTTCTATAGTTTTTTTTTTCCATTGAGAATCACCTTTCTTATTTTCTCAATTCCTTTGACATCCAAACATAGAAAAGTAATCACTTTCTTTTTCTAATCCCATGATTTTGCGAACCAAACCAGATAAAAAATGAGGAGCAAAGACTTATGTAAAGACTTGGATAATATTAAGTGTATCAAAAGAGATGACCAAAAGTTATTAGTAAGAGAAAATAATAAGCAGAGGGTTAGATAATGTTAAATGTATCAAAAGCGATGACCAAAAGATATTAGTAAGAGAAAATAATACGAAGTAGAGGATAAGGATCCAGTTATTTTTCACATGTTATTTCATGAGAGTAGCCTAGGAAAGCTTAATTTAGATTTAGAGCTAGCTCATGATAAGTCGTATTGTTATTGTCTGAAGTTAAGGATGGATTATATAATAAATGTAAAAAAGGAAACATGTTGTCATGTCCCGATTTTGCAGAATCTATAAACTGTCATTAGACGTGATGTTGTACAAGTCTAATTTATACTTGTACAACGCAATAACATGCATAAATGATTCATTTCAACAAAAGGTTGAAACCACATATCAGGAGAAAATTGAAGACACGATATCGATATAGAAAGAAGATATCTCTTTATTATAATAATTTATAGCAGAGTACAAGATCTCAATACATTTGAAATATCTTCTTATATTCATATGAATGACAAGTTGTCATGACATAATACTACGATTCCATACATCGTGTCCCTTTATTAACTTTAATAGAAAAAAACTTTAAAAAAACTTTGAAATATGAAGAGCTTTAGATTGCTTAACGAGTCTCCTTACCGCCTCTGTGCACCCATATTTTTTCCAATACCTGTAGAGGAGAGTGTCACTACATTGGGAAATGCACTACTGAGCAAAATAAATCCAAATCACCTAAACCGACAATGTAATCATGTGAAGCATGTAATTTATTAAGTAGTCTTTCTATTAGGGACTAAGGTCAACGGAAAGTTCGTATTCAATAATATAAAGTGAAAGCAAGAAACATATAATCGTATCACTTATCAGTAATTTCTTATCAATGATCGATTTGTCCATCCTTATATAAAATAAAAGAGTAACACTTATCGTCCCTGTAGAAGACACTTGTTAGCATGTGCAACATGTCTATATGACGACCATTGGTGAATTCAACACCATAAATGCCTATACATGGTATTACGATAGGTCCTTCTAGTCAGGGTAGCTTGTCACTGAAGGTTCCGTAATATCTCATGTGTGAAGCACGTTCCACATAGTTTTTCCTAGGTCGATTCGGTCAATGTGTTTCAAATACTGTTTTGAGAAAATCAAATCTTTCTGCACAAGTTGTCCATGATCATACAAATGCGTGAATAATTCAACTATAAAATATATGCACGATAAAAAAATTAAATAAACCTATATAAATCTCTAGTTGTACAACGGTTCAGTCTCGTGATATCTCATTTACTTCCAGTGTTATTTAGATTAATGACTCATTGGCCCTAAACCATTCCGACTATTTCATCGTACCAAACCACATCCCAACTATTCCATGGTACTAAACCATATCTATTCCATTTCTCATACGAAGTCCTTACTACATGAATCTCTTGCATAGATGCACTTAATAATTATAGTTAAGTGTTCCATTTCCTAGCATTACAACATTCATTTGTGGAACATCAACAAATTAGATTATAGGGGCGGATAAAAAGCCCCGTACCCCTCGTACGTCTGATCGAGCCCCGCTCGCTCGATCCAACGATCGAGGGGGGACCGGTTGATCATGTGGACGCAACGCCTGGCCAAGGGACAACTCCGACAGACCTAGGGCTAGGGTTTAGAGGCATATGGGACCCAGGTGCCTCCAACAAGGGGCGAGGTTGGGTGGAGAAAAAGACAGATTAAGGAGCCGATACAGGTCGCGTGTGAGAAGACGGCGGAGCGTGAACTACAGTCCAACGCCGGAGGCGGCCTCCAGTACGAGGTGGGGGGTCGACAGGTTCAAAGACAGGAGTGAGGCAACATGTGCAACCAGAGCGATGAGGCGATGAGTAACGGCCTGGGAAGATAGGGATGATTGCAAACTCATCTCGAATGTGTTTGCCATGACAAAAGGTTATACGAACTTTTTGTATATTAAACATAAAAAGAGTACAATCGAATACTAAACAGGAGATCTAAGTACAAAATTTCTGGAAAAGTGTGACGGTGGAGATCAAGCACTACAACAGCTTCTTTACTCCGTTGACGATCTGAAGACCAGTTGAACTTGTTTTAGCTTTCTGGTGCTGGTGATTGAAACTCTAGGATTGCCAATCAAGAGGGTACCGAAGTTAAAGATTTCGAAGCCTCTTTATCGAAGGAAAACTCCTTCTATTTATAGGGGAGCACATATACGATGTGCATAAGGATTGTGTAGGAACGCTGCACGTAGAGATATGAAAGAATCTCGAGGTTGTACGGTAGTGGCTGCTGCTGAGCTGACACGTAGCAGACACTGAGATTCTCTTTTATTAAGATCTTTGGGAGAGTTATCAACAACTGAACAAACGACACGTGGCGTATGTTTATTGTTGATCGGATGAACCTAAGCAGATTATGTTTCTATTTTCGAGGTTGGGTTTTGTCTTATCTTAGGGGGCCATTGGTTTAAATAAAACGATTGGATATGGCCCTCATTTATGAGAACAAAGTCCATTCTTATCTGTGGTTTAAACAAACCGATATGATAGGGCTCTTATCAACAGAATCCACCTCTGTTATGTCTTAAGAGCAGTATTTTAAACAAACCAATTCAGGTACTATCTAAAAAGCCACCTGCACTTCTGGCGAAGCTTCTATGTTACTGTGCTTCTGGACTACGAGTAGATTGTTCTTCAGGCGACGGAGTCACAACACTTTTAGAGCGATGAGGCGACTGTGCTTCGAGCGATGGAGTCACTGCACTTTTAGGGCGACGAGGCGACTGTGCTTCAAGCGACGGAGTCACCGCGCTTTTAGGCCGATGAGTAGACTTGGACTTGGTCTTGACATGAAAGAGCCTCTGTACTTTTGGGTGATGAGAAGACTCGGTTTTAAAGACAAAAAAGTCACTGCGCTTTTCAGCGACGAGTAGACTCAGTCTTGAAATCAATGGCGCCACTGCAATTTTGGGCGACGAGTGGACTCGATTTTGAAGCTACTGCGCTTTTGGGGTGACGCTAGGGCGCTGTGGGCTGGCAGCACTTCTGAGTCGAAGGAGCTAGTATCTGTCGAAGTCTTTTAAGAGCAATTAATGACTGCTCTTTTGATGGACGAGTTGGTCATCCTCTTCTTTAATTATCGTCGTCATTTTGGGGATTCCAAGAAGTTAGTGGCCTAGGATTCAGTCGAAATGAACCTATTAAATGAGGTTCATTATGCTGAGTTTAAGGTCATCCATTAATTCGGGGGCTTTTGACCAATGGCCATATGGCATGTGGGTTGGACCACCCTAACCCTATATAAAGGGAATATTTACTGAAGGGTTGTATCTTCTGTCTTTTTAACATTCGCACTGTCATGTTCGATCCCTACTTAGCTTCGAACGGCCGTTGGCCTTGCACAAGTCGACTGTTGGTTGTGGGTCCATTCGTTCAAAGAAGTTACGTCTTTGTAGAAGAACGGCTACTGGGTTCTAAATGCACTTGTATGTTCAATGTGAGGAGTTTGAACCTAAACAACATCTTAGAGGTCTTTGAGATTCAAGCTTTCGGATTTGGATTGATTTTCAATCTAAAGAGCCATGGGTTGTGCTCTGTCCTGCTCAATGGCGGTGGCACAGCCTGTGCTGTGGGCTGTATTCTTGTTTGGGCCAATAGATGCTTCAGAAAGTGACTTGCTCTGACTGCACTGCGCGTCTAGGGTGTCTGCATGTCTGTGAAGATTAATCCCCTTGTATGGCACATGTGAAGATTAACCCTCTTATAGATCTCTAGGTGCTTTAGTTCTTTTCATGATGAATATGTAATAGATCGTTGTAGGCATAATTTTAAATAAAGAAGCTCTTTTCTTGTAATTATGATGAATCTGTAATAGATCCTTGTAGGCATGATTTAATAAAGAACTCTTTATGAACTATGGTTTCTGATCTTCTGTCTGCGCTTTCGGGTACCTGCACTTTTGTGAAGCTTTGTGTAGCGAGAACACTACCTGCGCTTTTGATATGTCTGCGCATTTTCATGCTTCTACAAGACCCCCTTCAAAGTGTTTCGAACTTGAGTCAAGCTCGGAATACTTTGAACAGAAGCATGACACGTGTCCTTTGCAAGCGAATGCCCATCATGTCTACCGACAGGCTGTCGTCACGCTTAGCCTTCGGCATTAAATGCCTTGAGCCGTCGCTTCATTGAAAGTTCGATCACAACTCATTGTTTCTAGGGAACAGTAATCATGACCTTAAATTTTCATTCCTACGACGTTTTCCTCGATCACGAAGCGCTTTGTCTTCTTCTGGTGACGTGGCCATTCCCTATAAGTAGGGTCTGTTAGGAGGGAGAAAAGCTTTCTGGCTTTCTTTTTCTTCTCACTGAAGCTTTTCATCAGAGTATTCTTCTTCTTTCAAACCCTAACTTTTTCCGCCATGGCTCGCAAGAAATCAAGAACCCCAAAAGCTCCTACGGCGAGCTCCAAGATGACCAGCGGGGCGGCGACTAGCTCCAGATCGGCCGCCATGAGTACGAGGCAGACGAGAACGTCGTCGATGAGATAATTTGGAGAGGCCAGGACGAGCACTCGACATGCTAGAGGGAAGCAGCTGGCCTCCAAAGCCGTCGTTGCTGAGCAAGCTCATAACGTAGTAGTCTCAGTGCAGGGAGACGTGCGGCCGCCTGTTGCCAATAGGTGTCTGATCAACATTTGAATTTCTTGGTTTGCTGATGCATATGAGCGTCGACTCTTAGGAGCGTCGTCTCGAAGATATGCTGATGCCTTTTCCTGCTGATGTGCATGGGCGCTATTCTTCGGAATGGTGTTCCGAAGATGTGTTGAGGCTCTATTAATCTGACGCACAGAGTTGTTACTTTCTACAAAGTAATGACCTACTCTGTGTCGAGATTTCATACAGCCAATGTCTCTATGCAGTGCTTTCGACATGGTATCTGCGCGAATATTTTTTGGCTGACTGCGTGGATGACGATTGCGTGGATGCTGGCGTAGTGCCTTTGTTTCTGCAAAATATTTTGCATATTTCTGACATACTTTGTTCATGTACTGTGTCCGCGTCTCTCTTTGGTGACATCCTTTTGAACTCGACAGTTTGTGCCTCGAGCATAAACATTGACAAGGCGCTTATCACTCCCGTTCGACAGCTGATCGCCCAAGGTCAACCGAAAGGGCGACTAGTCATGATACGGGATCAACAGTCCGTATACTTTCGCCGTATGATGGACCGGGGCAAGTTGTCTCCCCTCTTTGACCCCTCAAGATGCTGAAACATTCGTTTCTTTTTGGTGATCAGCTGGTCTTGGAAAATACCGAGCTCCTGGAGATAAACGAAAACTGGTATTTTGAGAATGATGGTCTATCTTTGTACGTTCCGTCGATCGATCAGCATACCCGCTTTCGGTCTTCTTTTGCTTGGCTGAAAAGCATTTTATGGAATGAGACTTGACCCCGATGCGAGGAGGTTTGATGATCGGCCATATCAAAGTGGAGGGGTGCTCCACTCATAGGGATTCTTTCAAGAGTGCACCCGACGGTCCATCAGCTACGCTGCGGGTGTTACTCCCTGGCCGTCTGCTTGTAAACTTTACCACAGAAGTGCATCCGTTTTGAGTCTCTCTTTTTGCTAATAGGCTTCTGGCCACAGGCTATACATATCCGAAGGATATGTTCCGTGTCGAATGTTGGATTTTCCATAAGGTGGAATGGAGCGAGCTAACCCAGTGGGTGTTGGATAGATTCAAGTATGATTTGATAGGTACGGTCCTGCGTCGTGCCATCAGGGCTACTAAGCATGGAATATAGATCAATTGGTCTATGTTTATAGCTTTGCTGGAACTATTTAACCACCATACTGAGACCTTCTTCATCCCTTGTGGAGAGATGGGTTTGGCCCTCCATGAGATGCGTGCCATCTCGAAGCTACCGTGGGGGGACGTGCCATATGAGGAATATACCTCTTGTAAGGAGGAGTTTCTAGTGCTGGAGAACAAATGTCCTGAGATGATGTCTATGTATAAGGAGCTGCTTTGCCATCACCAAGTATGCACGTATCTGGGCGGGACGCAGGATCCGCCATATATCAAGGCATGGATGGACTATATCTTTGCAAGCGTCCGTCGATGCCAGAGAAGGATTATTTTACCACATCGGGCATATATTGCTAACAAAGTAGCCGATCTGATGGCTGAAGCGGGGGTATCTGCTCCCTCAGTGGATGCCGAAAGGAAACCCACCTCTAGAGTTCATAATTACTTCTGTCAGAATCTGATTGCTTTAAGTCTGAAAGAAACCTTAGCCGCCTTCCTGATGATATGGCTGCGAAAGGCCGTGGTTCCCGGAGGTTCTGGGCCTGCGGGACGAATCAGTCAGAACTTGATTCTGCCAACTGTGAGGCTAGCCTTCCAACATTCCTTGGCTCTACTGCCGGCCATGGTATGTGACATCCTGTGCGGTTTGCGGAAGTTTTCCAAGAGGATAATAGAGTGCCGCAGGAGAAAGGAGAAATTCCCGTGGGTTGGACTCCCCTACCATTACTTGATGGGTTGGTTGGCTTTGCACCGCCCTGATCTGATAGTCCTCAACACTCTTGAAGGTTATGAGGCAGGGGACATGACGCTGCACAACTATCGTTATGTGAAATGGCTCCATCAAGATGTCCCTGTCTATGGATGGGCGTTGGGCCGTTTGGTCGGCTGCGCTCTTGCCAGGGTTTCGCCCACATACAAGGGTTTCCTTGTGGATGATGAGTTAGTGGATAAAAACCTAACTTTTGGTGCCTTCCACTGGTTGCAGTCCATCCAAACTTTCCACTTGGTGTACCGAACCAAAATCAGGTGTATTTGGAGCCGTACTTGCCTAGCTGATTTGCATGTCAGTTTTTCTATAGCCAGACCATGATGGGCAATCCCAGCTCATGTCTTGGCTATAAAGGAAGTCTACTGGATGGTGCTAGGGCATGGTGTTATTACAACGCCGACTGTATTGGAGTAAAGTTTATAACCCCCTCGATGCATGAGGAGACTCGTATTTTGTATTCCGCTGTGAAGTTCTACTGTGTTGCAAACAACTTCTCACTGGAGTAAAATCGAGGGCGAAGCTTGCTTGAGGGGACGAAGTTTGAGACCCCTTCATTGGCTTCTAAGTGTCTCCAAGGGCTTGCATCATCGGAGAGTAGAACCACGGATGGCTCCAGCTCATCGCGGGAGGGAAGAGAGGAGGAAGTGTTCCTGAGTAACCCGCAAAAATGTCAGGTTTCTTCCGGAGTGAGCCCTCCTCCTGTAAAAAGGACAAGAATAACTGTTGTGCCTCTGCGGGGTGGACCCTCCCAACAATCTCCATTGGAACAGAGTGCCCCACCCGTTGGATCTTCTTCGCGGGTAAGTCTTAGTATTTTTTTTGAGGTTTTATTCCATACTTTTTGTTCATCACTTCTTTGTTTGTGTAGGCGGGGCCCACATGGTCGTAGAGACTCAGAGAACTTCTCGAGGAGCCTGCCCCAGAGGTGTCTCAAGTCGAGGGAGAGACTGCAGCTGATGAAACAGTTGACTCGGAAGATGTTCCTTCTCATACTCTTTTTGAGTATGAGACTCGAGGCTATTTGGAGCCATTGACTTCGCTCTGACAGGAAGCTTTCATGGAGCCGATTAAGGATAGGCCTGTGGAGGTACCCGAGGCCGGCACGGTGGCAGCCGAGGGCGGGATTCCGAAGTCCGTACCCGTGACAGGCCAAGGGGACGTAGATGCTGAAGGAATTACCCAAGATCCTCACATCGTACCCCCTTCCCATGTTGAGAGAAGTGTGGAGGATAGTCCTGCTGCATAGGGGGAGGATGAGGATCATCCATTCGAAGAGCTGCCTTTGACAAATCTAGAGGATTCATCTCGACGATTGGTTGAAGTTTCCTTGGAAGGGTCGACAGCGAAGGCTGTCGAAGAATTGGTCTGTCAGGATATTGAAGGGCCGACAAGAAGGACTGTCGAACAACTAGACGACGAGATCATTCTAAGAGCCGTCGAGGAGGCGATTGAAGAGTTGGCTAACATGGTCCTCGGAGAAATGACCAAGGAGACCAATGTAGCACAATTTGACACGGCTGTTGACAAGCCGATAACTGAGGTCCCAGGCGAGGTGGCTACTGAGGTGACCATTGAAGATAGTGTTGCTGATGAACCTGCCGGCATCACCATCAGGGGTCCGATCAAGAAGACAGGAGAAGGATCAGCCGAGAAGACTGTCGACGAGTCGGCTGCTGGAGCACTGGTCGAGAAGATCACTAAGGAATCAGTCGTGCCGACAGCTGAGGTGACAACTGCTGCGGTTGCTCATTCTTTGGTTCATGCGACTTTGGTTACGGAGATGGTTGAAGGACCAGTGGGGGAGCTTGTTGAAGAGCCACCCGCCCCTTCCACCTTTGCACTACCTACGACATCTACCACAGCTACGGTACCATCCGTAATACCTAGACATGTGTCGGCTGCCGTTTCTGCCTCGGGATCCTTCGTCGCAGCATCGCCAGTGACCCCGATGAGTTTGGCCGATAATGCTTATTATACCAGTCTCATTCTGAGCACCATTGGTCACACTCTGACACGTGGGATTGAGGGTGTCCTGCAGAATAACTAGTCGCTTATGCAGGCCCGGTCTATAGTAAGTACCCAATTGGTGGCCTTACTTGGCTATTCGGAGTGTGAGGCGACGGCGGACGCGATTGACAATCTGCTAGCCGAGTTAGGAGATACTGCCTTGAAGCTTCAAACTCTCAAGTGCAATCTTTCGAATCTAGCTACTGTGAAGCTCGAGAAGATGGCTTCCGAAGCATCCCAGCATGAGCAGAAACATCGGGCCTTGACTGACCGACTGGCCGAGGTTGAGATTGCGATCGAGGAGGTGACCGACGTAGAAGAGGCTCGGGTTTGTCGTCGCGCAGTTGCGGAAGATCAGTACGAGGTCCTTTGGGAGCAGATCCGAAGGCTAGAAGAGACTTTGGCGCTCGCGGAGAGCGATTTGGAGAAGTCGAGGGACGAGGAAGAGGTCCTTCGTCTGCGCTCCGAGACTTTAGCCCGAGAGAAGGAGAGTATTGGTGTCCGCCAGGCGGAACTGGCTCTTACGCTCCAAAACCTGTCCCCAGCTGAAGATGAATCTACTCGCCGTCAGGAGGTGTCACGATCCGCTCCCAAATAATCGGATACGAGTCGGACACGTCCAGCCTTCGTCGATGGACACGACGAAGTAAGTTATACAATTTGTTGTTGAAATCAAGGCATTAGCTAATCATATTTATATATACAATATATACATTTAAATATCTTAACTTATTTATTTAGAAGTAATTTGACGATTTAGAATTTATCTATTACAAGAGTAACAAACTTACTAGTTTTCTTTTGAGAAATACTACTAGGGCAATAATACTCTTTAGAAAACATATTTTATCCATTTAGATATTAATGAAAATACTTTAAGAAACCTTTTTAGAAGATATTTGCTAGCTAATTATTTATTTATAACAATTAAAAACTACATACTATAATTAGAATACTTGGTAACTAGAGTAATATCAAAATTATATTAACAAGAAAATATATAACTAGCTAACATTTTACAAAATTATTGATAGTAAAATATTATCTCAATTTTTTAGCAATTAATATTTCATAACAAATAATACTAACTAATAAGAAAATGATTCAGTAATTTTATAACAAAATATTATATCTATCTACACTCTAAAGTTTGAAGTGCCATAATACTATTAAATAACTATTTTAGCAACCCACTATTGAAAAAAATATGTCAATTTAATTAAAGTAATTAAAGACCCAGGTTACTTACTAGTGAGCTAGTGTTAAGCAAAACATTATCTAACAAATAGTCTTTATTTATTAATGAGGTAAATACTAATTTAGAAACATATCAAATTTACCTATTCCCCTACTAAATTAATCCCAAGAGAATTCTTGAATTACTCAGCAAGGTTCCCTCACACCAATTGGCCTGTTAGGCCCAGGTTTGATCATCAACACAAATCCTAACCTTAAGTTGCTGTCCAAATTATGAAACCATCTTTTGAAAATGTAAGGATTTTAGAAATCTATATATATATCAACAATATTCTTATAACAACACATAATATACACTACATTTGTACTTCCAAAATCAATCAGCACTCAGCAAGTGCTACAAGATTAGTCCCTTTATAGCTTGAAGGGGCAACCCACACAAGCCACCTCTTAATTCGAAAAGCCAATAGTTGCCCCTTCAAATTCCGAAAGGGCAACTCAGATTTGTAAAGGGCCAAGACTTTATGAAGAGACCCTTCAAATTTTGAATGGACAAGTGATTATAAGTCCAAGGTTCTGCGGATTCCAAAGAGTCACGTGATAGACTTGAGAAATAAAAGTGAATGAAAGGAGAAGGCTTAGAAGAAATATAGAGAGAGAGAGTGTAAAATTCTAACAAACGTGTAGTCACTCCCTCCTCTTCTAGAAAGCTCTCGAGGAACGAGGGGTACAAGAAAGAGAGGATTTGCAATAGAAGAAGATGGGGACGAAAATCTCTCCTGGCAACGCTCGGGGGGGGGGGGGGGGGTTCAGATGACCGGATCGGCTTCATTTCGACAGATCTGTCGCTGAACTGGAGGGAGCGGCCTCTGGAACACGGTGGCATAGCTGTCTTCTCCGGCGGCTCGGCTTCGACTCAATGAAGATGGCGAGGGCTCTAAGAAGCGGTGGGCGGTCGGTCGTTGACACTCGGATCTGAGAGTGGGGAGACAGTGGAAGCATCATGGCGCGGCCTTGGCAGCTCCAGGCCCGATCTAGAGAGATGACTGATCTCCGATGCTGGCGACGAGCGGTGGCGTCGGCAGCTCGCGTCGGGGTGGAGTAGCGGTCTCCCGGTGGCTCGGTCATGTCGATGTGGTGATCGAGATCCGGACATGACGAGGCTACTACAGGAACAGCAAGATCCGATGGCTCAGGCCACGAGGAGGTGGCTCCTCGAGTCTCGTGGGGCTCCACTCCGATCGAGGGGTCAACGGGTGGTGGTGGTGGTGGTACGGCTCAACGCGATGGAGGTGAAGGACTCCGGTGGGCTCTGCTGGTGGTGGTGGTGGCGATGGTGACGCTTCGCCGGGATCGGCCAGTCCAGTCGTGACAGAGAGGAGAGAGGAAGTAGTAGAGAGAGAGAGTAGAGAGAAATTATAGAGAGAGAAAATGTATGATGTGGACTGTTGTCAGAATTTGTAGAGAGAGAAAATGTGTGGAGAGAGAGAGAGAGTAGAGAGAAGTTGTAGAGAGAGACAATGGCAGCATGTGTAATAAAATATAGATCTGGGGTTATAAAATAAGTTTAGTAACAGATTTTCAAAATTCAGATTTCAAACAGTTTTTCAAACTATTCAATATTCAACAGATTTTAAACTGCTTAACAGAATTTTAAATTTAATTAAATAACTGCCAACTAAAAATTATACTACTAATAATCAGTAACTAATTGATAAGGAGACTCAGAATGGCTTTAGAATAGATTAATAGGCTAACAGTACACGCTGGCCTGGTGGCCCTCCTTGGTCCTCCACTTGGAACCGGAATGTAACTTCCTGCATTACTATATAATAAGCAAATTACAAGTAATAATTATAATAGTAGATAAGAAAATATCAATGGTACAATAATAATTAAGGTTAATATCCATCTTAATACTAGGATTAAGAATTATAACAAGGGTAGCTAAAACTGGACTTAGAAACCAAGTTTATAAAATGATACTTCCCAAAATAGAAAAATTAAAAAGATTCCTAAAATTTTCCAAAACTGGTTTAGGGAGTTACAGGAGGCCAAACGTCGAGCCCAAGCATTGGTTGGCCCCCAGATCGCTCTTTTAAGGAGCCGACTAAAAGGACTTATGCACCGGTCTTCCCAGTTTTGACTTCTTTCTGTCTTCTTGTCTCTCGGTTCGTGAGCGACTACTTTTGTAAACAAAGAAATAAAACCCTTCCATTTTATAAATAAATTTTTTGACTTTGTCTCTCTGCTTGTCTTTTTGCTATGAACTTTCTTGTGCGAGAATGAGAATTCCCTTAGAGGTAGCATGACGTGAGGGTATGGAGATAACTCCGTATGGGATAGGTTGTTTACGCAGAGGTGATATGGACATGGTAAATACAAATTTTTTTGGTAGGACTTTCCTTACTCAAGGGTTATATGGACATGGCAAGGATAGACTCTTCGGATGTATAGAATGACTCAGAGGTAATATGGACGTAAAAGGTTCTATAGATAATTATGACAACCGTAGGGATTGTCATGGAAGGAAAGTCTACTCAGAGGTAGTATGGACATAGTAGGCACAATCTTCGCTAGGGTGAAGAATGATAATTTTGTAGGACCGTTGAGCACCTCTAGAGAGGGGTGAATAGAGTGAGTACGAGTGCAGCAAAAAATTATCACCAATTTTAAAAAATATAAACAGATAACTATGGCAGTAAATAAGAGACAATAAATAAATAAAGCAAGAGATAGAGAGATCAAACTCAGTGACACAGCGATGTATACTGGTATCCCTCTGAGAGGACTAATCCAGTCTCGAGTACTCTTGTTCGATGTTAATCCACTAAGGCACAAGCTAATTGAGAGCTTGCAGTCTCTTACAACATCGTGCTTGGTGACAAGTGCACGACCAACTTCACAACACCGTGCTTGGTGACGAGCGCATGACCGGCTCCACAACAGAGATAATTTCTGTACTTTGAACAACCTCTTTACAACTCTTGAGAACCAAAAGACTCTAGATCGAAATAGATATTACTGGCTTTTGGCTAAGAGGAGTGTAGGTGTGATATGAAAACTTTTGATCGGGTGAAAACACTTATTGAATAGAGAAGAGAAGATGAAGAATGAATGAGTGATTTGAAATGAAAAACTCTCTTCTATTTATAGGTGTTTTCTGGGACCGAACTCGGGCAGAGTTCTGATGCAAAGATTTCGCATATGAACGTTGCATGCAGATTTGGAGGCAACAAATATTTGAATTTAAACAGACCGAACTCGGGCTGAACTCGGTTTGAGTTCTGTCTAGGAAAATATTGAACATTTGTCAAATTCTGTTGCAAAGATGAAATTGAACTTTTTTTTGGTGGATGGAATATGAATAGGTAGGCTTTATAGAAAAGTGGACTAAGATTAACCTAAGCCAGTATTACCTAGTCGATCTTACAATTTATATCCTTGACTCAATAAAGATAAAATACATAATAAATTGTAAAATGACTCGGACTGGATTCTAATGAAAGTAAGCTTCAGATTGATGATTTACGTGCTTGATGATGCAGTGGTACGCTTGTTGATAGATGCAGTGGTACGCTTGTTGATATTGATTTCTTACGTCCTGAAATGATTAGCAGCAGTTTGTATATTTTGTGTATTGACTTAAGTTCATGTTGATTATTAAAATCGGTGTGACCATGGAAAAGGCCAACAATCTCCCCCATTTTGATAATTGACAAATTTGAGTCTATACCAAAATATATCTAAAAATAGAACAAATAAAATTACCTGAAAAATAGTTTTGATTGTGGTTGTCTTTCTTTGAATGTTGATTTTTGGTATTGTACTCTTTCTCCCCCTTTGTCAATAAAAATTGTTTGGCTCCCCCGTAATGTGTGAAGCCAACAATGTTCATCAAATAGACAAAATGATATTAAAGAGATAACCAAATAACAACAGTGCCACAAAGTGCATAAACAAATAACTAGTACTGAAAATGTCATGCATAAAAATGTCTAATTGAAAGGAAAGATACAATCATCATCATCATCATAAAGTGCTAATAAAATATCTAACTGAAAAGTTTAGACATAAAAAAACTACATCATAGATAGATCATCATCTAACAGTCCTATCCACTATCCACCAGCTCAAGTCCGCATCACATAGTAGGGTCGTCACCGCCAGGAGCATCCGGAGGAAAGTATGCAGCAGTAGGATCGAAGTAAGGGAATGTCGCCTCATCTCCGAACCTGGGTCCTGGGAAGCCGAGATGAGGAAGTATGGTCACTGGATGTGATGGGTCCTAGGAGAGACTCCAGTGGAGATCAGCAATGCCATTCTGCAACACCTGAGCCTGGATGATGTGGCGGATCTCTGAGTCAATATAGCTCTGATGACGTTGCGCGGAGAGGGCAACAAAGTCATCAAAACGCTGATAAAATTCAGGGTCAAAACCCGGAGCAGGGGCTGGAGCAGCAACATCAGGAGGAAGAGCCTCAGGGTCAGCATCTGGAACAGGCTCAGCTCCAGGAGGCAGAGGAGGAGTAGGGTATAGTCGAGACCTGCTGAGCTCTATGGCTGTGGAGGAATAGGCACAGGTTTGAAGATTGATTTCAAACCTTCAAGAGATAGAGGCCAAGTGCATAGGATATGTATAATATGAAGAGGAATATAGTATTTTCTTATTGATATATATATATAGAGGAAAATATAGGGTCATATATTTTGTGTAGATATTTATATATGTGTGTACAAATAAATAACGTGTATATGTATCCCTATAGATATATATGTGGGTATATAGATAGTATTTGGTGATTATATATGTATACGTATATATATAGGCATGTGCGAGTGCACGTATATATATAGATATATATGTGTATATACAAATATATTTTACAAATATGAGTACGAGTATGCATATATAATATATTTTATATAAAAGTATGTGTACATATATATGTATATATAAATAAAGGTAAATATGTGCGTATATATATATATATATATATATATATATATATATATATATATATATATATATATATATATATATATATATATATATATATATATAGAGTTTTATATTTATATACGTGTATATGTATATCGGTATGCATATTACGTATATATATATATATATATATATATATATATATATATATATATATATATATATATATATATATATATATATATATATATATTTATACGTAAATTGGTTTTATATATATTTATACGTAAATTAGTTATATATACTGTATATAGAAATGGAAATAGTATATAGTAAAAAGAAAAAGAAAAAGAAAAAAAAAGAAAGAATGAGAAATAGAAAGAAAGAGAAGCAGTAGCTTCACAGTGCCCGAGCCCAGGCTTTACAAGCCAGCCGAACATATTCTTTTCCTTCCAAGCAAAAGGAATAGGGAGCAGCCTGTGTAAGCTCGAGCCCAACCCGACTAAGCCCATCGACCCAATCAGCAGCTTATCCAACCCAGCTGAAGCCCCAATAAACCGAACACCAGGCCCCAGCTAACCGAGAGCAAACCCGAGCCTGCTCTATTCTACAGCTTTATATATACACGTGAGGAGTCGAGAGAAGAGTCCTCTCGTGAAACCCTAACGCCCACCACGCCAACCCCCGACTTGGCGCGCCACCCAGGCTACCTGGGCGGCCCCCGACGGCCACGCCCCGCTGCGAGGCACCGCCGGCGGCCAGGATCACCGCGCGCGCGCGCGGAGCGAAGGACTGCACAGCAGGAACAGCAGGTGAAGGGGCAACTTCGTGCCGTGGTTGCGTCGTACCCGCTCATCCTCTTGACGAACCGTTTGCTCAGGTACGACCACAACTTAACCATCTTCGAATCCCAGTAGTTAGGTTGTGAAATAGTCGTGCGACCGACCCAAGAAATCGACACGAAGTCGATCAAAAACCTGTTCGGAAACAGGGAATATAGCAGTCTATGAACCCATATTTGAGGATCGTTTCCGAACAAACCAGTCCCATATTAGAAATTCTAATTGAACAGTTATTTAGACAACATGTAGGACAACAAAACGCTTCAGATAGATTAATTTTTCGTTCACAGTGTAATGAGTAATTGGATTGTAAAGTTTGAGAAAAATCTGTTTTCAAAATCACGAAAACGCTCCACACGACGTGCGTCACGCCAATCCGGACGACGTGGTCGCGTACCAAAAGGATCGAAAGATGCGTAACGGCTTTGTGGTCGTATGGGCTTTGGCGGAATTCAAATTGGTCGCGTGTGCGCGACGAATTTGATGCGTATCCGTCGAAATTCACCGTATCGTGCACTTTGTAAATTTTCCAATTACTTTGTGCACGCTCGTCAGATCGAGACGAAACTTGTGCCACCAGGTCCGTATCGTTTTTCTGGTCCTGCATGCCAAGTTTGGTCCAATTCTGAGACTGTTGATAAAATCACCGTTTTGCGGGCCCCGCGGTTCCACTCAACGGGCGATTTTGTGCACGGCCCGCCGAAATCCAACTCTGGACATACGGTTGGGTTCGTATCGGAAAACTGGATCCATAGACATGTAGTTTAACGACTTTAGAGATCATTGACTTTGGCACGCTTTTCGGTGCAAAGCGGGTCCAACGACAGACATCGTTTTTGCCCGAAATTACCGTTTTGTCCCTGTGTCCAGAATTGGACTTAAGGACAGGCAAACCTAGCTAATTTGACTATTCTGAGAACATTGGTAATGTTTATTTCAGCTTTCGGGGACTGTTGTACGGGTTTTGACTATTGGGACACATTGAGTGGTTCAGATTGTCGGTTTCACCAGCAGAGGACCACAGGCGAGTACAGTTTATTGTCTGCATTTCGATATTGATTTTTACTATATTTCATTGATTGGTCATTGGTTATGTAATTATTTTTCTATTATAAATTGTTGAGTCGGGAATGAGAAGTACCAAGGATGTGTGATCCGACCGTAGACCTCGTTTACTTTCATGCTGTAGATCTCGTAGACATTGTTACTTTTATGCAGTAGATCTCGTAGACATTGTTACTTTTATGCAGTAGATCTCGTAGACATTGTTACTTTTATGCAGTAGATCTCGTAGACATTGTTTAAATTCTGCAAGTAGATCTCGTAGACCTCGTTTACTATTATGCAGTAGATCTCGTAGACATTGTTTAAATTCTGCAAGTAGATCTCGTAGACCGTGCGGAGTGTCCCAGACTGATCACATATCAAAGGTACTTCTAACGGTGGAAAGTATATTGGTCTATTTATTACTATTGATTTTCTTTACGATTTTACTGTTTATTTTCAAAACTCATGATTGATGTCTAACATTTGTTTATAGTCATTTTCTTTATTTGAAATTGCATTCAGTGAATTATGCTCGTTCCATTCCTGACTGGAAACCAACATTTTCATGTTAGCCGTGGATTCACTTAGCATGGGAGTGACGGGAGTACTTGCAGACAAAAGCCTAGAGACTAGCTAGATAGTTGAGTTGTAGTCATTCATTTAATTGTACAAGTTTATATTCTTCTACAAATGTAAAACTTGTAATCATTGTAAGTTAAATTAATTATGTGAATGAGCATTGTTTGTGATTTTGATCTTCATGGCCGTGACAGCGTTCTACCGCCGACACTGCGGCGTAGGCTGGCTTGGACACGTCTCGTATCCGTTTAAAAAAAAATGGGTGCGGGTCGTGACAAGTTTTTGTGGTGGCCCATGCAGGTCAGTCTTCGCAAATCGTGCGAACTCGTGATAGTACTTAAGTTAGTCGTACTATTGCGAGTCTGCGACTAGAAATGCTCATTCACGAATTAGAAATTAATTTAATTTACGAGAATGACTAGGACTAGGAGTCCCTTATAAAAATTTACCGATGGGTAGTCTAGGCCATGCAATGAAGATAAGGAGTTATTAATTTTGATAGAGTGTCAAATCCTTATAGGTACACTATTACCTTTTGATTGGAAGATATGGTCCAATGTGGATAGATTATTCACTTGGAGAGGCAGAGCTTCCTGGAATTGATGATCTCACCTAGATAAATTATTCAATTCCTTCTCCTTGCCTCTTTATATATCATCCTCACATCTTAGTCCGAATTGCCTATTTAGTTCCTAATTTGCCTAAGAATTATTATTTTTTATAAAATTTTTGATTATATTACCCATGTATGAACCTCGAGTTAGTTCGATTCAAGTTTTTCCTCAAAGGCTTGAGTACATATGAAATAGATACTAGGATATTTGTATTTCTGTCTTCAGTTATTCCTCCCTGTTAAATCTTTTATGTTAAAGGGTTGTAAACGATAGACAAATACCTACGCTCTATTTCATAGACAACATGTTTGAATCTCTAGAAGCTCATGAATTCTTACAGATATAGTTAAAGGAATGTTAGTTAACTCATAGTGGCTAGACAGCAGCGCACTGTCGCCAATTACCTGAGAGTGGAGAGTGTGGGTTTACTGCAGCCGGCAGCGCACTGGCAAGGCACAACCCATAGAATTGAAATCGTTTCGAAGAACCATAGTTCTCGTTGACTTCTTTAGATCTTAGATACCCTTGTGTCAATATAGGTAGAGTGTCTGATAGCCTATCATATTTGAATCACGAAACCAAGGGTATACCACAGCCAGAGTATATGAGCGTGGCATAATCCACGGTGAAATGACTTCAGACGTGATTACAAGTTAAGGATACTATAGAGGATAGGACAGTGCCCAGTGTGTTCCATAAGATTCGAAGCCAATATTGGTAGAAGTTTTGTAAGTCGGATAGAACGTCTCCCGATCTAGCGTTCCGTGGTCCTTGTGACCTATTGACGAGGATATCGACTGACACTAATAGGTTTACCTAGAATATGGAATTTAGAACGTCCATAACCCATTAGTCGACCAAGTCCTTGTGGATCAGAAGATAGTAGGAAGACTGTATAAGCAAGAACACCGGGTAAGGTTTGATTCTCACAAAACTCGAACCACTTGTGCCTTCTTTCAAAAATCTCGCATAATTGTATTCGACCATCTTAACAAACGCTGCTGTTACAGCTTAGTTTTGCAAGCTCACTCTGTTCTCGAGCTTGATTCGAGGCATATATTTAGTGGGGACGCTTGCTAACTTATTGTCCAATCAGAATCAGTATATTATGGTCTGATCAACCATGATGCATTTGGTTCGCACTTTATTTAATTATCCTACGTGGATTGAGATGTAGATGTCTCTAGGATCTCATTCGCGACTGCATTGACAATTCCTCTTGAATTATATGTTCGCCCTTGAATTACGAAATCGTATTCAGTAACAACTCCCTTGAATTCTTTATTGTTTTTGTCTTTCACCAATTTTGAAAGACGAAAGCTCGTGATGGTAGAAAGATACAGAGTATTCCTATGTCTATGATAGTTGTATACGCAAGTGTAGCTACCATCGGTCAGCTCTGTGACTGGAACCTTGCCTCGAGTTACACGTCCTCCCTTCGGCACCAAACCTACTATCTTGATCTTCTAGTCATTGGAGTTCGAGAATGATTAGGATCTTTTCCTTGATCAAGTGCCAACCTAGGAGACTGCCTATCCTCAAGAAACCAAATGTTGGAGCCTCTAACCATTTGTTTGAGGCTTGGTTTAACTAGGACCTTTGTGACAATAGACTGGCAGGCCTGACACAAAGAAATTCACGACCCAGTCGTTAGAAATCTGTTCATACGATGTGCTTTGTTCTTTATCGACCAGAGTTGAGGTACAGTATTCAAATTTTGGGAACCCTCTAACCTCTTTATTCCTAAAACCGTAGCCTAGCTTCTAAGGTGGGTAGACTGTAAGCCTACTAAAAATTTTAGGGTATACCAGGATTACCGAGTAATTAGAATGACTTCCATTAGGATGATGATTAGTGCCCTTGGACTCCTACTTTTCATTTAGATTATTTTGTGTCCCCGGCCGTGTCATTAACATTCGGAGCACTAGGCCAGTTGTTACCTTCCAACAAATTTCACATGTAAGATCTAGACGAGTCCATCTTCATCGAGGTATATCATGTCCCACTCAAACCCGTTCCCTTGTACTCTATTTTTGTGCTGCGACTTTCAGGTTAAAAGGGCTAACTGCAACCCTTACCACAATAACAGTATACTTCCTGACTTCCACTAGAGACTCAACCTCGACTCAAACCTTTCAACCCAATATATATGGTTGTGATTTACTTGAAGCCCACTACGCACATGTTACTAGTGTGTCACTCAATTGTGTCTTTTCGTGCTATTTAAACACAGAAACCACGAAAGATGTATTTTTGGGGCTTTAGGAACTTAACTAACCAACTTGACGGACAACTAGCTCAACCCTTGGACAGAAACCCATTCTAGAATACCCTAACTTAGTAGACATATTTTTGAGATCTTGTTCAGTCGATATAGATTAAAACCCAATAATCATCCAACCAACGACTGATGCCCAAATAAAGAACCCAGTAAGACCACAACCTTGATTTTTCAAAATTTGTTCTATTGTGAAACCTTGTTTAGAATTTCGGGAGCAGAATTTCTGGAGCAGAATTTCTGTATTGCACGGATTGCATGCCCTTCTAAGTAACGAAGGGCTCTTCGACATGGCAAGTGACTGAAGTATAGTAGCCCAATCTAGCAAACAAGTCAGTGGTTCGTAAACACCCTTTTTAGTTGTACCGTCGAAAACCCTCTACCGCTCTTGAGACTTCATAATTGCCCTTGATTATTCCTCCTTACCCTTCTGTCCTTTATTTCGAAGCGATGAAGGTCATGCTTATTAGAATTTACCAATATTCTTAGCTACTTGTGTGAATTTGCTTGTTAAATTTTTTTTTTTTTGGGTTGCTTGATAGATACGAGAGGATTTTAGAAACCAGATGCCTATATATTTGTTGGTAGGATTGTTAGCAACTAGTTAGAAGATTATGCGATTTTAGTTTGAGGAGTAGTGTGACCAAAGGTGGGTAGAAGTCCTCGATGATTAAGTAGTTACGAAATGGCAAGGAGGAAGATATAAATACTTTTGAGGAATTAAAATTGAGAAGATTGTGGTAACAATGGATTTATTCCTTGACGTTTTAAATTTTAGGCATGGTTATGAGTTAGAATTTCGAGGACGAAATTATTTTTAAGGTGGGTAGATTTGTAGCTCCCCTTCCCGAAAAATTTTAAAATATTTTATTATTTATTTGATTTAAATAGTGATTTTAGAATTTTATAGTTTATCACTTTATTATTTTGTGGCGATTAATAAATATTATTTCGTGTACACAATTTTAGGTGAAAGGCTTACTTTAGAAATTATAATTCCATTAGGTTCATTGAGAAGTTACAAATAGATATGTATATTCGTATATATATTGAATTGTATATTTAGGAACATATGGGACGTATATGTTTTGTGTAAATATATGTATAATATGAAGAGGAATATAGTATTTTCTTATTGATATATATATATATATAGAGGAAAATATAGGGTCATATATTTTGTGTAGATATTTATATATGTGTGTACAAATAAATAACGTGTATATGTATCCCTATAGATATATATGTGGGTATATAGATAGTATTTGGTGATTATATATATGTATACGTATATATAGGCATATGTGAGTGCACGTATATATATAGATATATATGTGTATATACAAATATATTTTACAAATATGAGTACGGGTATGCATATATAATATATTTTATATAAAAGTATGTATATATATATATATATGTATATATAAATAAAGGTAAATATGTGCGTATATATATATATATATATATATATATATATATATATATATATATATATATATATATATATATATATATATATATATATATATACGTATGAGCGTATATGATAGATATTTATATATATATATATATATATATATATATATATATATATATATATATATATATATATATATATATAGAGTTTTATATTTATATACGTGTATATGTATATATATATATATATATATATATATATATATATATATATATATATATATATATATATATATATATATATATATATATATATATATATTTATACGTAAATTGGTTTTATATATATTTATACGTAAATTGGTTATATATACTGTATATAGAAATGGAAATAGTATATAGTAAAAAGAAAAAGAAAAAGAAAAAGAAAGAAAGAATGAGAAATAGAAAGAAAGAGAAGCAGTAGCTTCACAGTGCCCGAGCCCAGGCTTTACAAGCCAGCCGAACATATTCTTTTCCTTCCAAGCAAAAGGAATAGGGAGCAGCCTGTGTAAGCTCGAGCCCAACCCGACTAAGCCCATCGACCCAATCAGCAGCTTATCCAACCCAGCTGAAGCCCCAATAAACCGAACACCAGGCCCCAGCTAACCGAGAGCAAACCCGAGCCTGCTCTATTCTATAGCTTTATATATACACGTGAGGAGTCGAAAGAAGAGTCCTCTCGAGAAACCCTAACGCCCACCACGCCAACCCCCGACTTGGCGTGCCACCCAGGCTACCTGGGCGGCCCCCAACGGCCACGCCCCGCCGCGAGGCACCGCCGACGGCCAGGATCACCGCGCGCGCGCGGAGTGAAGGACTGCACAGCAGGAAAAGCAGGTAAAGGGGCAACTTTGTGCCGTGGTTGCGTCGTACCCGCTCATCCTCTTGACGAACCGTTTGCTCAGGTACGACCACAACTTAACCATCTTCGAATCCCAGTAGTTAGGTTGTGAAATAGTCGTGCGACCGACCCAAGAAATCGACATGAAGTCGATTAAAAACCTGTTCGGAAACAGGGAATATAGCAGTCCATGAACCCATATTTGAGGATCGTTTCCGAACAAACCAGTCCCAGATTAGAAATTCTAATTGAACAGTTATTTAGACAACATGTAGGACAATAAAACCCTTCAGATAGATTAATTTTTCGTTCATAGTGTAATGAGTAATTGGATTGTAAAGTTTGAGAAAAATCTGTTTTCAAAATCATGAAAACGCTCCACACGACGTGCGTCACGCCAATCCGTACGACGTGGTCGCATACCGAAAGGATCGAAAGATGCGTAACGGCTTTGTGGTCGTGTGGGCTTTGGCGGAATTCAAATTGGTCGCGTGTGCGCGACGAATTTGATGCGTATCCGTCGAAATTCACCGTATCGTGCACTTTGCAAATTTTCCAATTACTTTGTGCACGCTCGTCATATCGAGACAAAACTTGCGCCAACAGGACCGTATCATTTTTCTGGTCCTGCATGCCAAGTTTGGTCCAATTCTGAGACTGTTGATAAAATCACCGTTTTGTGGGCCCCGCGGTTCCACTCAACGGGCGATTTTGTGCACGGCCCGCCGAAATCCAACTCTGGACATACGGTTGGGTTCGTATCGGAAAACTAGATCTGTAGACATGTAGTTTGACGACTTTAGAGATCATTGACTTTGGCACGCTTTTCGGTGCAAAGCGGGTCCAACGGCAGATATCGTTTTTGCCCGAAATTACCGTTTTGTCCCTGTGTCCAGAATTGGACTTAAGGACAGGCAAACCTAGCTAATTTGACTATTTTGAGAACATTGGTAATGTTTATTTCAGCTTCCGGGGACTGTTGTACGGGTTTTGACTATTGTGACACATTGAGTGGTTCAGATTGTCGGTTTCACCAGCAGAGGACCACAGGCGAGTACAGTTTATTGTCTGCATTTCGATATTGATTTTTACTATATTTTATTGATTGGTCATTGGTTATGTGATTATTTTTCTATTATAAATTGTTGAGTCGGGAATGAGAAGTACCAAGGATGTGTGATTCGACCGTAGACCTCGTTTACTTTCATGCTGTAGATCTCGTAGACATTGTTACTTTTATGCAGTAGATTTCGTAGACATTGTTACTTTTATACAGTAGATCTCGTAGACATTGTTACTTTTATGCAGTAGATCTCGTAGACATTGTTTCTTTTATGCAGTAGATCTCGTAGACATTGTTTAAATTCTGCAAGTAGATCTCGTAGACCTTGTTTACTATTATGCAGTAGATCTCGTAGACATTATTTAAATTCTACAAGTAGATCTCGTAGACCGTGCGGTGTAGTATCCCAGACTAATCACATATCAAAGGTACTTCTAACGGTGGAAAGTATATTGGTCTATTTATTACTATTGATTTTCTTTACGGTTTTACTGTTTATTTTCAAAACTCATGATTGATGTCTAACCTTTGTTTATAGTCATTTTCTTTATTTGAAATTGCATTCAGTGAATTGTGCTCGTTCCATTCCTGACTGGAAACCAACATTTTTAAGTTAGCCGTAGATTCACTTAGCATGGGAGTGACGGGAGTACTTGCAGACAAAAGCCTAGAGACTAGCTAGATAGTTGAGTTGTAGTCATTCATTTAATTGTACAAGTTTATATTCTTCTACAAATGTAAAACTTGTAATCATTGTAAGTTAAATTAATTATGTGAATGAGCATTGTTTGTGATTTTGATCTTCATGGCCGTGACAGCGTTCTACCGCCGACACTGCGGCGTAGGTTGGCTTGGACACGTCTCGTATCCGTTTAAAAAAAAAACGGGTGCGGGTCGTGACAGAAAGATCCTGCATATAAGGAATCAACCTTTCTTTTCTGACTCTTGGGTGCTATAGATGAGAGGAAAGTAAAATGGAGTACCTTAGAAAGGAGGAAGAGGATGGAGAGGAATAGCCCGCTGAAACTCCAAAGAATCTTGAAAGGAAGGAGGAGGAAGTGATCTTAGTAGTAGAGGGTTTTACTCGGATTGGATGAGTGAAAAAGAAGAAGGAAAGAAGGGTTTAAATAGAGCTAGGGCTGGCTGTTCGGTTCTGGAAGCTGAACAGCGCCGACCGAACTCGGTTAGAGTTCGGTCCGAGTTAGGCTGCTTGTATTTTCGATGCCATAAATGCAGTATTGGTGTTTAAATTTTAACTTTATGACTATTGACTTCTTCATTTAATAACTTCTATTATTTTGGGTTAGCTGTAGGGGCTTGATCCCAGCTAGCGGTAGTCCGAAGACTAGTGCACCGTGTCGCTTTAGGCTATTTACACCTGTATGACAGAAGGGTCCTTTCGGCTTGTACCCAAAATAATTTCTGTTAAATAAATTACGAAGTTTTGAGTCATAAAAACAAATTTAATTACCATACTACACTATGAATCTAAAAATTCAAGTATGCCGAGCTCTCGTCTCATTATGTTAAATCGGTCTTCAGCCAGTGGTTTTGTGAAAATGTCTGCTAGTTGATGATCTGTGTCAATAAACTCTAGGCAGATATCTCCGTGTTGTTGGTGATCACGTAAAAAGTGATGACGAATCTCAATGTGTTTTGTGCGTGACATACAGGGTTCTTAGTCAGATTAATAGTGCTAGTGTTATCACAATAAATGGGAATCTTAGTGTAGTGCAGATTGTAGTCTTCTAGGGTTTGCTTCATCCATAAAATTTGAGCACAACAACGTCCTGCGGCGATATACTCAACCTCAGTAGTTGATATTGCTACAGAATTTTGCTTCTTGCTAAACCAAGAGACTAAGACCTTTTCTAGGAAATGACACGTACCGCTGGTACTTTTACGGTCTACTTTGCATCCTGCAAAATCCGTATCCGAGTAACCTATCTGGTCAAAGGATTTGGTTTTAGTATACCACAAGCCGACTGTAGAAGTTCCCTTAAGGTATCAGAAGATACGCTTAACGGCACTTAGGTGTGATTCCTTAGGATTTGCCTGGTATCGTGCACAGATGCAAACACTGAACATAATATCAGGACGACTAGCAGTTAAATATAATAAGCTACCAATCATACTTCGATACTTACGCTGGTCGACAGGTTTGCCACTTTCATCAGTATCAAGCTTTGTGGATTAGCCATTGGAGTTCCGATAGGCTTTACATTATCGAAGTTGTACTTTTTCAGTATGTACTTTGTATACTTGGCTTGATTGATGAATATTTCCTTTGAGTGTTGTTTGATCTGGAGTCCTAGGAAGAAGTTCAACTCTCCCATCATAATCATCTCAAATTCACTCTGCATACACTTAGAAAACTCTTGACAAAGTTTTTCATTAGTAGAAACAAATATAATGTCATCAACGTATATTTGCACAAGAAGAATGTCATTATTTAAAGATTTGATATACAAAGTTGTATCAACTCTTCCTTTTGAAAAACCATTATCAAGTAAGAAGGCACTTAGGCATTCATACCAAGCACGAGGTGCCTGTTTGAGTCCATAGAGTGCTTTCTTAAGCTTGAAGACGTGATCAGGTTTTTGAAAATCTTTAAAACCAAGGGGTTGTTTCACAAAAACTTCTTCTTTTAGAAATATGTTCAAAAATACACTTTTCACGTCCATTTGAAATAATATAAAATTATTAAAATATGCAAATGCATAAAACATGCAGATAGCTTCTAGTCTAGCAACAGGAGCATATGTCTCGTCATAATCAATACCTTCTTCTTGATTATAACCTTGTGCCACTAGACGTGCTTTGTTGCGTAGAACTTGTCCATCTTCACTAAGTTTATTTTGGAACACCCATTTGGTACCAATTATCGATTGACCAATAGGTTTAGGAATGAGTTCTCAAACTTGGTTTCTCTCAAATTGATTTAGTTTCTCTTGCATGGCATTAATCCAAAACTCATCAGAAAAGACATCTTCTATATTCTTAGGTTCTATTTGAGAAAAGAAAGCTATATTTGCTGCTATTTCAGAATTTCTAAGAGAGGAGCGTGTACTTACACCTTTTGATACGTCACCTATGATGAGTGTCTCTGGATGATCTGGTAAGAACTTTAATGATTCAAATTTATGAGCCAGATCTTCCACAAGACTCTTTGCTTGTACCCCTTCATCATCACTGTCGCTAGATCTGTGACTATTGAGCTCATCAAAAGTAACGTTAATAGATTCTTCAACAATCATAGATCTTTTATTGAAAATTCTATATCCATTACTCTTAGCAGCATATCCGAGAAATATCCCTTCGTCTACTTTAGAGTCGAACTTACCTAAGTTGTCCTTGGTGTTCAGGATAAAACAACGACATCCAAAAACTTTGAAATAAGAAATGTTTGGAATCCTTCCAAACCAAAGTTCATATGGTGTTTTCTTCGAGATAGGTCGAATTAACACCCTATTTAAGACATGACAAGCTATGCTAACAGCTTCTGCCCAAAAATATTTAGGAAGATTATGCTGATTCAGCATGACTCTAGCCATTTCGCTTAGAGTACGGTTCTTCCGCTCCACAACACCATTCTGTTGAGTTCTAGGACAAGAAAATTTATGGTAGTACCCACTATCATCACAAAACTTTTTGAAATCAGAATTTACGAATTCGCCACCATGATCACTTCGGTTACGAGTAATCATGAAGCCTTTTTCATTTTGTACCTTTTTGCAAAATATCTAAAATTTAAAAATAGCATCACTTTTGTTTGATAAAAAGTAAACCCAAGTAAAATGAGAGAAATCATCAACAATAACAAAAGCGTAGAGCTTACCGCCAAGACTAGCGACTATACTAGGACCAAATAAATTCATATGTATCAACTGCAAAGGTCTAGAAGTACTTACAGCGTTGATGGATTTAAATGTAGACCTATGTGCTTTGTTCTTTTCACAGTTAGCACATACCATATCTCTCTTGAATGGAATCTCGGGGAGTCCTTTTACCAACTTCTTAGTGCTCAGTCGTGATATAGTGTCCATATTTGCATGCCCTAGTCTCATGTGCCATAGCCAGTTTTCATCTAAATTAGCTACTAGGCATCTTCCTGTATTATTAGTACTCTCCAAAAAGAAAACATAAATATTGTCTTCTCTAATTCCTTCATATACGGGAT
The DNA here is from genome assembly GCA_029216955.1 of Iris pallida. Taxonomy (NCBI): domain Eukaryota; kingdom Viridiplantae; phylum Streptophyta; class Magnoliopsida; order Asparagales; family Iridaceae; genus Iris; species Iris pallida. Next base: position 11,117,387 of record JANAVB010006396.1, read on the forward strand.
TACTAGATGACATATCATACATGGTACATTTATCTTTTACAAAGTTGATACCATAACCATTATCAGTCAAATGACTTATGCTTAGTAGGTTATGTTTTAATTCTGTGACTAGACAGACATCCTTTATTACGGGATAAAGAGATATACCAACAGTGCCATTTCCAATTATATCATCTCTCAAGTTATTTCCGAAGGAGACGTATCCTTCTTTCTTCATCGATAGCGTGGCGAACAAAGATGCATCACCAGTCATGTGCCACGAACATCCGCTATCGAGGATCCACTTGCTTTTAGCATGAGAGGGTTGAGGGTCCACCTACAAAACAAGTAGATGAATCCTTTGGTACCTGTCACGCCCCGCTCCCGAATAATTGGGTACGGGCCGATGCATGCCCGGCCTACACTGTCGTTGACAGCGGTAGTGAGCCGTCTAGTCATCAATAACAAGAGTAATCTAATCACATCATCTAATCTTGGAATCTATACTAACCATCACAGCAATCCACTATACAATTATTACAACTTATACATGAATGTCCGGGTACAAAGTCGGTAAAAGATAAATGCTACAATAACAACATATAATCAAATACACTCAATCAATCTCCTATACATGAAACTAGATATCTCAATGTCAAGTGAGCTCCAATGCCAGCCATGACAATCTAAAGATCCATCTCACCTGTAATCAACGATCCAGTCAGAAAAGGAGCAAAGTACAATGTAACTCAATAAAACTCACCATGGAAGATCAATGGAACAGTATAGCAAATAGAACTGAAGGACAGAGAAGCAATATGAATATAAAGTATGCACTAGCTATGTGTACATGTGCAATTGGACGTTATCAACATGTGGGGACTAATATGTAATCAGGCATATAAAATATGCTATCAGTCAATCAATAATCAGGCATGTCTGACGACAATGCTATCACTCACGCAATAATCATGCATGTTTGACGACAATGCTATCAGTCATGCATGAAATGGACATCAGGCATACGGAGTATGCTATCAGGCAATATTTGTCCAATATTAGTCAATCACATATCTCTAGAATGTCCCCCACCCGACACGAGAAACAATGCAATCAATCGAGAACAAGTACAATAATAAAACAAGACAATGTGTGTGTAATGCATGCAATGATGGTAATACTAAGTACATGTACTTGCCTCGGTTCCGGGTTGTCAATATCTTCCCAAATCACCTAAATTAAGAAAATGGCAATTAGCTACATTCCTATTACCATACTAAAGGTATACTATTTTCTATATCCAAAGTTCTAATTAAATTATAGCAAAGCTACTGAACTTGTACTTATCAATCTTTCTAATCCCACACTCAACTAATCCTTATCACAAGACCTTCACTGGTTTCTCTATTTGATCCATGCTAGAGTTGAACCCATTAGTTGGCCACAATTCTATAGTCACTAAGGATATAGGACTCACTCAGAAGTGATATACTGAGCAAGCTAACCCAATACCTTGCTATGACCTAGTCCAGTCTGACTTTATTCAACTTCAAACAGAGTCACATAATATCAAAACTGACCTAACTAACGGTCATGTATTTGAACTAAACCATCAGAGAACCTATCATAACTAACTGTTCTGGTCATAGAAGAACTGATGCACCCTTAACTCATCATATAGACACACTTGTGTCTCTCGTGTCCCCTCACTGGTGTCAGTTGAGCGCTGACACCCACTTCCTTTCCAACACGACACAGAACCTAGTATAGAGAATGCGAAGCAAAGAAGTATATACCTGCAAGTACTGAGATGAGTCCCAAAGCTTCTTCGTGTCCGATACAGGTGTCCTCGAGTCCGGAACAGAGGGAAAGGCTGGTTCAGTTATTTCACCGAATAGCTGACGTGCACAAAAGAAAAGCACCAATATGAGTTTGATTGGAATTGAATCAACTCCAAAATTAGAGAATGCTCTCAAGAACTAACCAGATGTTGATCCAATCAAAACAAATCAAGAAGCCAAAAGGATCTGTTATGAAAATTCGATTAAAACAAATAATTAGAATCCAGACCAAAAGGGAAAATGATGAGGATGTACCAATGATTGCTCTCTGACAGTATTGATGTCGCTCGATCAGCACGGGAAGCAACACTTGGTCGCCGGAGGGATCGCTATGGACGGAGAGCAGAGCTTCGTCGAGGAAGATGACGATGACCGGAATGAATTTGTGCAGCGCTTCGCCGTCTAGGTGGATTATGGAGAAGAAGGAGTCTCGGGGTCCTTATATAGGCGGATGAGGGCGGAGACAGTTACGATCGGACGGCTATGATGATGCCGGCCACGTCGATAGCTGCTTACCGACGGTGGGGATGAAGTCGGCGGTTAGAAAGGTTGTTACAATCGAACGGGTGATATGAGAGTGGCAGTTAGGGATGAACGACCTAGATGAAAGGAAATCCTTTAGAAGCCTGGTCCTCCTTCGTTTGGTGCTGCCAGCGCCGTCGACGTCGACTCTGATCCATACAACAGAGAATGGAGGAAATGAAATATTTGGAAGAGGGAAACATTTGAATGAATGAAATGGATTTAAACTAACGGTTGGGTTATAATGGATACGGGTTAATGGATATTGGGTTTGAACCCACATGGACCCGCACCCAGCTGGATGATGGGCTGGCTGATTAAGCCCACGAAAGAGTAGTTGGGCTGAATTCATAGAGATTGGGCTGAAAAGGAAATAAAAATGGAATAAAAAGAGTTTAGGAAAAACAATAATAAATTCATATTATGATCAATCAATAAATTTAATAAAAATTTAGGAAAATTAATTAGCCAATCTTAGTTGCTGGAATATTCTCTAACAAAGGACTTAGAAAAATACTTAGAAAATCATTAATGATAATTAGTGATTAATTAAGATAATCCAAAAGTAAATTAAAATTTTAAATAAATCACAGGAGAAAACTAAATTTATTATCTAGAAAAGTTAAGTTACAAATCTCTCCCCCTTGAAAAATTTCGTCATCGAAATTTCAGATGGCACGATTAGGCACGATTAAGAGCAATCAAATAAAAATTTTGAAATTGGCACGATTTATGGTGGTACAAAGTGATAGTTACAGAAACATAATCAAAGGATAATAGTCTCAATAGTATCCGGCAATCATACATATCTGGAGTCACTTTTCCTACAGTTGCTGCCCGGCCAGTATGTATCCGGCTGCAGTGGACCTTCGGTTCTATGGTCCTGATAATAATATATTACCAAAATACTCTATTAACTTTATCTGATATCAGAAAGTAATATGAATTTAGGATTTAGTCTCAATAATATCCGAGAGCCCATTATTACCTGTAATCACTTTAACTTAGAGTCCATGCCTCGCCAGTGTGCAGCTGGCTGCAATAAACTTTTAGTTTCCATAATCCAGGTAAATGACTGCAGTGCACATCTGCCACATCATAGTAGCTTATCGAATATATCTCAACCTTATCCAGAAAATTTCCAAGGATTTTATGAAGATTCAAAATGAATTCTTTAACAGTCAAAGTCATGATAGAAAGTGAACAAGTAGTTTTATTAGGTACAAAATAAGCGGCCATTACGAAACAATATTAAGATACAGAGACTTTAGAAACAAGTCTTGAATATGAAACATCAAGGAAAGTCTAGATGCTAGAAATAATCAAAAGAAAAGTGACGACCCACGGTCTCCAACTATGCGAGAATGCCTTCGGTCTCTAGTACTCGTTCACAATCGGAATAGCCTCTGCTCTTTCATCTGACATAAGGTAGACTCGTCCCTCTGGCTGTGGAAGTCCCGAAGATCCAGCTGCCGTACGAGCAATGGTGCACTCCCTAGCCTGATGATCAGCTACACCACAGATAAGGCACTGTCCAAGTCTCTTCCTACACACCTGCCATGTATGGCCTATTTTCTGACAAAATCCACAAGGCTGCTGAACTGGTCGTTGCTGCTGCTGAGTCCTCTGAGGAGGCTGGGATGTGAAGGTCTTCGTCTGCTAATTATTGGGACGTTTGGGTGGTTCCGAGTGGCTACCTCCTCCACTAATGTCATGATCTCTCTTGGGTCGAAGGCTCAGATCAATCTCTAATCTCTGAGCAACGGCGACCATTCCAGCATAAGTAGTCGCTCCGTTAGCTGTGACTAAGTAATAAAGCTCATGGCTCAAACCCTGCCTGAATCTCGTGGCTCTCATGACTGGATCTCTGGTTCTACCCTCTGCAAACCGACTAAGCCATCCGAACTCTGCTGCGTACTCATCAACCGAGCGAGTCCCATGCTCAAGAGTCTGAAACTGGCGCTCCAAAGCCTCTCTAGCTACCCTGGAAAAAACTTCTCTTTGAAGATTTCCACAAACTGCTCCCACATCAATCCAGGTACTGCGAGTTGAGGCTGGCTCCTAAACCAGGTACGTACCAGATCATGCATCTGCATGCCGGCTTCCTCTACCTTAAGTTCCTCCGGAAGCCTAGATAGTCGCATCACCCTCTCTATATCCTCTAGCCACTCATCGGCGTAGAGTATACCCTCGGTCCCAAGAAACTCTCTAGGTGCCATCCTTTTGAAGTCCAGGATGGAACCCTCTCTCTGGTGGTGGATGGAAGTAGTCTGAGTATAAGTAGGAGAAGCATGAGTATGGATGGGAGGCAGAATGAAGAAAATATGCTCAGGCTGAACAAAAGTGGTGGTAGTAGGCTGTACAGGAGCCTGGGTCGGTGGTGGTGGAACATGTGATGGATGTGGAGCGTATGGCGGATGTGGGATGTATGAGGGAGTCAGTATGGTAGTCAGTAGAGGTGGAATATGAGATGTAGGTGGAGCGGTAATAGTCTGGGGAAGTGGAGGTGGTGGTGGTAGGAGTGGGCTAACTAATCTCTCAATACCCTCCCGCAGTATAGTGGTCTGCTCCCTCTGAGCATCCAACAGACTCTGGGTCTGGGCTCTCTGGGCCTCCAATAGCCCATGGACTAGCTCATGCATCTGGGTACCCCTCATGGAACTAATGGAATGTCGTGAAGAAGCTCTCGGGATGGGTGGTACGTGGGTACCAGAGCGCTCTGGGTCTACCATAGGTAGGGCAGATGATCCTCTCTCGGAATGGGCTACACTTGGAGTGCGGCCTCGCGGATGAGGTTCCTTCCTTCCTTTGGCCATCTCTGGAATTGTAGGAGAACCATCAGTGACTCGTAGGTGTACTGTATGTTAATAAGATATATAAAAGACAGAAAAGTAAGCAATATGATAACGGTCTTATGCTGTGATGAGTTTCCTATTTCCGTAGGCTTCCAATGTCACTCTAATCCTAAGTACCATTAGATAGAGACCTGCATGGGCCACCACAAAAACATGTCATGCCCCGCTCCCGAATAATTGGATACGGGCCGATGCATGCCCGGCCTACACTATCGTTGACAGCGGTAGTGAGCCGTCTAGTCATCAATAACAAGAGTAATCTCATCGCAGCATCTAATCTCGAAATCTATACTAACCATCACAGCAATCCACTATACAATTATTACAACTTATACATGAATGTCCGGGTACAAAGTCGGTAAAAGATAAATGCTATATACAATAATAACATATAATCAAATACACTCAATCAATCTCCTATACATGAAACTAGATATCTCAATGTCAAGTGAGCTCCAATGCCAGCCATGACAATCTAAAGATCCATCTCACCTGTAATCAACGATCCAGTCAGGAAAGGAGCAAAGTATAATATAACTCAATAAAACTCACCATGGAAGATCAATGGAACAGTATAACAAATAGAACTGAAGGACAGATAAGTAATTTGAATATAAAGTATGCACTAGCTATGTGTACATGTACAATTGGACGTTATCAACATGTAGGAACTAATATGTAATCAGACATATAAAATATGCTATCAGTCAATCAATAATCACTCATGTCTGACGATAATGCTATCAGTCACGCAATAATCAGGCATGTCTGACGACAATGCTATCAGTCACGCATGAAATGGTCATCAGGCATACAGAGTATGCTATCAGGCAATATTTATCCAATATTAGTCAATCACATGTCTCTAGAACGTCTTCCACCCGATACGAGAAACAATACAATCAATCAAGAATAAGTGCAATAATGAAACAAGACAATGTGTGTGCAATGCATGCAATGATGGTAATACTGAGTACATGTACTTGCCTCGATTCTGGGTTGTCAATATCTTTTCAAATCACCTAAATTAAAAAAATGACAATTAGCTACATTCCTATTACCATACTAAAAGGTATACTATTTTCTATATCCAGAGTTCTAATTAAATTATAGCAAAGCTACTGAACTTATACTTATCAATCTTTCTAATCCCACACTCAGCTAATCCTTGTCATAAGACCTTCACTGGTTTCTCTATTTGATCCATGCTAGAGTCGAACCCATCAGTTGGCCACAATTCTATAGTCACTGAGAATATAGGACTCACTCAGAAGTGATATACTGAGCAAGCTAACCCAACACCTTGCTATGACCTAGCCCAGTCTGACTTTATTCAACTTCATACAGAGTCACATAATATCAAAATTGACCTAACTAACGGTCATGTATTAGAACTAAACCATCAGAGAACCTATCATAACTAACTGTTCTGGTCATAGAAGAACTGATGCACCCTTAACTCATCATTTAGACACACTTGTGTCTCTCGTGTCCCCTCACTGGTGTCAGTCGAGCGCTGACACCCACTTCCTTTCCAACACGACACAGAACCTAGTATAGAGAATGCGAAGCAAAGGAGTATATACCTGCAAGTACTGAGACGAGTCCCAAAGCTTCTTCGTGTCCGATACAGGTGTCCTCGAGTCCGGAACAGAGGGAAAGGCTGGTTCAGTTATTTCACCAAACAGCTGACATGCACAAAAGAAAAGCACCAATATGAGTTTGATTAGAATTGAATCAACTCTAAAATTGGAGAATGCTCTCAAGAACTAACCAGATGTTGGTCCAATCAAAACAAATCAAGAAGCCAAAAGGATCTGTTCGAAAAATTCGATTAAAACAAATAATTCGAATCCAGACCAAAAGGGAAAATGATGAGGATGTACCGATGATTGCTCTCTGACAGTATTGATGTCGCTCGATCAGCACGGAAAGCAATACTTGGTCGCCGGAGGGATCGCCATGGACGGAGAGCAGAGCTTCGTCGAGGAAGATGACGATGACCGGAATGAATTTGTCCAGCGCTTCACCGTCTAGGTGGATGATGGAGAAAAAGGAGTCTTAGGGGTCCTTATATAGGCGGATGAGGGCAGAGACAGTTCGATCGGACGGCTACGATGATATCGGCCACGTCGATAGCCGCTCACCGACGGTGGGGATGAAGTCGGTGGTTAGAAAGGTTGTTACAATCGAACGGGTGATATGAGAGTGGCAGTTAGGGATGAACGACCTAGATGAAAGGGAATCCTCTAGAAGCCTGGTCCTCCTTCGCATGGTGCTGCCAGCTCCGTCGACGTCGACTCTGATCCATACAACAGAGAATGGAGGAAATGAAAAGTTTGGGAGAGGGAAACATTTGAATGAATGAATGAATGGAATGGATTTAAACTAACGGTTGGGTTATAACGGATGCGGGTTAATGGGTTAATGGATATTGGGTTTGAACCCACATGGACCCACGCCCAGCTGGATGATGGGCTGGTTGATTAAGCCCACAAAAGAGTAGTTGGATTGAATTCATAGAGATTGGGCCGAAAAGGAAATAAAAATGGAATAAAAAGAGTTTAGGAAAAACAATAATAAATCCCTATTATGATCAATCAATAAATTTAATAGAAATTTAGGAAAATTAATTAGCCAATCTTAGTTGCTGGAATATTCTCTAATAAAGGACTTAGAAAAATACTTAGAAAATTATTAATGATAATTAGTGATTAATTAAGATAATCCAAAAGTAAATTAAAATCTTAAATAAATCATAAGAGAAAACTAAATTTATTATCTAGAAAAGTGAAGTTACAGTACCCATTTACTGAAGGGTCCGTATTGATTAGTCTTAGGTCTCCAAAATAAAGTACGATTGTCAACAAGTTTTCTTGCTAAACAATACTGTGATATGTGTCCATGAGTACCACAATATGTGCAAGTGAGTTTAGAAGCAGTGGTAGTTGAAACTGTGTTGACATGCTTATTTGGTTTCTTGGAAAACCTATAAGTGAAAGCATGGTGATAGTCGTGTTTCTTTCGTGCTTTCTTATTTTGAGTTCTCTTAGGTGTATGCTTAGCAATAGGACTAAACTTAGGCTGTGTCACAGGTATTGCCTGTTTGTCAAACTTGATTTCTAACTTTTTAGAAACCGCAACAGACTCTTCATATTTAGCAGTCATGTCTGAGAGTCTTTGTTCTGTGACTAAGTGCTTCTTCTTCTATAGGTCATATAACTCTTGTATTTTGACATAGTCTCTTTCTTTCTTATCAACCTTGAGGATAGCCTCATGATAGTCTACTTTGAGTTTGGCTATCTCTTCCGTGTTACCGGTAGTAGACGTCTCTTTAATGTCTTTAATAAGACTGGACAGTCTAGCTATCTCGGTTGTTTATGCCTTAATCTCTTTTTGAGATTGCTTATACTTGTCAAGCACAGTTCTGTGTTCTTCAAGTAATTCGCTAAAGGCATTTTCTAATTCATCGAAAGTAAAGTCATCATACAAAGGGTTTGAGGATACCTTATCAAAAGCCATAAGACAGACATTGACATTTCTGCAGGGTCTGTCTTCTTCCTCAGTATCACTGGCATCACTTTCATGCCAGATACTTGTGTTAGCATACTTTCGACTGGTTGTTGCTTTTCTGCTTGATCTTGATCTGTCGTATGGACTATTTTTCTTCGAAGTTGGACAGTCCTTTTTTATGTGCTTTGACTTCTTGCATCTAAAGCATATTGTTTCATCTTCATTGCTTTCTTGGATATCTCTCTTCCTTATGTTTGATTTCTCAAACTTTAAGAATTTTCTGAAGTTCTTCACTAGTAGGGCTTGTTCATCACCATTGATGATTCTTTTTCAGAATTATTGCATGTAGATTTTCTGGCTTAAGCTTTGAAGGCAATAGACTTTTCTTTTGGGGTTGCTTCTTCAAACTCTTGCATATCAAGCTTATGGGTCATGAGCTTGCCCATCAGTGTTTCTAGAGACATGGTGGTGAGATTATTTCCTTCAATGATTGCTGTTGCCTTCGGATTCCAGTTCTTGGTTAGAGCCCGTAACATTTTTTTGATCTTCTCATGATTACTGTAATCCTTACCAAGAGATTGCAAAGGATTAGTAATATCAAGGAAACGTGTGAACATCTGTGTAATTGACTCACCGGGTTTCATCTTAAAAGATTCATACTCCTGTGTTAGTCTACTGATTTTGGATTCCTTCACTTGGGAAGTACCTTCATGAGTTACCTCAAGAAGTTTCCAAATCTCGTAAGATATTTTACATGTTGAAACTCTGTTGAACTCCGTTTTGTCAATTGCACAGAATAGTGCGTTGATGGCACGAGCATCTAGACTAGCCTTTGCTTTTTCAGCCTCTGTATATTTGTCATGAGGCTTGTCTACAAGCTGGCCGTCAACTACTGTAGGTGTCGGTTTCTTATAACCGTCAACAACTATAGACCAAAGATCAAAGTCAAGAGACTTTAAGAAGAAAGTCATCCATGTTTTCCAGTAGGTATAATTTGTACCATCAAATAGTGGAGGTCTATTTGTGGATTGCCCTTTACCGTTGAATATTGATTTCACGGCTGCCATATATACTCTCTGAGGTTTGTTATATTAGAATATAACCTACTCTGATACTAATTGTAGGACCGTTGAGCACCTCTAGAGGGGGATGAATAGAGTGAGTACGAGTGCAGCAAAAAATTATCACCAATTTTAAAAAATATAAACAAATAACTATGGCAGTAAATAAGAGACAGTAAATAAATAAAGCAAGAGATAGAGAGATCAAACTCAGTGACAACGATGTATACTGGTATCCCTCTGAGAGGACTAATCCAGCCTCGAGTACTCTTGCTCGATGTTAATCTACTAAGGCACAAGCTAATTGAGAGCTTACAGTCTCTTACAATACCGTGCTTGGTGACAAGTGCACGACCAACTTTCCAACACCGTGCTTGGTGACGAGCGCACGACCGGCTCCACAACAGAGATAATTTCTGTACTTTGAACAACCTCTTTACAACTCTTGAGAACCAAAAGACTTTAGATCGAAATAGATATTACTGGCTTTTGGCTAAGAGGAGTGTAGGTATGATATAAAACTTTTGATCAGGTGAAAACACTTATTGAATAGAGAAGAGAAGATGAAGAATGAATGAGTGATTTGAAATAAAAAACTCTATTCTATTTACAGGTGTTTTCTGGGACCGAACTCAGGCAGAGTTCTGGCAGAGTTCTGATGCAAAAATTTTGCATATGAACGTTGCATACAGATTTGGAGGCAACAAATATTTGAATTTAAACATACCGAACTCGGGCAGAGTTCGGACCGAACTCGGGCAGAGTTCGGACCGAACTCAGGCCGAACTCGATTTGAGTTCTGTCTAGAAAAATATTAAACATTTGTCAAATTCTGTTACAAAGATGAAATTAAACTTTTTTTGGGTGGATGGAATATGAATAGGTAGGCTTTATAAAAAAGTGGACTAAGATTAACCTAAGCCAGTATTACCTAGTCGATCTTACAATTTATATCCTAGACTCAATAAAGATAAAATATATAATAAGTTGTAAAATGACTCGGACTGGATTCCAATGAAAGTAAGCTTCAGATTGATGATTTACGTGCTTGATGATGCAGTGGTACGCTTGTTGATAGACGTAGTGGTACGCTTGTTGATATTGATTTTGCACGTCCTGAAATGATTAGCAGTAGTTCGTATATTTTGTGTATTGACTTAAGTTCATGTCGATTATTAAAATCGGGTGTGACCATGGAATAGGCCAACAAATTTAGCGGTAGTATGGATGTAAAATATTTTCCAAATGGTTTATGACAACACAAAGTTGTCATAGAAGAGGCGACCACTCAGAGGTAATATGGACGTGGTGACGCGAACTTTATTTAGGGTGTAGAAAAATAATTCAGAGATAGTATGGATGTGAAATGTCTTGTTTAGTAGGGTGATTGTAGGAGGGCTGAATTCTTTTAACGGAATTCAGGAACGCCCAAGGGGGTGTGGGTGCCTATGCTGGTTTGAACCTCAGACATAGTACTTCTTGAGGAACTTGCCATTGATTGGCATCATTAGCAAGTCACCGTTTGGTTTGGCCAGTCGGTAGGCACCATTGGAGTAGATCGTCTCTATGACGAACGGTCCTTCCCATTTAGGCTCGAACTTTTCAGCCGTTTTGTGAGTCATCACCATCGGTCTTCGAACTAATAAGATGAGGTCGCCCACTTGGAATATTCTTTCCCGGACCTTTTTGTGGAAGGCCCCAAAAATCCGAGCTTGGTAAAGCTCGATTCGTTACTGAGCTACCAGGCATTTTTCATCTAACGTCTCTAACTCTTGTAGCTGCCGATGTTGATTATCTTCGTCGGTTAGCTGGATGGTGATGGCTACCTGTCACGCCCCGGTACTGAAATACAGAGACGGACTAGGCCAGCTATCCCGCGTGAGGTACGAAGACGTCACATGATGACCGTGGTTGTCTAGAGACTAGGGGTGCATGCTACAATCAAATCTTTTATGGTCTCACAAAACATCTATGTCTCAATCAATCAAAATAAGAAGTAGTAAATAATGATCATATAAGACAAAGCAGTAAGGCGTCCCTGACGTTTCATCAAAATGATTCATGAGCCTAGCTATACAAAATGATAAGCTAGTACCGAAAGTCAATAGTACACAACTATAGTCAGTTGCAGTCTGATTTAATCACAATTATGTAAGAAGCTAAACGTCCAGAACATCCGGCTAATAGGTGCCGGTGGCTAAATGCCAAGTACAAAATAAAAGATATAAGAGCAGTGAAGGAGAAACCCACTCATGGTCCCTGGCGCCCATGCTTATGGTGTGCACCATTGTTCGAGTTGAAGGCTGGATCCTCTGGCACTGCTACGAGATCTGGCCAAACAAAACCAGCGAGATCAGACTCCGAATAACAAGTACCACAAGGGAGCACATAATAAATAAGACAAAACCCAATGAGTAAATTAAGACCTGGTTCAAGAGTTATAGGCTTATACCATATCATCGAGACAATACGGCACCGTTACAACTAAACAAGGACAAACGATTCCAATATCGTACCGGGATAAGATACATCCTATAACCATGGTCAGGTTAAGGGCTCCTGGTCGTAACCTCGGTCCATAGCCTATCGTAGCACAATAGCCCAACCCAACAACCAAACAAGGACATGGGTTGGACCATGCACCACGATAGTCCATGTTCCTCAGTTACTAACAAAAAACATATCACAAGCAAGACAGTTTACAAGCGGCCAATCAATCCTACGGCTTTCTATGATTTGCCTAGGTTATCCCAGTAATGCAATTATATAGGAATTCTCAGATCGTATCATATCCAAGCAGGGCTAGCCAATCCATTATATATATATATACACGTAGCACTTTGATTATACACCGGTCCCCCGTAAGGCTACCGTGCTAAAACATATAACACATAGGACGTAGGAATTGGATATAGTCACCCACTATAGGCGGATAAAATTGTATCCGTGATAGCCAATCCGACACGCACTACAAGAAAAATGATCATTTACGGCGCACAATTTACGGCACGCATTGCCTGTGCGCCGTAAATGACACTCTTTTACAGCATGCAATTCTGCGTGCCATAAAAGAGTCAATTTTTGTGTTTTTTACGACGTGTTTTAGCTGCACGCCGTCATTGCAAACACATTTATGGCACGTATTTTCCTGCGCCATGAATGGTAACTTAATTACGGCATTCGTTTTTGCATGCCTTAAATGTTAAGTTATTTACGACATGCGTTCTTGTGCGCCGTTAATGAGATCTCAATTACGGCGTCCTTCAGCACGCCGTGAATGTTGTTTTATTTACGGCATGCGTTTACGCGCCGTAATTGACAGCTTTTTACCCAGCACGATGTTAAGATTAAGAACAACTTATTTACGACATCTTTTTTTTTTTTTTTTCCATTTTGGCATGATGTTAAGATTAAGAATAACTTATTTAATCTATATATTTATGTTAATTTTTAATATTAATGTTAAGATTATAATTAAAATTAAAACTAAATTAAAATTTATCAATCCATATTTTAAAAATAAAAAAATGATTAGATATGTATTATTTTTAATATAGCGATAAGTTTATTTTTCTAAAATTAATGTGAGATTTAAATTTTGAAACAAAAATAAAATGGTAATTAAGTGAAACAAAAAATAGAATTGTCCATATAACTACTTTAATTTAAATTTAATTTCAAATTAATCTGAACTTTTTTTTTGAAGGGGTACGAAACTTTCCTCCAACCCTAACAAAAATTTCTCTTCCGTTTTCCCCTTCTTATGTTTTCATTTCCCTCTTTTTTTTCTTAGACCATTCCCTCTCCCCTTTTCTCTTCTGTAACCAACTCCAAATCGAAGATTTTCGCTATCGAGCTTAAACCCTAGGTATTTTCTACTTATTTTTTAACTCGAAAAAGCTACATAGCAAGCTTAGTGCACGCCTACTACTCGCATCTGCTAACGTGGCATCTAGGTGGTGGAAAGAGGGAGGAAATATTTTATTTTAAGGGGCTGTTGCATCAGCATTAAATTTTCACCGTTGGATGTATCCAACGACTGAGATGGAAAGAATTTTTTTCCCAAACCCTCAATTCCACCACCTCCTTCTGGTCCTTTCTCTCTGGATGGTGATTGTGAGGGTTTGGAGAGGGAGACGAGGGCCGGTCGGGAGGACGGGATGGCCTGGAGAAAGCATCGCGTTTTCGGCCGACGAGGTGCGCAACCATTTCTTCTTGCCATCTTCATTTTTTTTTCCAATTCCTCAGAATTTTTTCGAGTACATCCAACACCAAAATTTAGGGTTTCCTCATCTTAGATTTTTTTTACTACCATAGGAACAAATCATGTATTTTCTTCGGATTATACGTCTGAGATTTTTTTTTTCTTTCAATTCTTCAGAGTTTTGAGATTTTTTTCCTTCAATTCTTCAGAGTTTTTGCAGAGTATGTGTAACACCAACTTTGAATATATTTTACTACCCAATGCCAGCACCTAAAATATCTGTTTTTAATTTTTATTTTTCTTTGGCCATGCTATGTAGCAAATTTTTCAGTGTCCTTGGATCAAAATTCTTGTATTGTGCATGACCTACACTGAAGTTGTTCTAGTCATTATCCATAAAAATTTTTACAATTTACCAGCATATGTGATTCTTTCAATTCTTCAGAGATTTGAGACTTGACTATTTCACCTTCTATGTATTTTCTTGATCTTCTTCGTTGCTAGAGTTCTTGTTTTTTTTTTAATTTTTTTCACGGCAATAGTTGATGGCTAGTAGAATTTTGGATCAAGTTCGGAAGGGAATTTGACGAAATTTTCACGGAATTTTTTTTGGTTTTTTTTCACGGCAATAGTTCATATGGTTCTTCATATAGTAGAAGGGAATTTGACGATCTGAGGAAGTTGCAGTTGTCTTTACTGTTCAACTATAATTTTTCTTTTATTTTGGGATTTTTTGTGAGGAATATTCATCTCTGCTTTGTTGAGAAAATCTATTATCTGACAGAGTTCATTAAAGTGTCGGATATCATTTTTGATGTTGTTAACTAGTATTTAAAGTTTAAACTTTAATTACTAAGTGTCGGATTCAACATATGAAGGGTATTGTTAACTAGTATTTAAAGTTTAAACTTTAATTACTAAGTGTCGGATATCATTTTTGTTTCCTGCGCATACTTTCTTTCTTTTATTCCTTGTTAGCATGACCCTAAAGCCATGATGTTAGAAGGTGAACTCTAGGGTGTAGTTAAACCTTTTTGTCATTTGATTGTTTCAACCAAATTTTGGACAACTAAAAAAATTGATCATGTTTATGTCATTGACTCATTCATGGGAGTAGGTTGAAATAATTTATTATAACGTGGAATCACTTTCTCTACTTTGCTTATGTAGTTTTTACTATGTATACTTCACTTTCTCTACTTTGCTTGTAAGGATTTCACCTATGCCGTCTTTAACTGCTACCAGTTCTAAATTTTCATCTCTTTTATTGAATACTTGAGTGACATATACTATTTAATTATAACTTTTCTTATTTTACTAAAGAGCTTTTTTTATTTTTTATTTGCTCTGTGGAATTGTTTTGTGGTCACCGGCTCACAATATATACCTAATTCTTTTGTCTTTTTTCCTGCAGTTCTACAGTTTGGCACCGGCTCACAAATCAGTTTCTAGCATTTTGGTTCTGTAAGGTATAAATATCCATAGTGATCTTATCCTTAGTATACATTTCGATGCTCTAGCATTTCAATTGTTATCATTTTTTATTATCTTGAAAAATATATTTGTAGAATTTTTATATTAAAGTAAAGGAGGATCCCAAGGAAAATAGATATATGATGGATAAAAGTTGGCTACATCTTTCAAGGTTATTTTAAAACTTTAAACTATATAATCATATGATTATACATAGTGTTATTTTTTTGTAAAGAAATTGATTTTCTTTCCC
Source organism: Iris pallida (assembly GCA_029216955.1). Taxonomy (NCBI): domain Eukaryota; kingdom Viridiplantae; phylum Streptophyta; class Magnoliopsida; order Asparagales; family Iridaceae; genus Iris; species Iris pallida. The sequence continues at coordinate 11,133,088 of JANAVB010006396.1, forward strand.
TTCTGCTTCTCATGTTTTTTTAATCTTTAGAACTTCTAAAGCCTATCATAATGGTGCAAGAAGATTTGTGGATATGGTTCAAACAAGTAATATGGATCTACAAAAGACTCAATGTCCTTGCAGCCGTTGACTGAACCTATAGTACCATAATTTTCATACTGTATATGAACACTTGATCATAAATGGTATGCATCCTCGTTACACTACATGGGTCTTTCATGGGGAAAAGCCAAATACATTAAAAGATGGAAATATAGAGTTTCCAGAGACCTATAACATGTACAAAGATGCAATTTTTGACGATGATGATGTTATGGAACCTACAGATAAAATAGAGCCTGATTTGAAAGATTTAGTAGAGGAGGCATAACTTCCTTTATATTCGGGTTGTACTATCACAAAGATGTCTGCAACGGTTATGTTATACAAGTATAAAGCTAGGTATAGCCTATCTGATACTGGTTTTGATGAACTTCTTAACATCATACGAGATATTCTGCCAAATAATAACATACTTTCAAGTTCATTATACTCTATGAAAAAGTTTCTCAAGGCATTTGATTTAGGTTATGAGAAGATACATGCTTGTGTGAATGACTGTTGTTTATTTAGAAAATTTTTAGAACATATGGAGATGTGTCCAAAATGTGGCGAATCACGATGGAAGGTTAATAAGCGAACTAAAAAGGTTCTCAAAGGAATTCCTGCAAAGGTCTTGAGATACTTTCCAATCATACCTCGATTTAGAAGAATGTTTAAATCATCTGAAAAGGCAGAACAACTAACATGGCATTACAATAATGCAAGTCAAGACGGCATGATGCGTCATCCAGTTGACTCGTTTGCATGGAAGAAGATTGATAGTAAATTTCCAAGTTTTGCATCGGATCCTCGTAATCTCAGGCTTGGTCTTTCATCCGACGGATTCAATCCCTTTGGTGATCTTAGTTCTAGATATAGTTGTTGGCCAGTGATCTTGGTTACCTATAATCTTCCCCCATCTTTATGCATGTCTAAGGAAAATTTAATGTTGTCATTACTTATCCCCGGTCCGAAGCAACCAGGAAATGATATAGATGTATATTTGGAACCACTTATAGAAGATTTAAAAGAATTGTTTGTCAATGGAGTTAGTGTGTATGATGCATTCACTAAGACAACATTTAATTTGAGAGCTATCTTGATGTGGACAATAAATAATTTTCCAGCATATAGAAATTTATTAGGATATTCTACAAAGGGTAAAAAGGCATGTCCTGTGTGTAGTATTCAAACATGTTCAAAATGGTTGAAGAACGGAAAAAAATTTGCTTACATGTGCCATAGAATTTTTCTTCGTCCTGACCATCCATTGCGGTTGAAAGCAGCTTGGTTTGATGGAACCGAAGAACATCGATTGAGGCCTAAAAGTTAACCGGTTCAAAGGTTCTTCAAGTGGTCAACAATATTGTAAATGTTTGGGGAAAGTCAAAGAACCAACAACATGAAAACAGAAAACGGAACATAAATAAAGATACCGATTATAATGATGGTGATGATCCTACACAGCTTACAAAGCGATGGAAAAAGAAATATATTTTCTTTGAGTTACCATACTGGGAGGTATTTTTTCGTTTATTTATATTTAAGATTGAAAAAACTTTATAGTCTTAGTTGTTAAATTTAATGTTATTATGTTCATAATACAGATTTTACTATTACGACACAATTTGGACGTGATGCACATTGAAAAGAATATTTGTGAGAGTATTATTGGCACTCTTTTGAATATAAAGGGGAAAACGAAAGACAACTTGAATTCTCGAAAAGATTTGAAGGTGATGGGCATCAGAAAAAAACTACATCTTAAAGATGATAAGATTAGTGGTTCTAAAGGTACTATACCTCCGTACGTACTTTGAAAGAAAGAGAAGCATATATTTTGTGAGAGGTTAGCAAATTTGAGATTGCCGGATAGCTATAGTTCTAACATTGTAAATCGTGTGTCATTACAAGACCACAAGATTTATGGCCTCAAGTCCCATGATTGTCACGTCTTAGTACAACAAGTATTATCGGTGGCACTGAGAGGTCTTTTATCTAAGGGACCCAGGATTGCTATTTGTCACCTTTGTTCATTTCTTAATCACTTATGTCAAAGGGTACTTGATAAAAATAAACTAGAGCTTCTTGAAGAAGAAATTTCTAAGACCTTGTGCATGCTGGAAAGGTTCTTTCCTCCTTCATTTTTTAACATTATGGTACATTTAACTATTTACCTTGGACAAGAAGCGCTGATTGCTGGACCGGTACCTTTCAGATGGATGTACCCTTTTAAAAGGTGAGGATCAATTTTTATGATAGAACACTATATTAATTATAGCCTAATTTGATTGATTATAAAGCTTTTTTTTTAATCATGTAGGTATATGAAGGTCCTAAAAGGATATGTTAAGAATCGTTCAAATCCCCAAGGATGCATAGCAGATGTCACGACCCGTACCCTGTGTAGGGGCACGAGAAGTGGGTACGTCCAGCCTACGCCGCAGTATCGGCGGTAGAACGCTGTCCTAGGTTACTAACTAATCTCATGCAGTGTATATAATGTACTTGCCAAGATCTCAACTCCGAAGGGAGGACAAGTAAAAGATATGATATACTCAATCACAGACTAAGCACGATAAGATAACACAGAAATCTATATACCAACTAACAGCAACAGAAATTAAACTACTAAAATAATAACAACAAGATCTCAAACAAAACTCTAATACGACTCAATATCTCAAGTTTAATAGAAACAAGCTCAAAACATGAAAGCTAAGTAAGTCTACTAGCTAAGCTCCTGAATCACTCCTGAGAGTCGGAACCAAAGGTAGCTAATCCCTCGCCAGGTCCATGGTAAGTAGGGCATGTGTCGTCAGGAGTATCATCTGTAATATTTTCAACAGGTCCAATCAGGACAGGAACGAGCACATCTCATCTAGAAATCCCAAGTAAATGACAAAGACTATAGAGCAGTTTTTAGACAGTTATATAGATGAGCATGGCAGTTTTATACAGATAATGATGTAGAGAAACAGTGAGGGTACAAGGAAAGTAAAGTAACTAACAAGAGAAGAAATCATGGCAAAGAAGACTGTAGTAAACTAGCTGAACTAGAATAACATGGTATAAGTCCAGACAGTATAAAATGTAATCCCAGTGTGAGTCCAGTAAAAATGAGTCCAGTGGTGATCCATGATTCCAGGGTAAGTCCAGACTATACTCTAACAGTGTGTTTTAAAATACTGAGTTCGACATGTAAACGGCTAGGGGTAATCAGGCACATCGCACACTCGGCCAAGTGTGGGATGGCTAGTATTCCAGAATAGTTCCAAGGGAGGTGGTTCCAGATTTTAGGTATGTTCACATGTCTACTCAAGTATTTCCCCGCCCACAAGTGAATCCATAATCCAACACTACAACCAGTATGAGTCCAGCCAATGATTCCAGAAATGATTCCAGTAATGATTCCAGTAGGGTGATGCCAGTAGTGGTTCCAGTAGTGGTTCCAGAAGGTGATGCCAGTAGTGGTTCCAGAAATAGAGGCCAGACATAAATAATGAGTGTCGCATGTAATGGATCCAACAATACCAATCGTGTTTGTACAGAGAATCATATATAGCTATCTAAAACTGAAATACAGTAAATGACAAGTAATAAAAGAACTATCAGAGAATGTACTCGCCTGACACTCTGGAAGAGTAGTGTAATATCAGATGTCTGTACCAGGGTCACAATGTCCTAAAATAGAGTAATACAGTTATGACATGTCCAAAATAAAGGTAAATGAAATCTGCAATGCAATCTATATGAATTCTAAGCCAATCTAGGTCAAAGTCAAACTTGGTCAACTCTACAGTCAATCTAAGTCAAATCAAATCATATTAGGTCACAGGGAATCAAACTAAGTCAAATAGAGTCAAACAAGGTCAAACAAGTCAAGGTTAGTCAAATCTAGGTTAAAGTCGACTCCTGGTCAACACTCTAATCAAACTAGTCAAATACTAGTCAACATGATCAATCTGGGTCAAGTCTAGGTCAAACTTAGACCAACTAAGGTATTGGTCAAACAAAGACTAGTCAGTCAGGTAATTAAGCCAGGGGTCAACTATTTAAGTCAAATTCTATAAGGTTACTTAACTAACTATAGGCTAACCTGTCTTAGGATACCTAAGATACCATTTTACAAAGCTAAGGTGTAACCAAATCACATATAAATATATATAGTACAACACCAAACTTAATCTTATAATCAAGCTAAACCATAGTCTAACTCAATCAAGACTCAACTCTAAGTATCCTACTTAACCCCATACATATCTTCACTCTACATAGGGCTATCTATATAACCAAGTCATAAATAATACCCTTATATAGGTCAAAGTCTAAACCCACTAGTCAATAGTCTAGGGTTTAGTCAAACTTAGGTCACCAAGTCATTTAGAGTCCATCCAAACTATTTCTAGGTCAATTTGGTTAGGGTTTGACCTATAGTTGACTTTGGTCAACCATGGTCAAACTTGTAGTCAAACTAGGCCCAATAGGCCTAAGGTCAAGTCTAGACTCATGGGTCATGGGCCATAGGCTAACTCTATAGCCCATAGGCTAGTAACCTAGGTCAATGGTCATAGGGTTCATAGGTTTATACCTACAATAGAATCTATACAAATATATATATAACCTATATATAAAGGGTCACTATGTAATATACCCATAACCCCACATATATATATAAACATATATATACACTAATATATATCTATAACATATATATATATATACATACAAAATGTATATGTATATTACCTAATACATATATACAATATATATATAGATATAGAGAGAGGGAAAGAGAGAGAGAGACAGGGAGAGAGAGTGAAGAGAGAAAGGGATGGACAGAACAGTAGGGGGGGGGTGTCTCAGATTCCTGAGACAGGAATCCCAGCCCCAAACTCACACACACACAGTCCACATATACATATATATGTATATACCTACACAACTCCCTATGTACACTACCAAATACCCCCAAAATTCACCCACACTCACACATACATATATACTATATATATATACACTGATAATATACCAATATATATGTAAAACATATCAAAAATAGGTTTGAAATTCAAAATACAAAAACTGGAAACAATTCCAAAACTGGAAAACTGGACTGTTTACTCGAAATTGGGTAAACCCAATTTCACATCCAAAACCGAGCTAAGGCTCGATACTAGTGGTTGGTAATGGTAGCCCCTAGGTTCCTCTAGGTTCCTACTAGCCTGACACATGGCCATGACACGACACGGCGTGTCCACCAACTCCTAAACCCAATCGGGTAAAACACATACACTAACAGACACTACACGTCGTGCACACATGTAGGCGAGTCTAGGACACGACACAAAGCGATACACATCTCGTGATCGTGTCAGTAGGTGAGTCTAGGGTTCGTGCACGTGTCCAGCACCCTGCACCGTGTCCACGTGTCGTGTAGAGGGGACACGACACGCGTATCAGAGAGGGAAATACGTAGTTTCAGACCGCGTCGTGCAGTGATGCACGCGTCTCGTGTACGCGACACAGGACACGACACATCTCGTGCTCGTGTCCTGGGGTTCGCCCTAGGTTCCTCTACACATGTGTCACCCTGACACGTGTCCACGACTCGTGTACATGGGACACGAGACCCGTGTCAGAGCCGTTTTCACGGCTGTGCAGTGCAGTGCACGACCCTTGCGGGGACGATTCCGTGTCCGACACGACACGAGGTCATCCCAAACTTTGGGGATGACCTGTCAGTCAGTGCCCCATGCTCTATGCCAATTTTGGCGTATCCACGTGGCGTGTCCAAGGAGAACTGACACAGTGGTAGCAGGGCACATTTCAGTGTACTGTGCACTGTGTCCAGTGTGTGAAACTGAGAGCTTCGTGTCCAGATTTTGGACACGACACAACCCAATTTGTGCTCAGTGTTTTAGGGTTAGGTTTAGGGTTAGGTAGGCTAGGGTTTTGATCAAAAACATTTGAAAATCAGTGAGTTTACATGTACTGAAACAGTGAGCAAAATCAGTGTATTAACATGAAATTGAAATAGGATACGTGTCCAATACGGACACCAAATCGATCCTAGTTTTCACCAAACTTGTCCTACAGTTCCCTAATCCCTAGATGCATGCAAATATGAAGAGAAAACACAATTTTAGCAAGGGTTATGGACATTTACCTATTTGTGTGAAAACTCAGAAAACCAAGTTAGGGGGGGGGGGGGGGTTTGTCCTCTTCACTTGAATGGCCAAAATGATCTCCAACCTTGCTAGCTAGCCTCCTTTGGTATCCTCACTAGTAGGGGGTTCCAACGCAAGAAACGGGGCTCAATTTGGTGGAGAAATGGTCAAGTTATGGAGGTGTGAAGTTGAGGGAAAAATCAAGGTTTTAGTGTAATGAAAATGGGACCTTTTTGTGAAGGGGTGTACATATATAGGGGGGGTGTTCTTGGCTGCCATGGGGGGGTAGGGGTAGGCTATAGGGTCCCCTTCCACCTTGCAAAACTTAGTCTCTAAGGCTTTGACTAGGGTTAGATATTCTAGGTTTCTAAAATATCCTAGAAAGTTAAATATCTAGATATTTATCAACCTAGATATTTACACATAAAGTAAATATCTACACTTAGTCTTCTAGGTTAGTGACTAACCCCTAGATTAGGCTAAACTAGCTTAGGGACTAACATAACACTAATCAATAATTAATTAATAATAAAAATACATAATTTCAAATAATTCCAAATAAATCCTAGAAAATTACCAAAATACCCTTTAGGCCAAAAAGCCCTAATTTGATGTTCTAAGCCTATGGCTAAGCTCACATGATCATGGTTAGTCTCTAGGTTAAGGAATAGCTAGGGTTTACACTAGAGTTTATTAGTAAAATCACAAAGTCACAAGTCATGACTTAGGAATTGGTTTAACCTAACTAAAATCACCAGAAAATCATACCATGACTAAAATACCACTATAAATAATAAAAATAATAAATTTTCAAAAATATCCCAATTTCAGAAAACTGGGTGTTACAGCAGAGAAGTATTTAGCTGATGAGTTGACACTTTTTTGTTCTGGATACAAAAAACAAGCAGCTGATATAGGACATCAATATAGGCGTAATGAGGATTTTGAAGATAGAACAATAGTAGAAGGACGACCACTTGGTCAAGGTAGGACAAAAGACTCAATGACTTTTTCTATGTTAGAGATTGCTCATCGTTATGTTTTGAAGAATACTGCAGAAGTTGATTCATGGAGAGAGTAAGTTACAATTCTAAAGTAGTAAACTTAATTTTCAATTTTCAATTTTCAAATCTCATTATTCACACTCTAAATTATCTTTTTTAATTGTTCCAGAATGCATAAAGAGGAGCTTATACGTTTAGATAAACGTTTAGCCAAGAATGAATCTCTTTTAGAAAAGCGACATATGAACACATTTAGTGAATGGTTGGGAAATGAAGTTAGAAGTGGCACTAGTGGTCAAATGTCAGATATTGTTAGATGGCTTGCATGTAGGCCTAAGAAGGAAGTAAAGTTCTATTCTGGTTATGTCATTAATGGAAATCGATTTCACACAAAGGAAACTGAGAGAAGCACACAAAATTGTGGGGTTTCTATTGAAGTAGAAACCATATGTAGAGCAAGTGCGAAAGACGCTTCACAAGTAATAGAAAAAGTAACTTACTATGGTATCATAAAAGATATCATGTTGCTGGACTATTACAAATTTAAAGTACCATTATTTGATTGTGATTGGGCAAATATAAAAAATGGTATCAAAGTCGAAGATGGGTTTACATTAGTTAACCTCCACCAAGGACAACATCAATTTGAGAGGGATCCATTTATTTTTGCATCACAAGCAAAACAAGTGTTCTATTCAAGAGAGTCAGACACATCAAATTGGTATGTTATATTGAAAGCACCACCAAGAGGTTTCTATGAGAATGAGACGGATGAGGGGAATGAATACATGCCATGCACTTCTATAGATGTATCACAACTTGACTTGGATATTAATGATGAAGATTGTGTAATACGCGATTATGAGGAACTATCTTATGTATCGGTAATTATACCAATGCTATTTATATAATTATCAATGTTGAGCATGTGTTATTGTTTGAGCAAATGTTTATGTTATGAGCCTAATGAATTATTATGTTTTATTAACAGGCTGATAGTGAAGACGGTGAATACTCCGAAGATTGATCAAATTGTCTGAGAGTAAATATTTGGTCAATAAGATTGATAAAAATGGTGAAGAAGTAAGTTTTGAGCCTATTCATTTGTTCCCTTTTAGGTTTTGGCTGAGACTATATTGAATGTTCTCTACCTCGCAACAACATGCTCTATTCTGTTCTTGGCCTTCTCAATCTATTTTAAGAATAAACTTCTGTACATGTTTTCTTCTTACTTCCTATGTGTGCACTAAACATTCCATTATTCTGCTCTTGTGGTTTCTTCAGCAACAGTCTTAAGCATAAAGGTTATGGATTCTATTATGTTCAAACCATTAAAGAGATCACAGTCATTTGCAAGAATAGAGTTAAAGAGATCCATTATGGCATATAGTGCATTGTGCACTGTCTCGAGGATCAGTTCCTTGGCATCACTGTGTTCAGTCCTATATATTTGTGTTCAAACCATTAACTCTTGTTCAGTCCCTAGTTCACCTTGATAACTCATAGTTTATTCCCTTTAGATCAGTCTATCCAGTAGCAGCCCTCATCATTTCATTAGTCATTATTATGAGTAGGAATTAGATTATTCAGGTATCAGTTAAGTCTTTTAGTGTATCAGTTATTTGAGTGTACAATTAAAACATGAGTACTTTTTAAAATTCCAGTTTCACAGCAAAATTTTCAAATAGTCCACCTAAAAATATGTCCATGAGACGAGATTCCTATTCCTATTACATATTCAGGTATATATCACTGTAGGCAAATAAAGGATGCACCAAATTCTCCCATGGCTTCTCTGATGATCTGAGATTTAGTAGCATGGCTTCTTCTCTAAGCAATATCTGCTCAGCTATACAAGAGTTTAACAAAGTCTATAAGAAGAAAAATGAGAAGACTTAATTGTTTACCCCATGGGTTGTAACAATGATCAAGGCCGGCAGGGTGTGTCAAACATAACTGACTAAGTTACATTGTTCCTGCACCCAGTATCACCCCTGCAATGAACTTTTAAGCCTTTTGTGGCTTGATTCACATTGTTACATTCTTCTTACCATTATTTTTAGCATAAACTCAGCATAACTGACTAAGTTTTGACCTTTAATTTGATATATTTTTGTGTTTGATGAAGTGCTCAAACAGTGCATTAAAGAGAACCAAAAAGCACCGGAAAGCTTCACGAATCGATGCTATTATTGCATGTAGACAAGAAAAGAACCGGTCCTTGCCAACGTTTGATGGTGGCATTTCTAATGAAGATTCCAACTCTCCACCTAAGACACCATCCGATACATTACCAAATGGTTTCATAGGCGAGTCCGTTGCAACAAAACCAAAAAGAACACTTAGGGGAAAGGCAAAATGTTTGGCAGTTACCAAACAAGCAAAACATGCTCATCTCCTCCTTGATTTCAACCATAGAGGCCAACCTATTAAGGAAAATGCTGCAAAGTTTAGTTCTTTCCTTGGCATTACGGCAAGAGAGCTACTACCGGTTAATATGACTAAATGGAAGGATGTCTCACTAGACTTCAAAGATCAAATTTGGGAACATATAATGGTAAGGTTGTTAGTATTGTTATTGATTTGTTTCTTATATTTTATATGTTATTTAACCACCATATTTGTTTATATTTTTGTAGCAAAATTTTGCTGTTGATGAGTGCTACAAGGATTATACATTTAGAAAGCGACTTAAGATTTGGCGAGATTGGAGATCCACTTTGGTAAAACAAGTGATGACACAAGCGGAAGTAGTAGGCCTACAGCGTGCTGCTAGTCTCCTCAAACCTGCAAACATTGAATCTTTGGATAAGTGGATGAAATTTATTAAGGCCAGAACTAGTCCTAATTCTTTGGTAATTCTAGTTTTGAGATTTCGTAGTACATACTTCATTTTATTTCATACTTTTGTATATTATTATATCACCAATGTTTTTTATAGGAAAGAACTGAAAAATTCAAAAAGATGCGAGCAAAACAACTTGATTTGGTGCATCATACAAGTAAAAAAAGTTTTGCCGTTGTTGAAGATGAGTTGGTAAGAATAATATGCTAGATTCATATCTTCTTTAAAATGTGAGATAAGTGTAGGTAATATATATTTGTTATTTTGCAGAAGCAAAAAAGTACGACACCTGATGCAATTTCAAGGGTTGATGTTTGGATTCATGCATATGAAGCACGAAAGCAAAATTCAGAAGGAGAAGTTCATGACTCGGAAATAATGGTAACAATATCTTGTTGTATATTTAAGCTCACTTTTGTTTGCTTTTATATTTTAGTATTTATATATCTTTGATTTGTGTTTTTCTAGCAACAAGTAAAGCAATACAAGGCTGAGGAAGACCCTTCACAAAAGATTTCTATAAAAAATGATGTTGTTGCAAAAGTACTTGGTCCCGATCCACGAGAAAGAGTAAGAGGGTTTGGATTTGGAGCAAGTCCTTCAAAAGTGGATGGTCAAACTCATATGGGTAATAAAGTCAAAATATTAGAGAATGAAGTGGACAGCTTGAAGGGCTTGGTGAAAGATCTTTTTGTTCGGTTAGACAAATGAGAAAATAACTCTGTAAGTTAATGAAATATCTATATTGACTTTTCTTTTTGATCTTGTCTTTGCACTTGATAGCAAATGTCTTATTAACTTTCAATTTGGTCTTGTGGTTTATGCAAATGTCTTATTAACTTCATCTTCTATTTGTCTATTATTCTGATACATTCTTCTATGCACATAATGACTGTAGGAAAACACAAGTATTCAACATTCGGCCAGTGAAATAGCAAAAAGAAAACGCAAAAAAATTCCAACGATCAACTATCTTTTATTGAGAGAGCTAAAAGCAAACAGAAGGAAGATACAACTGGTCGAAGTTCTAGTGCTGAGAAAATACACAATGATCAGAGAAAACAAAAAGGCAATAAGAGCATTCAAATTTCCACTAGCGAGAGAGCACAAAACAAAAAAAGCAAGAAAGCAAGTGCGGCAAGTATACAAGATTTTGGTAGTGAAGGAGCTCAACGAAGACAAAATGAATTAGCAAGTGGTGCTAAAGGTTCTAATCTTGAACATAAGATGTGCAAATTGCTTAGTTGGTTTGCAAAAGATGAAGTTGTTGTTGCTACAGCTGAAATTTCATCAACAGATCCAAGTGCATTGGTCCATCATGTTCCTTTAGGCCATGATTGTTGGAAAGTTTAGGTTCGCGATGTGATTGATAACATTATTTTGTATCGACCAACAGCTGAGTTCGGTAAACTTGCTTGTGCTGAACAAAGTACGATTGCATGGCCTATCAAATACATCAAATTGGATTAAGCTTCTTTATTTGAGGTAAAATTGTGTTATTTTCAAGTATTTCTAAAAGTGTGTGATTCTTAAGCATTTCTTAAACTATGTGATTCTTTATCCTTTTATAGGTGTGTGACTGGATAATGAAATATGGACACATTATGAGGTTTCTTAAATAGGTATATGATTCTTAAACTTTCTCCTGTCGTGCCAGAAAAGTATCAGGGAAGGATACAATAAGATATCACCAATTTTGAAGTATATGTGCTTCTTATGTGAAATATAACACAATAGCAAGGAGACGTATACTACAATCTAAAGAGAGTACTGGCATCTAGTGTCTGAGACAGTCGTTATTTGTTTTCTGAAAAATTAAATAATACAAACAAGAACTATTTGTAGAACAGGCACACACGTACAGTTATCCACACCACACATAATGCAAGTAAGCCATCAACCCTTCCTCCCGAAGCATACAATGTACAACAGGCTCCAAAACTAAGGTATTGAAATCCTCCACCTGTGTGTCCTGACAATATGTAAACTTGACCAACTAACAAGATAACCCCTTCTTCTTTCTAGTTTGCATACCGCCACCATCCCATGCACCAAAAACAAATAACATTAAAGTAGGGTCTGTGGGTGAGGGGGTATGAATAAGATTCAACAATTCCAGAGCTCCAAGACAAACTGCTCAATTAATTTCCTTATTTTAATAATTTTATGCCCAACTTAGAATTTGACCAGACGGAACTTGTGAGAACAGAGATAATGTGGCAAGTCCCCAAGATGAAACTAGGATCACCAAGGTCATAAAGGAGGAATTAGGTGAAGAAAAGCAGTCAAACAATAGAATTTCCTGAGGAATTTGGGAAAGGGATGCTCTGAAGGACTTATTATACAACCACAAGATTTACTGATTTAGTGACTCTGACTCCACTTGAAGAGATTAAGGAGAGGAAAATAGCCCTTTTATTGGGCGATGGAGCTAGATAGTTAAAAGGATGAAGGTAATTAAATATGTTAATCAAGAAATGGGAAAAATTGTCACATAATATTGCCTTTATTGGAAGAGGGGTTCCTCAAGACCTATTTTACAGGTTAAGTCCCAAAGATAATATATTGTCTGCTTCATGGCAATTCCAACAATCCAAAATTCAGATAAGAAATCAGTCTCATCCATCTAGAAACTTAGGGGGAAAGGAGACACTAGACACTAACCTTTGAGCCAAAATATTGTATGTACGTTAGCTATATATATTAAGTTGCGAATATATTTTCCAATGAAATTGGGAATGCAAAAGAAAGATTGAAACTTAAACTAAATACAGTATCCAACAGTTATTCTATATATATCATCATAACAAAAATGAAAATAAAGAAAGATTCTAAAGGATCATCCAAATACAAGTAAAAGTCGAAGTAAAATTTCAGAAGTAACACTTGATGTAGAAATGTTCACATATATTTCCAAATATAACTAATACTAGTGTGCCATAAAGTTTAAGACAATAGAAATTGCTTGAGCACATGCTAGAAATTGGATATCATGGTTTACCTGAATATCCAAACTTGATTGCTCTCGAATCCCTCTTCAAGCTGATATAAGTCTTTAGCTGACCAGAATTTGATCAGTGGAGTGGCGAACAAGAAAAAAATTCAAGTAAATTAAGCAAAAAATAGAAAAAAAATTAAAGAACTTCCATAATGGCTAATAACAAGATTTTGTATTTATCTACAATTTCCAAATAGATATAGAACATCTATAAATTTGACAATATTGGTAGGTCTCAAATTTGAAGACCTTAATATTTAAAAGTTGTCGTAGAACTTAGAGAATCCATAGAGCAGTTATCTTTTATCCTTGGGCTGCAAGGGAGCATGGCATGCCGAAACAAACAAAACGTTTTATGGTCAATGAAGACAATGCCATGCTGTTTGGTAGTATCTGTATCTGTACAACATATCTGGGCTGTTTACTGAAATGTTCTGTTTTTTTAGAGATGGCGGAGAATCTGGATACAGGAATTATTTGACAAAAAGTTTCAACCTCACGCCCCATGAAGGGTTTGGCATATTTGAATGACCAAAAGTTAACAAGATGAGACTTCTGACTCAGACATTTTCTTCTGGCAACAAAGATTCATTGTTGTTTCCATGAACAATGCCAAACTAACATCTGCCAGTATACTAACTACAGTTCAGACTATGAGAACTAATTAAAGAAAGAACCATTGAAACAATTCAAGATTCACAACCATCTTGCAACATGAAAGCCATAAGCCTAATCAGAGAAAGAAGCCTTAATGTTATGTATATGACAGACCCAGGTGACATTTCATGGACGTAGGAACAAGATAATATCAAATGTTAACATTGTCCTCAGGTTCTAGAATAGTATATATGCTAATGGCCAAATAATTCATTAAACTAGCAGAGGATTTACAACTTTTATAGCCTTGGCAAGAAGCGATACAAATAGAATGTTTGTGTATCAAAAGAGGGATACCTACCCATGTTCTCCTCGACTAAGACATGCCATACTATAGCAAGTCAAAAGTAAAATTTCAGACACAGCACCTTGATGTAGATTTTTTTACATATATAACTAAATAAAAGTAATATTAGTATGCAAGGATCGAATAGAAAATGCTTGAGCATATGCTAGAAATTGGATATCATGGGTTACCTGAAGATCCAAAACTTGTCACTCTAAATTCCCCTCTTGAAGCTGATACCAGTCTTTAACCAATACCAGAATTTAACCATTAAAGAACAAGAGAAATTAAAGGAATTAAGCAACAAATCAGAATAAAATAAAAGAATTTCTACAGTGAAAATAATAGTAAGAGTTTGCATTTATTTACGATTTGCAAATGTACAAAAAGGGTACATGTGAAATATCTATAATCCGATTTGCATTATAGACACTGTGCCATCTTGAGCCATAGTGTCTTTATCTGTTCAACATATCTGAGATGAATACTGAAATGTTCAGCATGTACTCCTCTATTAAGAATCACCAACTAGTATAGACAGACACTCATGTATGATAAGTAACATGAAACGAACTACGACAACAAAAATATTAGGATTAAAGACTTGTTTTCTAAATATATCAGCTTTGCAACACATAACAGATAAAGTAAAATCAAAAAGCATTAAAGTACATCCTACATCAAGATGAAAAGTCTTTTAACCCGAGCCAACTTCCTCTGACTCTGCTCCAATATCATCATCATACTCTTCATCTCTAAACACCACAGGTTCTAGCTCTGGTTCATCAAGAGAAAGGTTTGCGACCTCTAAGATCCCTGAACCTCCGAATGAACCAAAATCATCTCCACCAATATCCCACATCTTCGTCTCACCTTCATAATATTCAGGCAATCTTCTTGAAATTAGTCGAAGGTTTGTATGAACATACAACAACTCATCCGCTTCTTGTACATTCGTCTTGTGCCTCTTTATAGAACGAACAAATGAGTATGTACTAGAATTCCTTTCACAATCGGAAGAGGAACATGGTTGCCCAAGCAATTTTAAGGCCAACCCCTGTAAAAGGGGTACAAAAGCCCCATAAACTATCCACCAAGTTTTTGGTTCCATCAACCCCCTATCATTTAAGGAGCCGTCATCCGCAAATGCATCCAAGGCTGCAGGAAACTTAGCATACTCCATATTGGTTTGGTTTCTGTAACCTATCAACAGTATAGTATACATGCATTCTTGACTCAATTTTCTCATTTTTTATTTGTGCAGGTTATCAATCGAAAGAAGAAGAAAGAAATCAGTATATTGCTTGAAGCTTCTCCTCTACAACCAAATTGAGATGAATTTTGTCATAGATAGAAGACAATTTGCACTTTTTGTTCCAAAGTAGGACAATGTATAAAACAAACTCGATCAAAATTTTTTGTGTCGAAGTATGGTTCTTAATTCAGTACTAATTGTTTTATAGTTCATGTATCAATATGGCATGATGTACTTTGGCATGACCTTAGCATTACAATTGATGTATTTTGTCTACTAAATCCAATTAGTTTTTATGATATCACGTGTTTGGGTTTATTTGAAGGAGTTTCCAGTTTTGTACTCTGATTGTGATCAATTACATATCAATTAACTATTTCTTTAACTTATTTTTGATATGTTATATATATATATATATATATATATATATATATATATATATATATATATACTTTGTTCAGATTGATTCTTGTATTTGATTCTGAGGAACAGCTAGACTTTTACGGCATGTAAATGTACGTTGTATTTGATTCTGACGAACAACTTTTACGGCATACAAATGTACGTCGTATTTGATTCTGAGGAATATCTTTTACGGCATACAAATGTAAGCCATATTTGATTCTGAGGAATAGCTTTTACGGCATTCAAATGTAAGCCATATTTGATTATGAGGAATAGCTTTTAAGGCATACAAATGTAAGCCGTATTTGATTTGAGGAATAGCTTTTACGGCGTTCAAGTGTACGCCGTATTTGCAACTGAGGAATAGATTTACGGCGTTTATGTGTGTGCCATATTTGATTATGCAGAATAGCTTTAACGGCACACTAAATATGCCATAAATGGTTGTCTAACATTTAGAGAAAAATTAATTACGACATTCAGTTGTGTACATTTACGGCCTGCATTTAGACATTTACAGCGTTTATCCTCGCGCCGTAAATAGTAGTGTCTTTTACGGCATAGTCTTTTACGGCGCCAATATGAACGCCGTAAAAGGTCTTTTACGGCGTGTTTTGCGTGCCGTAAATGAACATTTTTCTTGTAGTGATGTTAGGACAGGGCCTAGGGTGGCTGGTAATGTATGATCTCGAGATTCTGTTCCCTCCCAATACTTTTACCGATTTAAGTTGCTTAGATTAACCCTATCTTGATCTTGGAATTACATGTCGTGGGCACATGGTTATCCTCTTATATGTCGTACCATAGTACGTGTACCCTAAGTATGAATCCACATCGGCTCAAGATGTCCCAAATCTAGATCCATGCTTAGTGTAATGCATCAAACAACAATCAATATACCACAACATTATTACTGACCAATTACCATGACTGTGCTGGAAAGTACGTATGTATTGACATATAATACGAATGATCACTTAGCACACAGAGTCACACCTCAGTACACTCATTAAATAGCACCGCACTGTACACTAATATTGTATCTCAATGCAAACTTAGAAAATTTTCCAGTACGTATACAGATAATCAAGTTGGGAACATGGGCAAGTCAGAAAGTCACATGGACCCCTCGTGATATAGAAGTCACATAGGACATGCAAGTCTCAGACATTCATGGCACACTAAGGTTAGGGTAGGAAGTCAAGGTCATCCAATTAAAGTGAGACATGATTATTCTTGAAGCCAAAACAAAGATCTACAACTTTTATGTTTTGAGTTTTTCAAGATTCTAGCTACAAAATAGCTCAAAGGGGCAAAACAGTCATTTAGGGTACGAAGCACACGTAAGTCATAAAGTGGCACAAATGGTGCACAGAAAAAAGGTATAAGGTGCGCAAGGTTTGTGCGAGGTGTAAGGCACACGAGGTGTGCGTAAGGTGTGCACAAGGTGCAAGGTGCGCGAGCCAAAAGGCACGCACGAGGTACAAGATGTGCGAGGTGTGGACGAGGTACAAGGTGCACGAGGTACAAGGCATACGAGGTGTGCACGAGGTGCAAGGTGCGTGAGATACAAGGTGCGTGAGGTACAAGGTGCGTGAGGTACAAGGTGCGCGAGGTGCAAGGTGTGCGAGGTGTGCACGAGGTACAAGGCGTGCGAGGTGTGCGCATGGTACGCGAGGTGCAAGGTGCGCGATGTGTGTGCAAGGTGCAAGGTACAAGGTGCGCAAGGTGCAAGGTGTACAATGTGTGCTCGAGGTGCAAGGTACGTACGAGGTACAAGGTCCGTGAGCCAAAAGCCGCGCATGAGGTGCAACGTATGTGAGCCAAAAGGTGCTCGCGAGGTGTGCGCAAGGTGACATCCCTACCAGCAAGCTTTCGGCCAAGGAGTTTTAAAAACTTCTAATGTCCATAACTTGGGTTATAGGACTCAAAATTGGGCAAAATAAAGGTCTAATTTGAATGAAATTGAATTCTCTGCAACATGGAACATGTAGTTTTCAAAAATAAGCAAGTTTGATAGATCAAAACCACAAAAATATATAAAACCTTAGTTTTAGAAACTTAGATCTACACAAAATTAGCCACTAAAATAAAAAACTCCAAGAACTAAACTTGTAGAGAATGAAGAGATCAACAATCTAGACTAATAATATCAAAGAAACAACAAGAAATGAAAAATACAAGTGGTATCTCATTTGTGCAAGATGTACTTGCCTAATGGTGGTGGTTGAGGGGAATGATTGAAAGGTTATGAGGAGAGAGAAAAGGAAAAGAATATATAATAGGGTTGGGTTGGCTTAAGGAAACCCTAATCTTAAGAATGCTCTTAACCATATGACTAATGATATGTTACACGCTACATGATACAACTTATCAAATTAATTAAATAAAATCCTAACCACAACACGGTCCAGAAATCTTTTTATCGAAACAGTCTGCCACGTCTACAACCAGACAAGGATAAGGGATGGCATACTAATCCGCGATGAGACACTGTTCCATGCCATAGCCAGTTGTAAATACATGATACATGCATTCAAGATACAGGTGCCAAATAGCATATACAGGAAAAAACAAAAATTTTACGTATTTCGGGAACGGGGAGTGACATCTCTACCCTCCTTAGAAAAATTTCGTCCTCGAAATTTTGATAAGGCTAGTCGAGTGCGCTCTCAGATCACAAAATACACTTAGGAAATATAGCAAGCACAATTATCAAACAATACATAGCATATGAACAGATTACGAAAGAAAAAACAATTAAGTAAAAGCACAAGCAATAATCATACCCTAGAAGGAAAGTGATCAGAGACATACAAATAAAATATGTTTTTCGAGTCAATTGAGTAGGAATTCGTCCTCGCGGTCCTACGCTGACTCCCAAAGTGGACAAGGGTCAATGCTTGAGATAAGTCAGTACCAATGACTTAATCAAAAATGAGACTCTGCCCAGGATGAACTCTCGTAGTCAGGACATATGAAGAATATCACGTATCATGTGATATGAGAGCAGATGAGTGAGATGAGAAAGTTTTCTTCACTCTTCGAATATAGAACTCAAGGAATTATAATGAATAATACTCAAAGCTTACCCACAATCTAACCGCCTTCAGCCAACCTCTGCTCTAATACTCTAAATTCTATTTACCTCTGCCCCTGCTGGACTCTCTGCTGCTGCCTTCCCTTGCCCTACTATTACGGCCTCTGCTGTCCAACCTGATGCGGTCCCAACTGATGTTGTACTTGTCGGTACATCTGAGCCTGTATCAATAATAGGCGCTGGGCTAGTGGCCTCACTGCTAGTGCTGGCCCTTGATACAGTGCTATCTTTGGAGCTGGCAACGCCAAAAACTGCTGAGCTGGCCCTCCTGGCCTCGATATCTGTAGGCATATAGCTATACGATGGTCTGAACCTCCACACCTCAAGCACTGCCCATTCGCTGATTGACACACTTTTTGAGGGTGCCCTCCCCTGCCGTAATAAGTGCAACCTACTAGCGCCTCCTGACGTTGTTGGTACCTCGGTTGATGTTGTCGAACTGGTGCAGTCACAACTGTCGTCACCAGTGCTGTATCAAGAATATGAACGCCAGGTACTAGTACTGACATTCGAGATACTGCTTCTCCTCCTGTACTCTGCGTATTAGATCACTTCTGGCCACTAGTCCTTGCTGATAACCTTTGAATAGTAAGCTCATACCTCTGAGCCGCCATCAATACTATATCGAATGTCTGGTAGTCGTGCCCCTCTACCAGCTGCATAATCTCTAAGTGAAGTCCCTGCCGGAACCTCATTGCTCTTTCTGGCTCTGTCGCCACCATCGCTGGTGTAAACCAACTCAGTCTGCAGAACTCCGCTGCATATCCATCTACTGTCTTACCAGCCTGCTTGAGGCTGATGAATCTCTGCTGAAGCTCATACCGAGCTACTATGCCAAAGTACTTGGCCTTGAATCTGGTACTGAAGCTATTCCAAGGTACATGACACATCATTCCAACCTCTTCTGATGCCCACCAGTCGCGAGCAAGATCTTGAAGCAATAATCTGACTTGGTCAACCTTCTCCTCTGCTGAAACCTTTGCTGCTGTCAGTAGGTATCACCCCCGTTTTCCGTTTTACGTATTTCAGTACGAAATTCTGAACCATATTATGATTTGTCTTAACTAGCTAATCTTGGTTTAATCTTGCATTGGTTTAATATTGGCATGGCTTGATTTTGGTTTGGCTTGGTTGGGTTGGTTCAACATGTGACCCCTCCCTTTAAAAGCAACCAACCCCTCTCTCACTCCTCATTTACTTCTCCTTCTTCATTTATTTCTTCATCTTCTTCCTCTTAACTTCTCCACCTACCAAGAGAGGCTTAGGCAAGTGCAACTTGCTTCATGGAGGAACTCTAATTTTATTGTTCTATTATCTTCCTCACGAGATTCTAAGACACTTTAGTACTTAGCATTTTCAATTTCCATGGTTTATTTCTTGTAGATCTAAGCTTGTTGCATTTTCGAAATTCTTGGGTTTTGATCTAATAAACTTTATTATTTTCAATTTTTGATTGTTCCATGTTGTAGAGGATTTCATTCTACCCCATTTTGACCTATGGAAGTCCAAATTTGGACTTATGGTGAAGGTTTTATGGAGTTTGGAAGCTATGGATTCCATGGCCATCCTTCTCAGATTTTTAGAGATGGATGGGTACCCATCGATCCAGTCGCATGGATGGGTCCCCATCGACCCCAGCCGCATGGATGGGTCCCCATCGACCCAGCCGCCTGGATGGGTCCCCATCGACCCCAGCCGCATGGATGGGTCCCAATCGACCCCAGCCGCATGGATGGGTACCCATTGTCACGATCCGCTACCTAAATTGTTGGGCCGGGCTGAGTCATGTCCAGCCTACGCTTGAGATAAGTGTAGTAAACTGTTCCAAAGATAATAAGATAAGACTAAATGTGCTAACTGTCACGCCCCGATCCGGGAAATCGTTCGTCCTCGCTAGATTTTACCCGAATCATCGTCCTCGCTGGGGCGTGATGCCGCACGAGCCTGGAGTTGCGCTCGTGCAAGGCAAGATAACGGTTCATATAGTAATTATCTCAAATTCGTAACATAAGCAGCAGAAGGAGACAAAGTATAACACAAGAATCTCTTTTATTCATAATGAACTGAAGATTACAAAGGCTCTGAATAGCCCAACATATATGCCAATTGGCTACAACGCTCATGATCTCTCTAGCTCACAAAGGATTACATTATTCCATACATTATGCCTCTTTGTAGCCACCAAGTAGTCTTCGGCCGAACATCTCCATGTCGCAAGTCCGAACGCCTATGCGGTAGCTCCTCTTAAAACGCTGAGGACTCCATGCCTCGACGCATCCAAGCCAAGCTCCGCCCCGAGCCGGTCATAACCTGAGCCTGCACATAAACTAGTGGGGGATTAGTGCTTTCGTCCTCGCTTCGCACTGATCAAAATCCGCTCGCACCCAACCAAATACTAAATCATTTAGTGAACATGCATCTTAATTGGTGATCTTTCTATTTAGCCTTAGGATCAGTTTCATGGCAATATTCAATCTTAACACTTAATGTAAATGTGACCAAGATCATGTTCCTGCAGCAGATACAGTTAGACATAATCTGAACATAATCATAGTGTTCGTGCTCGTCTCCGTCCCATTTTCCTTGGCCTGCACTGGTTAGAACTTACGTAAGAAACCATATAATTCACGCATCATTCCAATCATAAACTTAGACAATGCATAAGGGTCGCAGACCCTGCGCCTGCACCCAACTATCATCTCAGCCCACCGGCCCTATCTATATGAAGGTCACGGTATTTCGCACCGTAATGGACTTGGCATCTCTTATGTGTAAGCCTACGATCGCTTCGATACGGGTTGCTAGCCCAATATTCGAAGGATCCCAAACTTACGGATATCATAGCTTATCACAGCACTGGACGGTCGTAATCCGTCCGAATGATGTGCACCATAAATACCACACATAATTCCCTTCTAGGCCGAACGGTCCCGGTGCCCCGGCGTAACCGTCCGAGGGAAGCCGCACCCGTGTACGGGCCATCTGAGTCCATTGACCATGCAATATGTACCATAGCATACAAGTCAAATCGTCCAACCAATCTCGTGTTTCATAAACATAGTCTCGATCCATAAACGGTTTCCCGTGCCATAAACATATTCGCGTCTCATAAACATAATCCACCATCCATATGGAGAGCTCCGTCGGCGTTATGCCCCAACACATTCATATTGATGCACGACGCCCAACGGCTTAGTCATCTCGCACTCGTATTCAACGCGTACCAATCGTAAGTCATTCTCAAAACCTAGTTCCGTAGTTACTTAGTTATTCCTTAGCTTCCGTGCACGAGGGCACGCTCAGCACCGTAATGTATGTTCTACGCCTAGTATTCAATGTTCTCGGAGCCGTGCACATGATGCACATCTCAATATCGTCTTTCAATGTTCTACCATCCTTGCCCTACCGCGACCTGTACACTTGATGCACGTCGCTTCAATTGTTCAATGTTCAATGTTCTACCTTAGTGTTCAACGTATATTTAGACACTTACTCGCCGAGCCACGCTCGCTTACTCAACAGCAGCTTTACGCATACGATGATATGTTTTATTAGACGTGAAGGAGTAGGGAGAGAGAGTCAAGAACCCGCCCACCTTAAGTCGATATGCCTTGCCGTCTCGTCGATTGAAGCGGCTCGATTCTATAACTCGGTTGCATAGCTAACTCTCAGACTTAGCCATTCCTTTGAACTACTCGGTTGACTTGGCCTATCGCACCCATACCACGATCCGTAATCCAGCATAAAGGCATAGCCTGCACACCAGATCAACTAACATTAGTACTTGCTCAAACGGAACTTATCCTTTGTATCGATTCGATTCATAGATTCCAATCGACTCAAGGCTTACCTTTGGCCAACGTAATTCTTGCATCGATTTGCATCGATACTTTATCGGGTCAACGCAACTCTTCGAGTCAACGACTCATCGTAATGCACCGTGCAGAGCAGGGCATTACACTAACAGTTCTATAAGTAAAGAAGAGTCATAAATGCTCCAAACACAAAAGTTATCTCATATAATAGTAAGTCCAAGTACAAGTCCGAAATGTAAAACTGGATATAGGTCCAGTTACAAAATACGTAGTTTAATACATGAATACACTAAATATCCTGAGCAACTACACAAATTAGACGAGTTTTCCTGCAGGTACATCCTCGTAAGACAAAGCCTGGTCCTCGGCAGTAACTCCATAATATGAGTCACAGAGCAACTCCTCCTCAGTAAGAATACCTTCAACGTTATCCTGTCAGGACGGGAGCAAGTACTATTTCTAGCAAGCTAATATACGAAACATGAAATGAACATAAGAGGAATAAACTGGAAATATGGCATCTCATAGTCTATCATGGCAAGGACACATATGTCATATAGACAGATGTATATGTAATGTTTAAAACTGTAGCAGGTACATGATCGTCAATAGGTGTACAATATGCAGGGGCACACAATAAAATGTACTTCCGTACAAGTGATAAGGCGATAGATGTACATACGCACAAATTCGCTTTGAGATAAAGCCTACGGCGCAGTATTCATATAAAATAAAACTTTGCTCGGTACATACGTACGGAGAAGGGGCATAATCACGTACACTACTAACAGTTTCCCCATAACCCAGATTCTAATCATGTGAGAGATATATAAAGACTGTTATAAGCATGGTAGTGACTGAAAGTACAATATGTGAAGATTTAACTTGCTACCCCAAGGATCAGCATTTAACATGGTTGGATTCGCAGTTCATTGTTGTAACAGTATGTAAAGTTTATAGAAGTACTTGCCTTTAGCAAAGCAAAACAGCGATAAAATACTACAGATGCCTGGTAACTCGTCACTGTAGAAATAGATACATAAACTTAGTTTTTACACTAAGTTAAACACTAAAACACTTGTGGTGCAACACGACTTTCTGACTAGACACCTAGCCAAATGGTGACTTTAGCATAGGAGACCAATGTGGGATGACACAATACCCAAACTAACTTTCTAGGGTCTTTACACTAGTGCGGGGTGAGGTTCAATACGACTATAACTCAAAACAACACAAAAGTTGCAAGTCGTAACTATGTAATAAATAAATCAAACTGTACATTGTGTTCCAACAATTTTTAGGATAGACAAAATGCTCAATTTTACATAAAATAAAGTACCAAAATGATCCTTGTTAATTATAGAAATTTATACTAATTTTTCTGGAATTTATAAACCCTCATAAATAATTATTAAAAATCAGCAAACATAAATATACTGAAAATGAGTTCTGTTTTCCTATTTTTGTAAAATACCATAAGAACTTAATAAATGCTGGAAAAATTATAATAAAATGTCTAAATTAACATAGTATTTAAATACAATTTTTTCCAGATTTTGAAGCACTTCAAATATATATAAAAATACAAAACAGCAAGCAACAGTTTCTAGAAATTAATTAATTAATTATTACTACTTTTTTTTCATATATTCAAAATTGAATCGAAGTCCAGATATAGGACCCAGAGCCATGAATCAAGTCCAATATGACTTGGTACAGACTCTGAATGATAGACACAATCGGGCCCAAAAATTCATGCTAGGTTTGGACATCAATGGTCTAACAATTAAAATACAGGATTTAAATATATATATATTTTTAGAGTGGTAAAATATACAAGTCACAAATTATATAATAAAAATAACTGTGAACTTTTACTAAGAATATTTATACAAGGAGAATTGAACTACATATAAAATATACAACAACAATATTATATATAACATATAATATATGATATTATATATAAAATGGATATTATATATATATATATATATCTATATATATATTATATATATATATATAATATTATATATAATATAAATACTAAATATAAAACAATATTACATATACTTTATACATATATATAACAAGTATATATTATATATATATATATATATATATATTATATATATATTATATATCTATAATATATATATATATATATATATATTTCTATATATATATAGATATATATATATATATATATATTATAATATATATATATATATATATATATATATTATATATATATATATATATATATATTATATATAAAACATATATAACATATACATATACTTTATACATATATATAAAACAGATATATATTATATTATATATATATAATATATATATATATATATATTATATATATTATATATATTATATATATATTATATTATATATAATATATATAATATATAATATATATATAGATATCTATATTAATATATCTATATATTACAGATATTATATATATATATAATATATCTAGATATATATAATATAGATATATATATATATATCTATATATATAATATCTACATCTATAATATAATATATAAAATATAAATACTAAATATAAAACATATATACATATACATATACTTTATACATATATTAAAACAGTATATATATATATATTATATATATAGATATATAGAATATATATATATATTTATATATATAATATATATATACACACCACACACACAATTACTGTAATATATATACATAAAATAGTGTATATAATAAATATATATACAAAAAAAGATAATAATATATACATACAAATACATATACATATACATATACATATATATATATATATATATATATTATATATATATATATATAATATATATATATCTATATATATATATATATATATATTAAAAAACTAATAAAATAAAAACAAAAAATAAATCAAAACAACAAACCAAAGGGGGGACTCGAACTGGGTCTGGCAAAGGGGGGGTATTAGGCGCGATCGGGCTGGCCAGGGGGTCAGCCCAAGCCATTTGCTAGGAAATGGTTTGGGTTAGTGTTAGGTTAGTTCAATGGGTCTAAACCTAATAACAGTTCGGCTCGTGTCCAGACTGTTCAGGACACGAGCAAATAGAATCTGACCAGTGTCGTGTGTCCGCGCCTAGCACGACACGCACGACACTGTAAACACGTGTCCAATCCTATGGTTAGGTTCCCGTGTCCAGGCGAACTCCACACGTGAGTTCGAGACAGCACGACACGAACTAGGGGTTGTTACCTTCGTGTCCGACGTCGAGGGGGGGGGGAGTCGAGGGTACTGGACGGCAGCTGGGGGCGTGGATGCGACGCTGGGTGGCGCTACGCTCGTCTTGATGAGACGCGTCGAGTGGTGGCGGTTGTGCGTGGTGATGGTTGCTGTGGGGGTGGCGCTGGTGTAGTCGCCGGATTAGGGTTAGGGTTTAGGCTTTTTCGAGGAAGAAGGAGTGTGGGTGGTCGATGGTGAACTAGGGTTAGGGTTTAGACTGGGGGGGTATTTATAGGGGGTAGGTCGGTCGAGGCGGTTGAAGTCGGCCGGAAATGGTGGAGGAAAGCGGTCGTCGGTCGTCGGGGCAGCTGTCCCGAACGTGGGGGAGGGGGAGGGCAATGGGGTTTTGCAGTCGGGACCCTAGACTTTAGGAATTAGCAGTTAGGTCCAAACCCTAACAGTTTACAAATAATATTACAAACTGTAATTAAAACAATTGACATAATTGCAACGATATAAAAATAATTTTAAAATATTACAAAGTGATATTAAAACATTTCAAATAATTCAAAAGGATATATTTTGACTTAAAACTATTTTAAAAAATTATTTAAAAATTCTAAAAAAATTCCTAAAAATCATGATAAATTATTTAAAGCTAAATAGGTTTATTAGCAACTAATTTACACTAATTAAACCAAATTTTAAAAAATAGGGGCTGACAAGTTTTCCTCCTTGAAAAATTTCGTCCTCGAAATTCACAAGGATTGAAGACCCTACAATTTTCTAACATAGCAAGCAATGCAACAAATGACTAAGGCTACGATCAAAACTAACCTCTAAGGTATCAAGCGGGAACGGGTGGTTCCCTTGCAGCGGTTGGGTAAACAAGTAAGGATATCTCTCCCTATGTCCGACTCCCTCTCCCAAGTAGATTCACCGGAGAGTGACGGTTCCAAGCTACTCGTACTAAGGGTATGACTTTATCCTCATCCTCTTCTCCCTCCTGTCTGATTCCATGGGCTGCTCAGTAACTGCAAGGCTCGGTCCGATCTCTAACTCTGAATGATCTAGCACATGACTGGGGTCCAGAACATATCTCCTCAGCTGAGATACGTGAAAGACATCGTGAACTCCTGCTAGATTGGGTGGAAGTGCAACCCTGTAAGCTACCTCTCCGATCCTGCCAATCTCGAACGGCCCGATGTATCGGGGCTCAACTTGCCTCCTCGTCGAACCGGATCGTCCCTCTAGTAGGTGATATCTTCACTAGCACCATATCTCCGTCGGCGAACTCATCGGTCTGCGACTAGCATCGGCCCAGTATTTCTGCCTGTTCTGAGCTACTCTGAGCCTGTCTCTGATCATCCGACCTTCTTGCTGTATCCGTGATCATCTCTGGCCCAAGCATACCTCAATCCCCAATATCATCCCAAAAGAGCGGTTGTACGGCATCGTCGTCCATATAGTGCCTCGAAGGAGATATACGATGCTGGCTTGGTAGCTGTTGTTGTATGAAAACTCTACAAAGTGCAGATGGCTCTCCCATGATCTGCCAAAGTCCAGCACAAAAATCCTCAGCATGCTCCAGCATGTATCGTCCTCTCGGACTGCCCATCTGTTGCGGGTGGTACGCCGTAAACACTTGAGCCGACTTCCCAACTCCTCCTGTAAGCTCCTCCAGTAGTGGGACGTGAATCTGCTGTCTCTGTCGACACGATGCTCACTGGTACTCCGTGTAAGCGAACTATTGTGCATGTATAGCTCCGCCAATTTCTCGGTAGAAAGCCCCACCTTGAAGGGTATGAAGTGCGCACACTTCGTCAGCCTGTCCACGTGACCAAATGGCATCCTTCCCTCATTGAGAACGAGGAAGCCTGAGATGAAGTCCATCGTAATGTGTTCCACTTCCACTCGGGAATGGGTAACGGCTGCAATAGACCAGCTGGCCTCTGGCGCTCCTCCTTGACCTGCTGGCAAACTAGGCATCTCGAAATGAAACGTGATACATCTCTTCATCCGTGCCACCAAAGATGTTCCAAAAGTCATGGTACATCTAGTTGGCACCAGGGTGAATAAAATATCTCGATCGGTGTGCCTCCTGTAAGATGCCTCTATCAGTCTCCCTTCGGCACGCACAATCAGCTGCCATGCCTCAAGGATCCATCCTTTGCTATGGTGAAGTCATCCAGCAATCCAACTAAAGCCTGGGCTCGAAGTCTGCGAAGGCTCTCATCTGTAGACTATGCCTCCCTAATTGCTCCATCAAATTGATGAATGTCAAGCGCCATCATCTGTATCATTGATCCTGGCCGAACTCTCTCGATACCGAGCTTCTCCAGATCTTCCCGCAAATGCCGATCTATCATCAGATACATGCCATCGGATGCCTCAGCGCATCCGCCACCATATTTGCCTTCCGGGGGTGAGGACTGTAAATCTGTCGAAGTCCTTCATCAACTCCAACCATCGTCTTTGCCTCATGTTCAGCTCTTTCTGGTGAACACATACTTCAAGCTCTTGTGGTCAGTAAAGATTTCCACATGCTCTCCGTATAAGTAATGTTTCCATAACTTGAGTGTAAAGATCACCACAGCTAACTAGGTCATGGATAGGATAGTTCCGCTCATGAGTCGAATTGTCTAGAGCATAAGCAATCACTTTCCCATACTGCTGTAGGACACATCCTAGTCCCTTTCCCGAAGAATCGCTGTATATGGTGAAACCTCCAGATCTGAAGGTAATGTCAGAACTGGAGCGGTCGTCAGCCTCCTCTTCAGCTCTCAAACACTGCCTGGCAATCCCTGACTAGATGTACTCTGCATCCTTCCGCGTCAGTTTTGTCATGGGTTCAGCATCCTAGCAAAGTTGGACGAACTTCCTATACTAGCCGACTAAACCCAGAAGCTCATGATCTCGAAACTGACGTCGGAGCCTTCCAAGTCTCAACGACAGCAATCATCTGGGATCCACCGAGATTCCCTCTCCAGTAAACTACATGGCCGAGAAACTTTACTTGGTCTAAAAAGCATCACACTTCGACAATTTAGCATACAATCTCTCCTGTCTCAGAATCCCCAAAACTATCCGCAAGTGCTCTGCATGTTCTCCGGCATATTCGAGGATATTAGGATGTCGTCGATAAATACTACGACGAACTTATCCAGATACTGGTGAAATGTATTATTCATCAAATGCATAAAAGACAGCTGGCGCATTTGTGAGACCAAATGGCATCACCAGAAACTGTAATGCCCGTACTTCGTGTTGAATGCCGTCTTCTGGATGTCTGCAGCCCTGACCTTCACCTGGTGGTACCCGGATCTCAAATCTATCATGGAAAATACTTTTGCCCCACTCAACTGGTTCGAACAATCATCTATGGCCAGAGGATATTTGTTCTTTAATGGTGATGGTATTCAAGGCCCGGTAGTCAATACACAATCGAACCGTACCATCCTTCTTAGGCAAAAGAGCACTGACGCTCCCTATGGAGAAGCACTAGATCGAATGAAACCCTTTTTCAATGGGTCATCAATCTGCTCCTTCATCTCTACGGCCTCCTTGGGGTTCACTCTATAGCAAGCCGGGATACTGGTGATGAACCCGGTACTAAATCTATATTAAACTCCACATCTCTGTCAGGCGAAAGTATGGAAGATCCTCTGGGAATACATCATAAACTCTCTAATGAAGGGTATGGTGGTGCTATCTCCCCAACTGTCGCACAACAGTTCGGCTAGGCTGATCTCCGGTCCTGTCTCCTGACACTAAATGGTGCCGTGCCTGGGGGACTGAACAGAATACTTACCCTCATGACGTCTATAGCTGCATGGGCATAGCTAAGCCAGTCCATCCCCAATATGATATCATACCCGGGGAGTGGCATCATAAAGAATCGTTTTCTAAACTCTCTCCCGGCTATAGTAATAGAGCATCTATAGATAGCTCTAATGGGTACTGGTTCGCCTCCCATCATTACTTACTAATCTCTACGGTAGGCGTAGCTACTAAGTGGTATTCATGCATAAACTCTAATGACAGGAAGCTATGAGATGCACCAGAATCAAACAAGCATAGAGCTAGAAAAAGTATACAAATAAACATGACCTGTGATGACGTCAGCCAAATAATCTGGCTCCGCGAAACCTGCCGGCTCCGGCTCAAGAGCTAGGCTGGTAAGCCTTCCCCTGGGTCCCTTCTGCTGCTAAGATGTTGCCCAAACCTCTGCTGCTGAGTCGGGAGTGGCCCTCTAGATACCCGGCTGCTGGGCAGTCCCGAAGCTGATGGGTGGCGACCCACAAGCTAAGCACTGCTTCAACTCTTTCTGCAGATAGAGTAATCATGCCTGGTCTTCCACAGAAAGAACACATAGCCCCCCTTTACTGCTGCCGGGGGGTCCCGGGGATCTAACGGTGGGGTCGGGTGATGTGGGTGTGGAGGACGGTATGTCAGTGGTGTGGCGTCGCTGCTCTCGGCTGGAAAGCCTGACGCTTGGACGGTCCCCGAGGTGTACAGAAGTCGGCCTCTTACAAGACAGAAGACGCTTCTCTATGCTTCGGGCCAACTCTAGGCTCTGTAGTAGTCAGTCGTACCGTTCGCACTATAAGAATGCTAATGTCTGGAACTAGACCATGGCAAAACCTACGTGTCATCTCCTCAGAGTCTGCAACTAGACTAGGAGCAAAATGGCTCAGAGACCTAAACTCTACGCATACTCGTCAACAGAAGGTTCCCTGCCGGATGTTCTGGAATCGTAGCCCCATGGCTACCTAGCGGTGGTCGAGAATAATTTCTTCTTGAACTGGGTCTTGAACTGATCCGAGTGGCCCTCCCTCTCGCGGAATAGAGGCTCATCCGGAACCAAACTCCTGCCAGTCTATCAGTAGAAATCCTGCTGCCTCGACCTGGAGGTCGTTCGGCAACCTAGCTCTAAGGGATTCCTCTCTACTGAGTCTAGCCTGTCATCTGCTACAACTATGCCCTCAGTCCCTAAGAACTCCTTGGGGTTCAGACCCATGAAGTCGTTGATTGTCCCGCTCTGCCGTGGCTCTACAGGTGGTGGGACCACGGTACGTTTCAGAATGTCCATGCTCTGGCGGAGTATGGTGGTCTTGCTCCTGATGGGTCGTTAGGAACCCCTGGATCAGAGTGAGCAGTTGGTTCCCGTCGAGTGTGACGGAAGCCTAGATAGGTTATAGTGATAGGTGGTAGTGGGAGTATCGGGTCCTGCTGGGACTGTGATGGAAGGTGGTGGA
>JANAVB010006396.1:11169876-11444876 GCA_029216955.1 Iris pallida
TGATGAGACGCGTAGAGGGTGGCGGTTGTGGGCGGTGAGCGTGATGGTGTGTAGGGGTGGTCGATGTGAACTAGGGTTAGGGTTAGACTGGGGGGTATTTATAGGGGGTAGTCGTCGAGGCGGTCGAAGTCGGCTAAATGGCGGAGGAAAAGAGGTCGTCGGTCGTCGGGGCAGCTGTCCGAACGTGGGGGGGGGGGAGGGAGGGGGGGAGGGTAATGGGGTTTTGCGGACTTAGGATTAGGAATTAGCAGTTAGGTCCAAACCCTAACAGTTTGCAAATAATATTTGTAAACTGTAATTAAAATAATTGACATAATTACAAACCGATATAAAAACAATTTTAAATATTACAAAGTGATATTAAAACATTTCAATAATTACAAAAGGATATATTTTGACTTAAAAACTATTTAAAAAATTATTTAAAAATTCTAGAAAAATTTCTAAAAATCATGATAAATTATTTTAAAGCTAAATAGGTCATTAGCAACTAATTACACTAATTAAACCAAATTTTAAAAAACAGGGGCTGACACCCATCCACTGCCTCATGAGACCCCATCCACCCTTGGCCACATAATGCCTATTTTTGGCTGTTTTCTTGTCCTATTTAGTTGATTTGTGGTCAGAATCTCTCCCAACTTCCAACATAGAAGTTGTAGATCTTTTCCTTGGCTTCAAGAATATTTTACTAGCTATTTTTATGCATGTTTCTCTCAATCTTGTTAGTGTCCTGTTAAGGCGCACTCTTAACAAGTAACAAGTAGCAAGACACGATAATGGCCTGTTAAGGCGCATTCTTAATAAGTAACTTGACATGATAACTCTGAATTAGTGATCCGTCGTAGTGCACTCTTAACAAGCAACCTTGACATGGTAATTCTTGATGGTGGTCCGTCGTGACGCACTCTTGACATGATAAGTAATCTTGACAGTGGCCCGTTGTGGCACACTCTTGACAAGTAATCTTGATAAGTAAGTCTAACATGTAATCTTGAATGCTGTTGCGACGGCTATCTCGACATGCTAGTAAACTCTTATGACACCGTGGGTGATTGTATTGAATACGCTTGTATAAGCTACCAGTCTTATCTCGCATCATGTCTAGGACTTTTATCCCTGGTTACCACGGTCAGGGATTCATGCTGAATCTGACTAGGTTAATGACTAGATTGATCTAGTAGTTCATATAGAGAGATATTTCGGCTACAAGCAATCCCGTTATCTGGGCGCCTTCCTAATGGACTTGTAGCCTACCGACTAGTAGGGCACATTTCCAGCTCACTGTTATGTGGGGCGCTACATAAAACGATTACTATGCACACTGTCATGTGTTGCATCCAAGTCACCTAACAAGCCAAGATAACTCTTAACATGAATCTTGCGCCTGGATAACCTGGATAGTCCGCAGGGTTTGTGGCCGTAGGAATATCTCATTACATCTTGCTAGTAACTAGGCTTGTGATAACCCTAGCTAGTTAACTATCAAGCCGTACTCTTGCTTGGTCGTGAATATTGGATGGAGTCCTATCTTGTCAAGTCTTGTCTAGATCCAATACATGGCTATCTCCGGACATGCTTGTATATGCTTTACTCTATCGATAATTGGTTAGAGACTAAAAGTTCCGTTCAGGTGAAGGGTTTCAACTCCGGTCCTTTTTTGGTTCACGGGTTGTAACTTGGTTACCGGAATATTCCTTTAGTCATCTTATTGTTTATCATCCTATTTTCTTTAACTCATGTCCTATGTTATTTCATCTATGACTTATGTGCTAATATGCTAGTTTTAGTTCTTAAGTGAAGCCTCCTTTGTGGCACTTGCTCTTTCTAGGGTCTGACCCAACTGGTTTTGTATGGCCAGATTTCGGAGCAGCTTCCAAGGATCTTTCAGCCTTCCTGCCATATGGTGACCACTAGAAGAAACCCTGGAAACGAGTGGGTTTTATTTTGCTCTCCCACTCTATTGTAAAATTATTCTTTTGAGGCGTTTAGCCGCCGAGCAAGTGTTAGCTCGTGTTGAATTTACATTTCTGTCTGCCTACGGGCTGTAACATGATTGAAAAATCCTAGGGTTGATCATGTATGACTTAAACTCTTGCTAGTCTTTGTATTTTGTATGATTAGCTTCATGATCATCTAAATATGTAATGTTTGGGCCGCCTTACTTTGTATGTCTGATGATCTACCATCTTGTTACATTTACTTGTTTGCTTGAGATTGAGACACTAGGCTTGTTCTTGACCCTAAGAGACTAATGGCTTATAGTAAACCCTCATGCATCTAGGCAGCCGTGACTGTATTGTGAGGTGGGATTCACTTCATTGTACGTAGCTGGCTATGTCTGTCTCCCGCTCTCCAGTAATCTGGTTCTGGGGCGTGACACGGTTTAAGTGGTAGCCCATGCAGGTCTTGTAAATCAAGATGTGTGAGGGTTTTACCGGATAGATGTCTCAATCAGCACTCGTCCTTGATCTCTACTCGTGTCTTCTAATCTTTCCAAAATCTTGATCTGATCACATGCTTATATCCTTGATCTATCATGGTTCTTCCTTATTGTTCCTTATGTCGTTTCTTCAGCGGCATTGTTCCTGGTCCTACCGATCGGTAAGGCAGAGCACCTCCCGTGGACCAGCAGCAACCTGGAGATCAAGCCCAGCACTCAGGGGTAGCCTCTAGAGTCATGCCTACTGGGGGTCAAGAGCCACCAGTCCAGCCAATCCAGCCTACAGAGCCTGACGATGCAACCTTGGTGGGTCTCATCAGGACATTGCTTGTATCTCAAGATCGTTGGGGCGATGCCCTGCACCAGGCAGTACAAGATGCCATGGGCCATGTTGGTTACCAAGGGAACAATACGGCTAGCAGTTTCAAGCGCTTGAACCCTCCCTTCTTTGATGGCAGCGAGGATGCTATTGCAGCTGATGCATGGCTCCAAGAAATCGAGATCATCTTGGATGCAGCCAAGACTCCAGAAGGAGAGAAGGTAACGGTGGTGCACCTACAGTTATTTGCCCTAGCCCGTACCTAGTGGGCGATGATAGCAGTTGGGTTGGCGATGCCTGTTCCATGGGAGGTATTCAGTGATAAGCTTCAGATCAAGTACTTCGATGCTGTAGCTTAGCACGACCTACAGACGAGATTCACCAATCTCAGGCAGATAAGCAGGATGGTCAATGGATATGCGGCCGAGTTTTTAAGACTGAGTCGGTTTGCTCCCACTTTGGTGGCAACCGAGTTCGATCGAGCGCAGCGGTTTCAGCAGGTTCTCCACCTAGAGATCATTCTAGCAGTGGAGCCGTTTGAGCATCAGACTTTTGATGCCGTCTTTCGAGCAGTGAAGAGGCATGAGTATACTTCGCAGAGGATTGTAGACAGAACTGGAGGACGAAAGCGGTCCCATGGTCAGATGATCCAGTCCTCAGCCCCAGCCCCGGCAGCTAGGGCCTTGACTATTGGAGCTCCGAGGAGGGCAGCATCAGTTACGTCGGTTCAGCATTCAACTCCGACGTACCCTCAGCAGCAGAAGCGGAGACAGTCTTCCGCAATGGACTGCACTCATTTTGGGAAGCCGGGGCATGTAGTATCAGAATGTCGTCGAGTAAAAGGATTGTGTTTGGCTTGTGGGGCATCAGATCACATAGTAGGGTCCTGTCCACAGAGAGCCAGTTCATCCTCATCGGCCTAGACTAGTCCCTCGGTGAGGGGACCAGCACCAGTACAACAGCAGCAATACCAATCTCCGAGGCCATTGTCGCCTCAGGCTCAGGCATTCCACCAGCAGCGACCGCAGCAGTATGCCCAGGCCCAGGCTCAGATCCAGAACCGCCAGAGAGGTTTCCAGCAGAGGGGACCAGCACCCAGAGGGCAAGGTCAGGTGATGGCTTTGACCGTAGAGGAGGAGTTGGCATCGGGTAAGGTGGTGGCAGGTATCATTCTCGTCAACTCTTTTCCTGCATCAGTATTATTTGATTCGGGTGCATCACATTCATTTATGTCTGTACGATTCGCGATACGGATAGGACTGGTGCCCGAGTCATTATCAGTAAGGCTCAATATACTTACTGGTAATGGTCTTGTGTGAGTAAATAGAGTATTTTTTTCATGTCGAATTGTAGTTAGCGGTAGAGAGTTTCCCGCTAGGTTGATAAAATTCCTGATGTCCGATTATGATGTGGTCCTAGGAATGGATTGGTTGAGGGACCAGTATGCTAGAATAGATTGCCATATCGGCAAGATTATTTTTAGCATTCCTGGTGAACCAAAGTTTTTATTTTTTCGAGACGGAGTAGAACCTTCTTCCTCAGCGTTACGGATGGCAGTAGCAGTGGCAGTTCAATTTCCCAGAATTATAGATGAGTTTCTTGATGTATTTCTCGAAGAGCTTCTAGGCATGTCCCTAGAGATAGATCGAGTTCACCATTGATTTGATTTTCGGATCATCACCAGTGTCAGAGAGAGTCTACAGGATGGCACCTTCAGAGTTGGAGATCTTGTACAAGATGATTAAAGAACTTAGAAGCAAGGGATTCATTCGTGCCAGCGGATCACCTTGGGGAGCCCCGATGCTTCTTGTGAAAAAGAAGGATGGTACGTTAAGATTATGTGTTGATTATCGTACCCTGAACTCTGTAACAATCAAGAACCGATATCCTCTACCAAGGATAGATGACTTATTTGATCAGCTCAAAGGAGCTGGTGTATTCTCGAAGATTGACTTGCGGTCGGGGGTACCATCAGATCAGAGTTAGAGAGCAGGATATCCCGAAGACAGCATTCAGATCGCGGTATGGACATTGGGAGTTCCTTATTATGCCATTTGGAGCGACCAATGCACCAGCCGTATTCATGGACCTCATGAATCGTATCTTCATGTCCTATTTGGACCAGTTCGTGATAGTGTTTATAGATGACATCCTAGTCTATAGTAAGAGTGAGTTGGAGCATGAGCAGCATCTCCGTATGGTTCTTCAGATTCTCAGGAAGTACCAGTTGTACGCGAAGTTCAGTAAGTGCGAGTTTTGGTTGGATCGTATCTCGTACTTTGGTCACATCATCACCAGAGGTGGAGTAGAAGTGGACCCCCAGAAGATAGTTGCTATTGAGACATGGCCTGTACCTAGCACTGTCACGGAAGTTTGAAGTTTCCTTGGATTGGCCGGCTATTATCGGCAATTTATATCAGGCTTTGCTTGGATTTCAGCGCCATTGACACAGTTGACCCACAAGGATGTACAGTTTGCTTGGACAGCCGAGTGTCAGAGTTCATTCGAAAAGTTGAAGCAGAGATTGATGACGGGCCCCATTCTCACTCTTCCAGATGGGACTGGAGGATTTTCAGTTTATTGTGATGCTTCTGGCAGAGGATTGGGATGTGTCTTGATACAGCATGGAAGGGTAGTCGCTTATGTGTTACGTCAGCTTCGTGATCATGAGAGGAATTACCCAACCCATGACTTGGAATTAGCAGCGGTGGTTTTCGCACTTAAGTTGTGGAGGGATTATTTGTATGGAGATCCGGTGGAGATTTTCACCGACCACAAGAGTTTTAAGTATGTGTTTATCCAGAAGGATCTCAATATGCGTCAGAGGAGATGGCTAGAGCTACTTGTGGATTA
This sequence comes from Iris pallida, assembly GCA_029216955.1. Taxonomy (NCBI): domain Eukaryota; kingdom Viridiplantae; phylum Streptophyta; class Magnoliopsida; order Asparagales; family Iridaceae; genus Iris; species Iris pallida. The sequence goes on from JANAVB010006396.1 coordinate 11,175,492, forward strand.
TGACATCAACTTGTAGTATCATCCTGGGAAGGCCAATGTTATTGCAGATGCATTGAGCAGAAGAGCAGGAGCTTATTTTCTAACAGCACAGCCAGAATTGTTAGCCGATCTTCAAAAGATGGGTATTGAAGTTATTTTTCCTACCAATGTGGCATTGATGGCCAGTATGCAAGTTCAGTTCAGTATAGTTGAGAGGATCAAGTTAGCTCAGTCAGTAGATTCTAAGCTTCAGCGGCTTAGGTCAGAATGTGTAGCAGGGAGAAGACCAGAGTTATATATTCATGAAGATGGTACACTTCGACATGGGAGGCATCTTTGTGTACCCAGTAGAGATATTAGACATGAGATCATGGCAGAAGCTCACAGTTCTCAGTATTCGATTCACCCCGGCGGTACAAAGATGTATCGTGATATTCGACAGCATTTTTGGTGGAATAACATGAAGAGGGAGATAGCCCGGTTTGTCACTCGTTGTTTGGTTTGTCAGCAAGTTAAAGTCGAATATCAGAGACCAGCTGGACTTCTTAAACCTTTACCGATCCCAGAATGGAAATGGGAGCACATTACCATGGATTTTGTAACTTGATTACCTAGATCCCCAGCTGGAAGAGATGCTATCTGGGTTATAGTTGACAGACTCACGAAGGTAGCTCATTTTATCCCTTTCAGAATTGGTCAGTCGACGGATCAGCTTACAGAGATGTACCTCAGGCAGATAGTCAGATTGCATGGAGTGCCAGTTAGTGTCATATCAGACAGAGATTCAAGATTCACATCGCTCTTTTGGCGGAGTCTTCAAAAGAGTTTGGGGACTCACCTCAAGTTCAGTTCAGCCTACCATCCACAGACAGATGATCAGTTAGAATGCACGATCTAGACTCTTGATGATATGCTGCGGTCATGTACACTCGATTTCGGTGGTTCGTGGGGAAGATCACCTGTATCTCGTGGAGTTCTCCTACAACAACAGCTTCCAGGCCAACATCCAGATGGCACCCTTTGAAGCCTTGTACGACAGGAAATGCAGATCTCCTTTAGCTTGGGATGATATCGGTGAGAGGCAAATGCTTGGACCAAAGATGGTGATGCAGACTATTGAGGTGGTCAGACAAGTCAGAGACCATCTTCGAGTTGCTCAAGATTGCCAGCATCATTGGGCCGATTTCCATCGGCATCCCCTTGAATTTTCTGTCGGCAAACATGTATTCCTTAGGATCTCGCCTACCCATGATGTCATTCGTTTCGACGTACAGGAAAAGCTTAGTCCTAGGTATATAGGGTCTTTCGACATCCTGGAGCGAGTAGGTGATGTGTCCTATCGTCTCGCTCTTTCGTCGTCGCTACGTGAGGTGCATGATGTCTTCCATGTATCCCAATTGCGACAGTATATCCCAGATCCTAGTCATGTCCTTGATTATTTGGAATTGGTTGTTGGTTCCAACCTTTCGTATGAGGAAAGGCCCGTATCCATATTGGACCGAAGAGAGAAGATACTCAAGAACAAGACTATCAAGTTAGTCCGTGTTGCTTGGGGTCATCACTCCTTGGGTGAGTCAACATAGGAGCGTGAGGATGATATCCGATCGCGATATCCCTACCTGTTTGACTCGTAAGGTATAATGTCTTCTTATGCCTTACACCTTCAACTTCATTGCGTGCATGAATGATTGCTTGATTGATTGCTTAGTTATAACTTGCTTGTGATTAGTTTATCTTGTTCGACATCTCTAGCCTCTTGATTAAATTCCGAGGACGAAATTCTTTTAAGGTGGGTAGAGTTGTCACCCCCGTTTTTCGTTTTTCGTATTTCAGTACGAAATTCTAAACCATATTATGATTTGTCTTAACTAGCTAATCTTGGTTTAATCTTGCATTGGTTTAATATTGGCATGGCTTGGTTTTGGTTTGGCTTGGTTGGGTTGGTTCAACATGTGACCCCTCCCTTTAAAAGCTACCAACCCCTCTCTCTCCTCATTTACTTCTCCTTCTTCATTTATTTCTTCATCTTCTTCCTCTTAACTTCTCTACCTACCAAGAGAGGCTTAGGCAAGTGCAACTTGCTTCATGGAGGAACTCTATTTTTATTGTTCCATTGTCTTTCTCACAAGATTCTAAGACACTTTAATACTTAGCATTTTCAATTTCCATGGTTTATTTCTTGTAGATCTAAGCTTGTTGCATTTTTGGATTTCTTCGGTTTTGATCTATCAAACTTTATTATTTTCAAGTTTTTATTGTTCCATGTTGTAGAGAATTTTATTCTACCCCATTTTGACCTATGAAAGTCCAAATTTGGACTTACGGTGAAAGTTTTATGGAGCTTGGAAGCTATGGGTTCCATGGCCATCCTTCTCAGATTTTTAGAGATGGATGGGTACCCATCGACCCAGCCGCATGGATGGGTCCCCATCGACCCCAGCCGTATGGATGGGTCCCCATCGACTCCAGCCGCCTGGATGGGTCCCCATCGACCCAGCCGCCTGGATGGGTCCCCATCGATTCTAGCCGCATGGATGGGTCCTCATCGACCCCAGCCGCATGGATGGGTCCCCATCGACCCCAGCCGCATGGATGGGTACCCATCCACTGCCGCATGAGACCACATCCACCCTTGGCGGCATAATGCCTATTTTTGGCTATTTTTTTGTCCTATTTGGTTGATTTGTGGTCAGAATCTCTTCCAACTTCCAACATAGAAGTTGTAGATCTTTTCCTTGACTTCAAGAATATGTTACTAGCTATTTTTATGCATGTTTCTCTCAATCTTGTTAGTGGCCTGTTAAGGCGCAGTTTTAACAAGTAACAAGTAGCAAGACACAATAATGGCCTGTTAAGACGCACTCTTAATAAGTAACTTGACATAATAACTCTGAATTAGTAACCCGTCGTGGTGCAGTCTTAACAAGCAACCTTGACATGGTAATTCTTGATGATGGTCCGTCGTGACGCACTCTTGACACGATAAGTAATCTTGACAGTGGCCCGTCGTGGCGCACTCTTGACAAGTAATCTTGATAAGTAAGTCTAACATGTAATTTTGAATACTGTTACGACGACTATCTCGACATGCTAGTAAACTCTTATGACACCATGGGTGATTGTATTGAATGCGCTTGTATAAGCTACCAGTCTTGTCTCACATCATGTCTAGGACTTGTATCCCTGGTTACCACGGTCAGGGATTCATGCTGAATCTGACTAGGTTAATGACTAGATTGATCAAGTAGTTCATATAGAGAGATATTTCGGCTACAAGCAATCCCGTTATCTGGGCGCCTTCCTGATGGACTTGTAGCCTGCCGACGAGTAGGGCACATTTCCAGCTCACTGTTATGTGGGGCACTACATGAAACGATTACTATGCACACTGTCATGTATTGCATCCAAGTCACCTAACAAGCCAAGATAACTCTTAACATGAACCTTGTGCCTGGATAACCTGGATAGTCTGCAGGACTTGTGGCCATAGGAATATCTCATTGCATCTTGCTAGTAACTAGGCTTGTGATAAACCTAGCTAGTTAACTATCAAGCCGTACTCTTGCTTGTCTAGTCTTGTCTTGATCCAGTACATGGCTATCTCCGGACATGCTTGTATATGCTTTACTCTATCGATAATTGGTTAGAGACTAAAAGTTCCGTTCAAGTGAAGGGTTACAACCCCGGTCCTTGTTTAGTTCACTGGTTGTAACTTGGTTACCGGAATAGTCCTTTAGTCATCTTATCGTTTATCATCCTGTTTTCTTGAACTCATGTCCTATGTTATTTCAACTATAACTTATGTGCTAATATGCTAGTTTTAGTTCTTAAGTGAAGGCTCCTTTGTGGCACTTGCTCTTTCTGGGGTCTGACCCAGCTGGTTTTGTATGGCCAGATTTTGGAGCATCTTCCGAGGATCTTCCAGCCTTCCAGCCAGATGGTGACCACTAGAAGAAACCCTGGCAACGAGTGGGTTTTATTTTGCTCTTCCACTCTATTGTAAAATTATTCTTTTGAGGCGTTTAGCCGCCGAGCAAGTGTTAGCCCGTATTGAATTTACATTCCTGTCTGCCTACGGGCTGTAGCATGATTGACAAATCCTAGGGTTGATCATGTATGACTTAAACTCTTGCTAGTCTTCGTATTTTGTATGACTAGCTTCATGATCATCTGAATATGTAATGTTTGGGATGCCTTACTTTGTATGTCTGATGATCTACCATCTTGATACATTTACTTGTTTGCTTGAGATTGAGACACTAGGCTTGTTCTTGACCCTAAGGGACTAATGGCATGTAGTAAACCCTCATGCATCTAGACAGCCGTGACCGTATTGCGAGGTGGGATTCACTTCATTGTACATAGCTGGCTGTGTCTGTCCCCCGCTCTCCAGTAATCTAGTTCTGGGGTGTGACACGGTTTAAGTGGTGGCCCATACAGGTCTTGTAAATCAAGATGTGTGAGGGTTTTACCGGATAGATGTCTCAATCAGCACTCGCCCTTGATCTCTACTCGTGTCTTCTAATCTTTCCGAAATCTTGATCTGATCACATGCTTATATCCTTGATCTATCATGGTTCTTCCTTATTGTTCCTTATGTCGTTTCTTCAGCGGCATTGTTCCTGGTCCTACCGATCGGCAAGGCGGAGCACCTCCCGTGGACCAGTAGTAACCTGAAGATCAAACCCAGCACTCAGGGGTAGGCTCCAGAGTCATGCCTACTAGGGGTCAAGAGCCACCAGTCCAGCCAGTCCAGCCTGCAGAGCCTGACAATAGAACCTTGGTGGGTCTCATCAGGACATTGCTTGCATCTCAAGATCGTCGGAGCGATGCCCTGCACCAGGCAGTACAAGATGCCATGGGCCGTGTTGGTTACCAAGAGAACAATACGGCTAGCAGTTTCAAGCGCTTGAACCCTCCCTTCTTTGATGGCAGTGAGGATGCTATTGCAGCTGATGCGTGGCTCCAGGACATTGAGATCATCTTAGATGCAGCCAAGACTCCGGAAGGAGAGAAGGTAGCGGTGGTGCGCCTACAGTTATTAGACCTAGCCCGCACCTGGTGGGCGATGATAGCTGTAAGCCCCTAGTTATTAAATATTATTTTTTATAAATTTAAATAGTGTTAATATCCTTAAAATAAATTATTAAATTATTAGGAATTTTCTAAAATTTTTAAATAATTTTTAATAATTTTTAAATCAAAATATATTATTTTGTAATTATTTGAATTGTTTTAATATCATTTTGTAATAGTTTTAATTGTTTTAAGTATTGTTTGCAAAATTCGATTTGTTTGTGCAAATAAAATTTGCACAGAGCAAGGCGGTGGGTGTTGTTTGTAATTACCTAATCTTTGGGGGGTTTCTTGCAAAACCCTAACCCGACGACCGCCGCGCTGTCGTCGTCTCCGACTAACTGCGGCCAAAACCCTAACCCTAAAACTAATCTAAAACCCTAATTCAGCCGACCTACTTCACCTATAAAAGCCTTCGACCCCAAACCCTAACCCTAGACTCCATACGACCGCCCCAACAACCACCACAGCGCCGCCCAACCCCATTTTCTTCTCCGACGATCACCGGAACCCTAGATCTACCCTAGGCGCCGCCCCAGCCGTCGTCATGCTCTCCAACCACCGCCGTTCGGTCTGCCTTGACGAGACGAACTCGGCTGAATTTTCTCAGGCTACCTCGACAACTCCTCCTCCGTGTAACGCCCCCGAACGCCACCGCCTCTCGGACACGTACGTGTCTTGTAGTCTCTCGTGTCGCGTTGTGTCTCGTCTTCACCTATGTGACTCGCCGAGTCTCGACGAGTCTCGTGGTAAGTTTGGACACGGCTAGTTCGAGTCGTGCGTGTCGTGCACGACCCGGACACAGGACTCGACCGTTCTTCGTGTCCTTAACTGTCAGGATACGAAGTGTATGTTATTGGGTTTAGTTTTGGGCTATCGGGTTTAAAACCCATTAACCTAAAACCCATAATAAAATTAACCCTAACCCTACCCCTATCACATAACCCGAGCTGACCCTCTGGCCAGCCCGAGCATGGTTAAACCCCCCTGTCCCCTGGCCGAGTTCGAGCCCCCCTTTTCATTCTTTTTGTTTTGTTTATTTTGTTTTATATATATATTTTTGTTTTTTTTGTTTTATATATATATATATATATTTATATGTTTTTTTATGTATTTATATATATATATATATATATATATATATATATATATATATATATATATATATATATATTATATATACTGTTGTATATATATATATACTGTATTTGTATATATATATATATTTTATATTTAGTATTATATATATATGTATATTTATCATATATATATATATATATATATATATATATATATATATATATATATATATATTCATTATATATGTATACATAAATAACTATGTATTTATGTATATGTATAAATATAATTGCTGTATATGTTTATGTACTTCAAATTCAACTTTGTATAAAATATTATTGTGTATAAATTCACAAGTTATTTATTAGGTAATTTTATGGCTTGTATATTTTACCACTTTAAAATATATTATTTATATTTAAGTTACTGTATTTTATTACTCATGGCCATTTGATGTCCAAACCTAGCATGAGTTTTTGGGCCCAAATGTGTCTTATATATTCAGAGTCTGTACAAGTCATATTGGGCTTGATTCATGGCTTTGGGTCCCGTATCTGGACTTCGGTTCAATTTCGAATACGTGGACAAAATATTAAATAATTAATTAATTATTTTTCAGAAATTATTACTTGCTATTTTTAAATTTTTATATATACTATAATTGTTGTAAAAATCTGGAAAAAATTGTATTTAAATACTATATTAATTTAGCTAATTTATTATAATTTTTCAGCATTTAATAAGTAGTTTTGATATTTTATAAAAATAGGAAAATAGAACTCATTTTCAGGATGCGTATGTTTGTTGATTTTTAATAAATATCTATGAAGGTTTATAAATTCCAGAAAAATTAGTATAAATTTCTATAATTAACAAAGATCATTTTGGTACTTTATTTTGTGTAAAATTGAGCTTTTGTCTATGTCAAAAATTGTTGGAACACAGTGTCCAGTTTGATTTATTTATTAAATAGTTACGACTTGCAATGTTTTGTGTTATTTTGAGTTATGGTAGTATTGGACCACCCCCTACACTAGTATAAAGACCCTAGAAAGTTAGTTTGGGTATTGTATCACCCTACACTAGTCTCCTATGCTAAAGTCATCATTTGGTTAGGTGTCCGGTCAGAAAGTCGTGTCGCACAACTAGTGTCTTAGTGTTTAACTTAGTATGAAAACTAAGTTTATGTATTATTTCTACAGTGAGGAGTCACCAGGCATCTCTAGCATTTCTATCACTACCTTGCTTTGCTAAAGGTAAGTACTTCTACAAACTTTACATACTGCTATAACAATAAACTGTGATCCAACCATGTTAAATACTGATCTTTGGGATAGCAAGTTAAATCTTCACATGTTGTATTACTTTCAGTCTCTACCATGCTTAGGACAGTTTTCATATCTCTCACATATTTAAACAACGGGTTAAGGGAAAACTGTTAGTAGTGTACGTGATCATGCCCCCCTTCTCCGTATGTATTTACCGAGCACTGTTACATTCTATATGTAACTTTGTCGTATGTCTGATCCCGCGTTTGTGTATGGACATACACCGATGCCGTTAAGGGTACGTATGTACACTTCAGAAAATTGATATGTACCACTGTATATCCTGATTACCTATTGACTGATCACTCACCTACTACAGTTTTAAACTTTAAAACAAATATTTATTGCCATGATGAAATGTATCTAAAACTGGATAAAATAAGATGTCATTTTATCTCTTTCCATCACATGATCAGTATTATATGTTTGTTAGAATCAGTACTTGCTCCCATCCTGACAGGATAAACATTGTAGGTATACTTACTAAGGAGGAGTTGCTTTGTGATTCCTATTATGGAGTTGCTGCTGAGGACCAGGCTTTATCTTACGAGGATGTACCTGCAGGGAAACTCGTCTAGTTTGCGTAGTTGCTCGGGGTTCCGAGAGTAGTCATATTGTTAGACTATGTATTTTATGACTGGACCTGTATCCAGCTTTACATTATGTACTTGTACTTGGAACATATTTGTATATGAGACGACTTTTGTATTTGGAACATTTCTGACTCATTATTACATATAGAACTGTTAGCACACTTGGTCTTATCCTATTTGTCTTTAGAACAGCTTACTACGCTTTATCTCAAGCGTAGGCTGGACATGACTCGGCCCGGCCCAACAATTTGGGTAGCGGATCGTGACATGTTTTTATTGGTGGCCCACGCAGGTCCTGACTAAATTGTTTGGTTACGTCATTGTACCAAGCATGCCTGCAATTAGGAACTTAAGATAATTAGACAACACTTGGAATGACGCTTAGAATACCTACAGGATTACTAGGATTATAATATAGGAAACGCATCACATTATATGCTCGTTATTACAATTAGATTTTCTTGTTTATGATTATTTACTTAAAAGAGTCCTTATAAGTTCTTTTATTTATTAGATGGTGCTCACACGCTCATCCCAGTATGCCACACCTGAAAATGGCACACTTTCCATCCAGTCGGTTGACCAGTTAACCGATACACCTCCAACTCCACCTACTATACTCCCTCACTCTACAAATCTACCAACCCAGATGCCTCCACCACCTTCCACATCACAGTCCCAGCAATACCCGATACTTCCACCACCACCTATTACTATACCTTCCCAGGCTTTCGTCACTCTCGACGGGAACCAACTGCTTACTCTGATCCAGGGGTTCCTAACGACCCATCAGGAGCAGACCACCCTACTCTGTCAGAGCATGGAGCGTTCTGAGGAGCGTACCGTGGTCCCACCACCTTTAGAGCCACGGCAGAGAGCAGGGACAATCAAGGACTTCATGGTTCTGAACCCCAAGAAGTTCTTAGGGACTGAGGGCATCGTAGTAGCAGATGACTTGCTAGACTCAGTAGAGAGGAAGCTCCTTGGAGCTAGGTTGCCGAGTGACCTCCGGGTCAAGGCAGCAGGATTTCTGCTGATAGACTTGGCAGGAGTTTGGTTCAGGAATGAGCCGCTATTCACGAGAGGGAAGGCCACTTGGGATCAGTTCAAGACCCAGTTCAAGAAAAAATTCTTCTCGACCATCGCTAGGGTAGCCATTGGGCTACGATTCCAGAATATCCAGCAGGGAAATCGTTCTGTTGACGAGTAAGCGACAGAGTTTAGTCACCTGAGCCGTTTCACTCCTAGTCTAGTTGCAGACTCAGAGGAGATGACGCGTAGGTTTTGCCATGGTCTAGTTCCAGACATTGGCATTCTTATAGTGGCAAACGGTACGACTGACTACTATCTGAGCCTAGAGTTGGCCCGAAGCACAGAGGAGGGTCTTCTGTCTTGCAAGAGGCCGACTTCTGTACACCTCGAGGGACCATCCAAGCGTCAGGCTTTCTAGCCGAGAGCACCGACGTCGCACCAGCAGACATACCGTCCTTCCTCACCTCATCACCCAACCCCACCAGTTAGAGCCCCGGGACCCCGGCAGCAGAAGAGAGCTTTGTGTGCATTCTGTAGGAGGCTAGGCCATGACGCTATCGTCTGTAGGAAGAGGTTAGGGCAGTGTTTAGCTTGTGGGTTACCACCCATCAGCTTCGGAACTGCCCAGTAGCGAGGGTACCAGGTGCCGGACCACCGTCTAGAGGACCGCCGCTTCCGACTCAGCAGCAGAGGTTTGGGCAACATCTACAGCAGCATAAGGGACCCCAGGGGAAGGCTTATAGTCTGGCTCTTGAGGTGAAGCCAGAGCAGGTTTTGGAGCCAGATTATTTGGCTGACGTCATCACAGGTCATGTTTATTTGCATACTTTTCTAGCTCTATGCTTGTTTGATTCTGGTGCATCACATAGCTTCATGTCCTTAGAGTTTATGCATAAACACCACTTAGTAGCTACACCTACCGAGGAGATGAGTAGAGTAATGACGGGAGGCAGACCAGTGCCCGTTAGAGCTATCTATAGATGCTATATTACTATAGCTGGGAGAGAGTTTAGGGGACGATTCTTTGTGATGCCACTCCCCGAGTATGATATCATATTGGGGATGGACTGGCTTAGCTATGCCCATGCAGCTATAGACCGTCATGAGGGTAGTATTCTGTTCAGTCCCCCAGGTACGGCACCATTCAGTGTCAGGAGGACAGGGACGGAGATCAGCCTAAAGCCGAACTGTTGTGCGATAGTTGGGGAGTTAGCACCGCCACACCCTATCAATAGGGAGTTTATGGATGTATTTCCAAAGGATCTTCCAGGACTTCTGCCCGACAGAGATGTGGAGTTCACTATAGATTTAGTACCGGGTTCATCACCAGTATCCCGGGCTTGCTATAGAGTGAACCCCAAGGAGGCCATTGAGATGAAGGAGCAGATTGATGACCTGTTGAGCAGGTTGTACCGAAGAAGGATGGTACAGTTCGGTTGTGCATTGACTACCGGGCGTTGAATACCATCACCATTAAGAACAAATATCCTCTGCCCAGGATAGATGATTTGTTCGACCAGTTGAGTGGGGCGAAGGTATTTTCCAGGATAGATTTGAGATCCGGTTATCACCAGGTGAAAGTCAGGGCTACAGACATCCAGAAGACGACGTTCAACACGAAGTACGGGCAGTACAAGTGTTTGGTGATGCCGTTTGGTCTCACAAATGTGCCATCTGTCTTTATGAACTTGATGAATAAGATATTTCACCAGTATCTGGATAAGTTCATCGTAGTATTTATCAATGACATCCTGATATATTCGAAGACTCCGGAGGAGCACACAGAGCACTTGCGGACATTTTTGGAGATTCTGAGACATGAGAGGTTGTATGCCAAATTGTCAAAGTACGAGTTCTTTTTGGACCGAGTGGAGTTTCTCGGTCATGTAGTTACTGGAGAGGGGATCTCGGTGGATCCCAGGAAGATTGCTGCCATTGAGACATGGAAGGCTCCGACGTTAGTTTCAGAGATCAGGAGCTTTCTGGGTTTAGCCGGCTATTATAGGAAGTTCGTCCTGGACTTTGCTAGTATAGCTGAACCCATGACGAAACTAACGTGGAAGGACGCAGAGTACATCTGGTCAGAGGACTGCCAGGCAGCATTTGAGGAGCTGAAGAAGAGGCTGACGACCGCTCCAGTTCTGACATTACCTTCAGGGTCTGGAGGTTTCACCATATACAGCGATGCTTCGGGAAAGGGGCTAGGATGTGTCCTACAGCAGCATAGGAAAGTGATTGCTTATGCATCTAGACAATTACGGACTCATGAGCGAAACTATCCTACCTACGACCTAGAGTTAGCTGCGGTGATCTTTGCACTCAAGTTGTGGAAACACTACTTATACGGAGAGCGTGTGGAAATCTTTACTGACCACAAGAGCTTGAAGTACGTGTTCACACAGAAAGAGCTGAACATGAGGCAAAGACGATGGTTGGAGTTGATGAAGGACTTCGACATCGATTTACAATATCACCCCGAGAAGGCAAATGTGGTGGCGGATGTGCTGAGCAGGCATCCGATGGCATGGTATCTGATGATAGATCGGTATTTGTAAAAAAATCTGGAAAGCTTGGTATCGAGATGGTTCAGTAAGGATCAGTGATACAAATGATGACGCTTGACATTTAGTTAGGTTTGATGGAGCAGATCAAGGAGGCACAGTCTACAGATGATAGCCTTCGCAGACTTCGAGCCTAGGCTTTAGCTGGATTGCTGGATGACTTCACCATAACAGAGGATGGATCCCTGAGGCATGGCAGCCGGTTGTGCGTGCCAAAGGGAGAGCTGATAGTGGCGATCTTGCAGGAGGTGCACCGATCGCGATATTCTATTCACCCTGGTGCCAACAAGATGTAACGTGACTTACGGGAAGATCTTTGGTGGCACGGAATGAAGAGAGATGTATCACGTTTATTTTGAGATGCCTAATTTGCCAGGAGGTCAAGGCGGAGCGTCAGAGGCCAGCAGGTCTATTGCAGCCGTTACCCATTTTCAAGTGGAAGTAGGAACACATTACGATGGACTTTGTCTCAAGGCTTCCTTGTTTCCAAGGAGGGAAGGATGCCATTTGGGTCATCGTTGACAGGCTGACGAAGTGTGCGCACTTCATACCCTTCAAGGTGGGACTCTCCACCGAGAAGTTGGCAGAGCTATAAATGCAGCAGATAGTTCGCTTAGACGGAGTACCAGTGAGCATCGTGTCGGACCGAGATAGCAGATTCACGTCCCACTACTGGAGGAGCTTGCAGGAAGAGTTGGGCAGTCGGCTTAAGTTCAGTACAGTATATCACCCACAGACAGATGGACAGTCCGAGAGGACGATACAGACGCTAGAGGATATGCTGAGGACCTGTGTGCTGGACTTTGGAGGATCATGGGAGAGCCATCTGCACTTGGTAGAGTTTTCATACAACAACAGCTACCAAGCCAGCATCGGTATATCTCCTTTCGAGGCACTATATGGACGATGATGCCGTACACCGCTCTTTTGGGACGATGTTAGGGATAGAGTTATGCTTGGGCCAGAGATGATCGCGGATGCAGTAGAGAAGGTCGGGATGATTAGAGACAGGCTCAGAGTTGCTCAGGACAGGCAGAAATACTGGACCGATGCTAGTTGCAGACCGATGGAGTTCGCTGACGAAGATATGGTGCTGGTGAAGATATCGCCTACTAGGGAGACGATCCGGTTCGGACAAGGAGGCAAGTTGAGCCCCAGATATATTGGACCGTTCGAGATACTTGGCAGGATCGGAGAGGTAGCTTACATGGTTGTACTTCCACCCAACCTAGCAGGAGTTCACGATGTCTTTCATGTGTCTCAGCTGAGGAGATATGTTCCAGACCCCAGCCATGTGCTAGATCATTCAGTATTGGAGATCGGACCGAGCCTTGCAGTTACTGAGCAGCCAGTGAAGATATTAGACAGGAGGGAGAAGAGGCGGATGAACAAAGTTATACCCTTAGTACGAGTAGCTTGGAGCCGTCACTCTTCGGGTGAATCTACTTGGGAGAGGGGGTCAGACATGAGGGAGATGTATCCTTACTTGTTCGACCCAACAACCGCGAGGGAACCACCCGTTCCCGCTTGATACCTTAGAGGTTAGTTTTAATAGTAGCCTTAGTCATTCTTTGCATTACTTGTTATATTGGAATGTTTGTAGAGTCTTCTATCCTTGTGAATTTCGAGGACAAAATTTTTCAAGAAGGGAAGATTTGTAAGCCCCTAGTTTTTAAATATTTTTTTTATAAATTTAAATAGTGTTAATATCCTTAAAATTAATTATTAAATTATTAGGAATTTTTCTAGAATTATTAAATAATTTTTAATAATTTTTAAATCAAAATATATTATTGTAATAGTTTTAATTGTTTTAAGCATTGTTTGCAAAATTCGATTTGTCTGTGCAAATAAAATTTGCACAGAGCAAGGCGGTGGGTGTTGTTTGTAATTACCTAATCTTTGGGGGGTTTTCTGCAAAACCCTAACCCGACGACCGTCGCGCTGTCGTCGTCTCCGACTAACTGCGGCCAAAACCCTAACCCTAATCCTAATCTAAAACCATAATTCGGCTGACCTACTTCCCCTATAAAAGCCTCCGACCCCAAACCCTAACCCTAGACTCCCTACGACCGCCCCCAACAACCACCACAGTGCCGTCCAACCCTATTTTCTTTCCCGACGATCGACGGAACCCTAGATCTACCCCAGGCGCCACCCCAGCCGTCGTCATCCTCTCCAACCACCGCCGTTCGGTTTGCCTTGACGAGACGAACTCGGCTGAATTTTCTCAGGCTGCCCTGACGACTCCTCCGCCGTACAACGCCTCCGAACGCCACCGCCTCTCGGACACGTACGTGTCGTGTAGTCTCTCGTGTCGCATTGTGTCTCGTCTTCACCTATGTGACTCGCCGAGTTTCGTTGTAAGTTTGGACACGGCTAGTTCGAGTCGTGCGTGTCGTGCACGACCCGGACACAGGACTCGACCGTTCTTCGTGTCCTTAACTGTCAGGACACGAACTGTATGTTATTGGGTTTAGTTTTGGGCTATCGGGTTTAAAACCCGTTAACCTAAAACCCATAATAAAATTAACCCTAGCCCTACCCCTATCACATAACCTGAGCTGACCCTCTGGCCAGCCCGAGCATGGTTAAACCCCCCTGTCCCTTGGCCGAGTTCGAGCCCCCCTTTTCATTCTTTTTGTTTTGTTTTTATTTTTGTTTTATATAAATGTATATATGTATATAAGTATTTATATATATATATATATATATATATATATATATATATATATGTATATATGTATATGTATTTATATATGTATATGTATTTATATATTTTATATTTAGTATTATATATATATATATGTATATTTATTATATATATATATATATATATATATATATATATATATATATATATATATATATATATATATATATATATATATATATATATGAGGAAAATGTACCTAAGGTCGACCTTAGGTAAGTTACCTAAGGTCGACCTCATTTTTCTCTATATACAACATTTTTTTCTTGAATGTTTTTTTATGGGATTGATCTACACCTTATTGATTGGCAACCTACCAAATTTCAAATGATTATAATATTGTTTAGCCCCCTATCTATCCCTTGCAAAATCGATGGTGTAGCAGCAAAGTTTTAGACCGTCGATTTTGCAAGGGATAGATAGGGGGCTAAACAATATTATAATTACTTGAAATTTGGTATGTTGCCAATCAATAAGGTGTAGATCAATCCCATAAAAAACATTCAAGAAAAAAATGTTGTAAAGTGAGGAAAATGAGGTCGACCTTAGGTAACTTACCTAAGGTCGACCTTAGGTACATTTTCCTCATATATATAATATATATATATATATATATATATATATATATATATAAATATATATATATATATATATATATATATATATAAATATATATATATATATATATATTTTTATAATGAATATATATAAAAAATAATGAATATATATATATATATATATATATATATATATATATATATATATATATATATATATATATATATATATATATATATATATATTATTTTTTATATATATTCATTATAATATATATATATATATATATATATATATATATATATATATATATATATATATATATATATATATATATATATATTCATTATATATGTATACATAAATAACTATGTATTTATGTATATGTATAAATATAATTGCTGTATTTGTTTATGTACTTCAAATTCAACTTTGTATAAAATATTATTGTGTATAAATTCACAAGTTATTTTATTAGGTAATTTTATGGCTTGTATATTTTACCACTTTAAAATATATTATTTATATTTAAGTTACTGTATTTTATTACTCATGGCCATTTGATGTCCAAACCTAGCATGAGTTTTTGGGCCCAAATGTGTCTTATATATTCAGAGTCTGTACAAGTCATATTGGGCTTGATTCATGGCTTTGGGTCCCGTATCTGGACTTCGGTTCAATTTTGAATACGTGGACAAAATATTAAATAATTAATTAATTATTTTCCAGAAATTGTTACTTACTATTTTTGAATTTATATATATATATATTTTAATTGCTGTAAAAATCTGGAAAAAATTGGAATTAAATACTATGTTAAGTTAGCTAATTTATTATAGTTTTTCCAGCATTTAATAAGTAGTTTTGGTATTTTATAAAAATAGGAAAACAGAACTCATTTTCAAGATGTATATGTTTGCTGATTTTTAATAAATATCTATGAAGGTTTATAAATTCCAGAAAATTTAGTATAAATTTCTATAATTAACAAGGATCATTTTGGTACTTTATTTTGTGTAAAATTGAGCTTTGTGTCTATGTCAAAAATTGTTGGAACACAGTGTACAGTTTGATTTATTTATTAAATATTTACGACTTGCAATGTTTTGTGTTGTTTTGAGTTATTGTAGTATTGGACCACGCCCTACACTAGTATAAAGACCCTAGAAAGTTAGTTTGGGTATTGTGTCACCCCACACTGGTCTCCTATGCTAAAGTCATCATTTTGCTAGGTGTCCAGTCAGAAAGTCGTGTCGCACAACTAGTGTCTTAGTGTTTAACTTAGTCTGAAAATTAAGTTTATGTATTATTTCTACAGTGACGAGTCACCAGGTATCTCTAGCATTTCTATCACTACCTTGCTTTGCTAAAGGCAAGTACCTCTATAAACTTTACATACTGCTATAACAATAAATCGTGATCCAACCATGTTAAATGCTGATCCTTGGGGTAGCAAGTTAAATCTTCACATGTTGTATTACTTTCAGTCTCTACCATGCTTAGGACAGTTTTTATATCTCTCACATGTTTAAACAACGGGTTAAGGGGAAACTGTTAGTAGTGTACGTGATCATGTCCCCCTTCTCCGTATGTATTTACCGAGCACTGTTACATTCTATATGTATCTGAGGTTGACACTACATTCTATAAGTCTCATTGGCACCCGATGGTGTTTGCCATTAAAATTGTTTTGATTGAAATCTTAATACAAACAGAACAGTGATACAATATAGGACTTAGATGTAGTCCTAGGAGTACACTTTTGTTTAAGCTGGGTCCTTAGTGCCAATGGAGCGAGTGGTAATGCGTTGACTCCGTTGACCGGCTGACGACGGTTATCGGTTCTCTGAAGGTGTTGATTGCTCTGGGTGCTGGAGCTTGCTGAGAGGAGGAAGACGTTGAGTGTCTAGGACTGCCTCCCTGGTGATGTGAGTCTTGTGTTCTGAGTTTCTGTCTGTGTGTGTGTGAAGGGGATGATCCTTCTATTTATAGTTTTGTAGGCTGGCTGCTCATGCGCGCATGTAGGATGCGTCGGTATAGGGACGCCACGTGGAGGTTGCTGATGGAGGCGCATGGATGCTGCGCCCTGATCGAGAGGGAGAACTCTTCATACTGCTGTTGTGAGCCGGCACGTAGCAGAGAGAAGATCTTTTCGTTGCTGAAATCTCGGATGAGTTGAGTCAAAGGACACGTGTCGTCGACTCATGGTTCGAAGATCTCGGATTTGGTGGAGAGTAGTGATCTGGTGAGCTGCGCCTTGGATTGGGCGCAGGAGGAGGCTGCGGCTCATAACCTTTAGGAGTTACAAACCATTTGGGGCGCATGGCTTTTGAGGCGCATGCAGGCGACTTTCCTTCTATCTTTCGGGATCAGAGAGCAGTCTGAGGCGCATGGCTTTTGAGGCGCATGCTGATTTGGACGCATGGCCATAGAGGCGCATGCTGATTTGGACGCATGGCCGTAGAGGTGCATGCTGATGGTGGAGTAGCCACGTGGCAGTAGCCGTCGAAACAAAGTCATGATGATGCTGACGTTGCCGGCGCTTCATTTTCTGAATAAAGCTGTCAACTGTTCAGACTTTGGGAGGCGTGCTGCCAACTCTGTCAGTTCAGCATTTAATATTGGTGACGTTCGATGGACAGCTGAGTGGGCGCGTCGGTTGGCGTTCCACTCGGTATGGAGATGTGTGGGGGCGCACCTTCTGTAATGTGCCGAGTATTGTAAGGCGCGTCTGTGTGATGCGCCTGATGCCGAAGGGCACGTCCGTGTGATGCGCTGTCTGGCTGGTACATCGGACATGTCTTTTAATGATGCGGCTGTCTCGCTCTTCGAGTGCCATAAATAGCCGTTTGGCTGAATTCGAGGCGTCCGGTTCATCCATTTAATGTAAATTCATTGCACGGAATTCGGAGGGCCATCCACTTGGCGCGTGGGTTTGATTTGCCCGGCCTATAAATAGTGGCATGGAGAGAAGATTTGCTTCTCATTCCCTCACGTACTTCCAATATGAACTTGAACATGCGGGTGCATTCTGTTGACGAAGTGCTCCCGAGGGTGAAGATGAGACACTGTGTTGTCTTCGATGCACTTGAAGGTGACTGTTACATCCAAAAGACGGAGTCGAGGGCTTCCGAGGCAGGCGGAAGGTGCCTGTTGCATCCAAAGATAGGGATGCTCGGGCCTTGTCCCCGTTATTCCGGAAGAGCCGTAGATCGGAATGGCGGTGCTAGGCTTTAGCCGCGGTTTCGATCACGGTCTTCCTTCGGCTTTGGAGGCTCTTTCGAAGCCTCCCCTGGCCACAGCATTTGCGGTGCTCTTCTCTTCCTTGGTTCCAGCCAGAGGGTTAAATGCTTTGCTTGGCGAAGCACTTATCAGGTGAGCCTGTCTGGAAGAGCCGTACATAACTGGGCTCTGCTCGGCCAGGTGAGCCTGGCTGGAAGAATTTGGCTGAAGGGATGCACATAGCTGAGCTGCTGAAGATATGGTGGGATGCGCCTGGTTGGAGGCGCATGATGTCTGCTGTGCCTGACTGACAGCGCATGGTGACTAGCAGCGCATGATGACTGCTGCGCCTAACTGGAGGCGCATGGTGGCCGCTGGCTGTAGACTTAGGATCTTTCCTTTGTAGAAATTCTCCTTTGTACAACCTTTTCTAGACATGTAATAGACTTTTATATATAAATAAAAAGTCCTTCTTCAAATGTCTATACTTATTGACTTTGCTGTGAAGTTCTTCGTCTGAGTTCTGGCGCATGTAGTGTCTGGCGCATGGGCTTTCTGTTTGTGAAATTCCATGCTTCTACAAGACCCCCTTCAAAGTTTTCAAAACTTTTGAATAAGTTTTGGAATACTTTGAATAAGAAGCATGGAGGTCAGGGCGTATGATTTCTGGGCGCATGCCTGTTCGGGCGCATGCTCTTCTCAGTTAATGATGATGGTGCCTCGGTAACCGAAAAGATTAATGATGATCTTTTGGTTTTATTTGCTGCTATCCTTGAACAGAACCCGAGGTGACGGCTGAGATCACACGTCATCTGTTCACGCGTGCGACCAAGCCCTATAAATAGGTAAGAGTTGGAGAGAGAAAGGGTTCTTCTTCTCTGTGCCTCTGCTTCTTTAGAGTTTCTTCTTCAAAAACCCTAACTTCTCCTTCCTCGAGAGAATGGCTCCCAAGACTCCTCGCGGTGCTGCCGGCAAGGGAAAGGAGAAAGCGAAGGAGTCCGCCGATAAGGATGTACCTATCACTCTTTCGCCTCTTGCCGACGTTCGTCCTGAGGTGACAGGTGGGTTTCGTCTCTACTTTGGGCCCTGTGCCCTAACTGCCGACGCGTATAGACTTCGGTCTTTAATGATACACCGAGGTTCTATCCTGCTGACGTGCATAGGTTTATACCTTTATCATGTACCGAGATTTTAATGGCTGACGCGCATGGGTTTTATTCCCTGAAGATGCGCTGAAGCCTTTGCTGACGCGCATGGGCTCACGCTCTGATAATGCGCCGAAGCTCCAATGCCAATGCGCATGGGCTTACGCCCTGATGATGCGCCGCGACATGCTGACGCGCATGGGCCTATGCCCTGATGATGCGCCGAAGCAGATGCGCATGGGTTCATACCCTGGCAATGCGCCAGTCTGCTTGACATATTTTGTCTTTTTGCCTGACTTCCACTTTTGTCGAGCCAGTGTCGATGACGATCCCTTTACTGAATGAGGTCCTCCTGGACGCTTCTCTTTGTCAGATGGGAGTTGATTTTGACGAGGCGGTGATCAACCCTGCAAAGGATGCTATCCTTCAGGACCAATCTCGTGAGAGGATGCTATAAATCCAGGTCCAGTTGCCGCTTTTCCTCCAGAGTATTTTATCGGGAGTTTGCTGGATGGAGCCCGGGGCTGGCAGTATTATAACGCTGGATGTACTAGCGTTAAGTTTACCACACCAGTTCGCAATCCTCGGCCGCCGATCTTATATCCGGCCGCCAAGCTGTATTGTACTATGAATACTATGTCTCCTGGTTATGACAGGGAGACTAGTTTCATCATTGACCCAGTTGGAGGCAACAACGAATATGTTGGTGGCAGCTCGGTCATATCGTCCGCCAGAATTGGCGGGGTATCGGGCTGCTGCTATGGCACCAGTGAGAGACCCGTCTGTCGGGAAAAGGCAGGCTGACCCAGAAGCTGGTTCTTCTGTACTGAAAAGGTCGAGAAGGACGTCGACCCCGAAGATTACGGAAACGCCACTTGTAACGCCAACGGGCTTAGCTCCCGCTGAGGTAAGGAGTGCTTCATAGTTCCAGTTTTTTAGGTCATTGTGGCGACTTATGCTCTTCTTCTTGTAGGGATTGAAGAAGAAGTCTCGTGCTTCGAAATCGGGCACCAGTAAGCCGAAGGAGGTGGCAGGCTCTTCTGAGGAGCGCATTCCACCAACGATGATGTCTCCTGTGGAGGAGGGTCCCGAAGATGTTCCCGCGGAGGTTTTAGTATCTCCTGACTTTGAAGTCGCAACAACTTCTGGGATAGTACCATCTGCCGTGGAGGCCTTGGACGCTGAGGGTCCTACAGACTCGAGGCATCCTGATGATGAAGTGGATTGGAGTTCGTCGCCTTCTGGTGACGTCCCTCCAGCGTTGCAAGGGTCCGTTGCGGGGGCAGCAGAAGCAGTGAGGATAGAGGAGAGGGTTGATTCCCCTCCTGGTCATGATGAAAGGAGGTCGGCCGAATCATTGCCGAATCCTTCCTTGGCTTCAACCATGGACATAGAGATGGCTACCGATCAGGCGGGTAGCGACAGATTTTGTCCCTGTAGAGGGATTTGAGAAGAATGAGACCCTTCTGCCGGTCTTGTCTCCTGGGGCTGGCCAGGAGATAAATGTCGATCTCCCCGTTTTGCCGGGGGAGGTAGCTGATGCAGATAGAACGTCGGGGGTAGAAGAGGTGGCCGTTGACGTCGGTGATTTCTCCAGTCTTGAGAAGGGTAAGGGTGTAGAACCATCTTTTGCTTCTTCCACTTGGGGTACTATCACGACGCATGTGCCGGCTCCTTCTGTTCCTTCGACTCCTCTGGCTAGCAGTCTGGGCCCTGCTGATGAAGAGCCTATTGCTGCCGAGGTTCAAACCTCTCAGATCGAGGTTGGCGGATCTTCCTCCAGTCCGCAAACTGTAGTAGCTCCCTCAACTCCTGCTATGACGCCGCAGGTGCTGGCGAAAGCCGACGGGTATGTGAAGTTCCTCGTCGAGGGAGTGTACAAAATACTGGAGAAAGGTGTATCTGCAGTGATGGATGCCAAGGGAAGCTTTACGGCGGCAAAAGCTTTGGCAATGCCTTGTATCGAGCTGATCCGCATTCACCAGGGCCATGACTATATGGCCGAAATTCTGGAGGTTTCGGTGATGGAGCTGGACGAGCGGCTCGTGGAACTGCAGCGCATCCAACAAAATGACCTCTCTGTCTTGATAGATACAGAGATAGGGAAGTTGATGGCTGAAATCGAGGCTTCCCATCGAGCCGATGTGAGCAGTTGGGAGCATGAAGTGGCTGGGACTGAGGCTGCGGCGGAGTAGTTGTCTCAATCTATGGAGAAGACGACGGAGAAGCGGGCTGCGGTGGACGCTAACATCGCAGAGGTTGATGCTCAGATGCGCCGTCTTGAAGACCAGCGGGCCCAACTTTAACTAGAAGCTGATCGTGTCCTGGCTGAACACGTGGCATTCAAGCAGGAGGAAGCGACTCTTACTCAGCGGACCCTTGCTTTGGCTCAGCAGCGACGACAGCTTGATGAGAAGTATGAGAGTAAAACTTCCGCTGAGGCTGTCGGGTTAATGCGTCAAGAAGCCGAGCTGCGAGTCCAGGCGACTGTGGAAACTCGCACTGCCGATCTGAGACGTCGAGTCAGAGAGCTCTCATCCCATCCTGGAGAGGATCGGGGACTGTAGCTTCTCTTCTTTTTATGTGTTTTTGCAACTCTTGCTGGGGGAAATAGCGTATTTTTGTACTCCCTTTTTTGAAAAATAAAGAAATACACTATCTTTGTGATGTGTTCATTTTTGATCTCATGAACTTGATGATTTATGTGGACCTATTATCTTTTGCGCACCTTGGTTTTTAGGTACAGATAATAAGTTTGAAGGAACCAACATGTTTGCTCAGAGGTAATGTGGACATGGCAATCATTAGGTTCAAATGATAGAATCCTCCTACTCAGAGGTATTTATGGACGTGGTAGGAATGATCCTGGGGGATACGCTGAACAACTCAGAGGTAATGTGGACGTGGAAGTTCTGCGATCAATGTACGACAACACAGGAGTTGTTTGTACGGGATGTTTACTCAGAGGTAATGTGAACGTGGTAAACATGAAGGATAGCGTAAGCTTTACGAAATGTAAGGTTCCGCTTTGTAGGATGTAGAAAGACAACTCAGAGGTAATGTAGACGTGGTTATCTTTCTACGGAAGGATGCCACGGAACAGCTGGGTTCCGGAAGCGTTTGATTTTGTGAAAAGAGGTTGTTTGGGGAAATACATGTCTTAGAAGATGTCAAGAATAGTACTTCTTTTAGGAACTTGCCATTGATGGACATCATGAACAAGTCCCCATTGGGTTTGGCGAGCCGGTAAGCGCCGTTTGAGTATACCGTCTCAATGATGAAGGGTCCTTCCCATTTGGGCTCGAACTTCCCTGGTGTCTTATGAGTTAACACCATTGGCCTTCTGACTGCTAAAACCAGGTCGCTAACTTGGAAAGTTCTTTGCTTGACCTTCTTGTTGAAAGCCTGTGATATACGGGCTTGGTAAAGTTCGATGCGTTGTTGAACTAGGAGACGCTTTTCGTCAAGTGCCTCCAGTTCCCGCAGACGACGACGTTGATTGTCTTCTTCTGTGAGATCGTTTGTGATTGCCACGCGGAGCGAAGGTATCTGTATCTCGAGAGGCAGTACTGCTTCGCTCCCGTAGACCAGGAAGAATGGAGTATTGCCTGTTGGGGTCCGTACCGTTGTACGGTAGGTCCAAAGGCATTCGCCAAGCTTTTCGTCCCAGTCGCGTTTGTTGGATGACACGACCTTTTTGAGTAGCCTGACGATAGTTTTGTTGAACGCCTTGGCCAATCCGTTTGCTGCCGGATTTTAGGCGGTTGAGGCCACGTTCTGAATGCGATTCTTGTCACAGAACCTGCTGAAAATGTGGCTGATAAACTGAGGACCATTGTCATGGATGATCCGCCGGGGTACCCCAAAACGGTAAATGACATGGTGTTTGATAAAGCTGACCACCCTGGAGCTTTTTACTTCCGCTAGTGGGACTGCTTCCGCCCATTTGGAGAAGTAATCGGTGATGGCCAGGATGAAGCGGTGTCCTCTCGATGAAGGAGGGGTGATTGGCCCTACAATGTCCATGCCCCAGGCTTCGAAGGGCCAGGAGGCGACTGTAGGATGTAGCGGCTCCGACGGTGTATGTATGAAGTCTGCATGAAGTTGGCATGCATGGCACTTCTTAGCATATTTCACTGCGTCGGCAACCATGGTTGGCCAGTAGTAGCCCATACGTCGCAGTCGATCTTGCAACTTAGGACCTGGTTGATGAGCTCCGTAAGTTCCGTCATGAGCTTCTCGAAGAGCTTCGGCCGCTTCTTCGTTAGACAGGCATCGAAGGAGAAGCCCGTCGAAGGAGCGTCGGTACAGCGTTTTAGCGGCTGTATCGTAGTAGAATCGAAGAGAGCGTCTCCTGACTGAGACGGCTTCCTTCGGGTCTTCCGGAAGGATTTCGTAGACAGCGAAGTCGATGAACGGGAACCTCCAGTCTCGGACATTAACCCCAGTGTTCGTCGGCATGGCGTGGGCCACTTGCAAGCACAGGTTGTTTCTGGGACAAATCAGGTCTCGGCCAGTCACCGTAACATAATGTTGAGTCCCAAGGGGTGCGGCCAATGAGGCTGCGAGGCCAGCCAGAGCGTCAGCCTCCAAGTTTTGTAAACGGGGGACATGTTCGATGAAGAACCCGGTGAAGGTTGAAATGATGTTCAACGCGACTTCATGATAAGGGATTAAATCTTCATGGCGAACCTCGTATTGCCCCCGAATCTGGTTTACGACGAGTTTCGAGTCGCCGTAGGCTTCCAGATGATCCACCCCCAGCTGTTGTGCTAGCTGGAGTCCCATGACGAGTGCGTTGTACTCAGCAACATTGTTGGAGCACGGCTTCGAAAGAGAGTATGTGCGCTGGATGACCAGCCGATCGGGGGAGACCAAGACTACCCCCACTCCTGCGATGGTTTGGCCGTTGGGGCCCGTTCTTGAAGCGCCATCGAAGAACATCCGCCAAACGGGGCTTTCTTCGGTGACGTTAGATTCTTGGACTTCATCCGGGATGTCTTCATAGAGTTTCGAAGATTCTGGGATGGGGTGTGCAGCTAAAAAGTCAGCCAGAGCCTGACCCTTGACCGCCTTCTGCGGGACAAACACCATGTTGTATGGCGTTAGTAGGATCGCCCATGTAGCCAGCCGGGAGTTTAATGACCCTGGCTTCGTCATGAGAACTCTGAGCGGATTGACTCGGGAGATGACGTGAATTGTCTGGCCCGAGACGTAATGACGAGTCTTCTGAATGGCAAACACCAAAGCCAAGCACTCCTTTTCAATGGGGTTGTAGCGGTGTTCGGCCCCGATGAGCATTCGACTGAGGTAGTAGATTGCTTGCTCATAGCCTGCATCGCTGTTTTGAGCAAGTAAAGCGCCGAAGGAATGATCCATGGCACGGACGTAGAGGAGGAATGGTTTGCCGGCGACAGGTGCCACTAGGACTGGCGGGCTTGTCAAGTAAGCCTTGATGTCGTCGAAAGCCTTTTGGCACTCCTCTGTCCAGACGTAAGAGACTCCCTTCTTCATGAGCTGAGTAAAGGGTTGACATTTACCGGAGTGGTTTGCTATGAACCTCCGGATGTATGCCAGACGTCCCTGTAAGCCTCGAAGTTCTCGAAGGTTCTTCGGAGGGTCCATGTTGAGGATGGCTTTAGTCTTCTCGGGATCGACATGAATGCCTTTTGCCGTGATGACAAAGCCCAAGAATTTGTCGCTAGAAACCCCCAAGAAGGATTTAGCGGGGTTCATTTTGAGTTGATGTGCCCGCATGAGATCGAAGACCGTCTTCAGGTCCTGTAGGTGATCTCTTTTGAGGCGGCTCTTGACTGCGATGTCGTCAACATAGCACTCAACTGTCATGCGAAGATGTTGACGGAAGATGGTGCTCATAGCTCGCTGGTACGTTACACCGGCGTTCTTCAAGCCAAAGGGCATTACTGTGTAGCAGAAAACACCCTTTGGAGTCCTGAATGACGTGTGTTTTGCGTCATCGGGGAACATCTTGATTTGATTGTAGCCTGAATACCCGTCCATGAAGGACATGCGTTCAAAGCCACATGTGTTGTCGATCATTACATCGGTGATTGGGAGCGGGAATTTATCCTTCGGGCAAGCAGAGTTGAGATCCCTGAAGTCGATACAGACTCGTATCTTCCCATTCTTCTTGGTGACAGGGACGACGTTGGCTACCCAGTCCGGGTGTTGTTCCTCACGGATGAAGCCACTGGTCAAGAGCTTGTCCACCTCCTGATCGATGGCGTTCATGATGTCCGGGCGGAAGCGTCGCTGTTGTTGTTTGATAGGTTTGGCATCTGGTAAGATGTTCAACCTATGCATCGCGATCTGTGGATCGAGACCCGGCATGTCTTCGTAGCTCCAGGCGAAGACGTCAATATATTCCTTAGCCAGTTGGACTAAAGATTCTCGGTCTTCTCCTTCCAAGCTTTTGCTGATAAAGATGGGTTTAGAAGAAGACCCATCCCCGAGGTCGATTTGCTCGACTTCGTCTTCGGTGGGAGGTTCTCGTAACTCAAAACGAGACTCCCATTGTTCTCCTAGGCGTTGAGCCCAGGGTTCCTCTTCAAAGGGTTCCGGCGGTTGGTCTTCGCCTTGATCTTTCTGAGGTTGCGCCGATGTCATGTTAGCTGACAACACTTTCCTGAAGACTGATCCGATACTGGTATCGGAATCCCACGTCGATGCTTCCGACGAGTAGGAATGTTCTATGTCTTCTGCGTCTGAACTCTCTGGAGATGATGGCGGCGTGACATAGCCTAACCCCCGTCGAGTCCGATTATAGTAATCCTGTGGCTTTCCATTGGGCATCGAAAGCCGGACAGGGAGATGCCGACCCTTGCCGTAGTTTAGGCCTTTATTGCTTTTCAGGTCGTAGCCCATCTTTTGGATGATGTGCTTAGCCGCATCTGTGTACCGATAGACTTGTACTCTGCCGGTATCAGGTTCGGGCTCGATTGACGGGAGGTTCCGACGACGCTCGATTTTGCCCGAGATGATGGTGCCTTCGTCTCGGCTTCGTGGAGGGACTATGAAGACTCCTTGAGACGGGACTATTTGATTGTGGTAGACGGTCGTTACTTGTGTTTGCAACGACCGTAGAGCGTTGTCTAATGTATACATGGCATTCCAGTGTGGAAGACAAGAATAATTGAAAGACACTCTATTATTGATAAAGTACAAGATTTTATCCCGTGGGATTACATTGTCGAAGGAGGGTGCGTCTACATCAGCAGAGATATATTCGCCAAGCTCCTCATCTGTAAGCACTGGGGCCGGATCAGGAGAGTCCTCCACCGCTCTGACTTTGGGGTCTGAGAGGGTTATGTGAGCCCTCTCCGGCATCTTGGATGACTGCGGCGGCTTGCCTTTAAGACGCACCTTGAGGGGTGCCTCGGTTGCGCCTCCGATGAGTGGCGCCTTCCCTTGTAATTTTACCACCAGGAGAGCCGCTATTTGTGGTGGCTTTCCCTTGAGGCGTATCTTCAGGGGAGCTTCGCGAGCCGGCGCTTTTCCTGATAGCTTGATGCTCATTGGAGGCGCCTTCTGGGGTGGTTTCCCCTTCAGACGGATTTTCAAGGGGGCGTCAGGAGTCGTCTCAGGCTCCGTGTCCGGCTCTGTTGCCGTCTCTGCCTCATCATCAGCGTCATTGGCTTCCTCCTCATCAATAGGCTTGTACAAGTCGGAATCGGGGAAGTAGGCCTCAATCCCTTTGAAGGGATCAATATCTGCAAACTCCGTCCGGATGACGCCGTTGGTGGATACATATTTCATACATTGGTGGAGCGTGGAGGGCACCACCATGTACTCATGTAACCATGGTCGTCCGAGTAAGATATTGTAGTTGACCTCGGCATCCACCACATAACAAGTCACCTCAGTTTTGAGGCTGCCGATGTGACACTTCAGCCGGATCTTGCCCAGTGGCTCGCTCTTGCTAGCGTTGAAGCCACTGATGGTCGTATTGGAGGGCGCCAGCCGGTACATTGGGATCCCCAGCTTTGATAGCAGCGCCTTTGGAATGATGCTTAGGGAAGACCCCGGATCGATCTGAATCCTGCTCACCTTTACCGAACCGATGTACCCTGTGTAATACAACGGTTGGTTATGTCGGTGATGCTTGAACAGCATGTCTTGTTGGGTGAAGGTTATGTTTGGGATAACTTTATTCGCACAATGACAGTGTGCACAAGTAGTTGGGAGGTCTTCAGGCTGCTTGACCTGACTGAGAAAGGATTCGGCATCCTTCAGAGCTTCGCAGAGAGCTTCTCGGGAGTCCTTGGAGAGACGCAGGAGCTCGAACAAAGACAAGCGTGCAGGAGTACTGGCCAGTTGCGCCAGAATGTCAAAATTGTGGGGCTTGGCTAGCCCCGAAGCATTTTCTTTCCGCAGAGGTCTGTCGAAACGGGCCTCCACTTGCTTTTGTTTATTGGCTGCTGAGGGCTTGGATGGACCCTCCTCAGGGATGGTGCCAGGAGGCACCACTTCGACGGCAGCTTCACCGGGCTGGGAGTTCTGTTGTGCATGCGTCTGCACAGGAAGCGCCTCTTCCGTTGAAGAAGAGACCGTGCGGCAAGACTTGATCTTCCTGCCTTTTGCTTTGGAGGTAGGGCGTACCTCCGGTTGAGTTACCTCGGAGACGAGGTCGGGGTGAACCCAGAGGACCTCTCCTCGAGATGTGGTGAGTGGGACAAGTCCACTCACATTGTCACGGGTGGGTGGCAAGTTCACCACCTCCATTGTCGCCTTAGGGATGGGGACGACGCCATCTTGTGTGGTAGTCGGCGGCAAGGTGCCAAACTGAAGTGACACCACATTAGCTGACACCGTCTTCTCTTCGTAGTCGACGGAGATTACATCCGCATTGATCATGCGCTGGATGTAATTTTTGAGGACGTAGCAGTCCTTAGTCGGGTATCCGACAAACCGATGGTAGTGACAGTACCTCGGGTTGTCCACCTTCCCGACTTCATCGGGCCGCTTTGGGTCCGGAAGCTTGATCTTGTCACCCTGCTTCAGTATCTCAAAGAGTTGCAGGGTGTCGTCATCATTAAATGAATAAACCTCCTTGGGTCTCGGTGCCAGTGGAGGCTTTTGAGTAGGCGCAGATGCGCCCTTCGAGGCATTAACAGTCAATGCCTGTTTCCCCTTTGTTTCTCGTCCGGAGTTGTTGGTTGCGGACTTTTTCCCCTTATCGTCAAAGACGGGGAAGCTAACACCCAGAAGACGTGCATTGGCCGCCTTCTTCTCTGCAGCTTCAGCTTCAATGATTAGGGAGCTCCAGTCGGGAGGGGGAGTAGAGTTAAGCCAGAGCTTTACTGCAGGCAGCATGTTCATACTGCAAGCGGAGAGAAGCGCATGTTCTGGCATGCCTGGAGGTAGCCTGAAGCAGGCCTGACGGAAGCGTTCGATGAATACCCGAACCGTTTCCTTGTCCTTCTGGCGTATCTCAATGAGAGACGCCATCGTCATGTCCTTTCCACCGTCGTAGAAGCGGTCGAGGAAGAGGCGTGTCAGGTCGTCGAAGGACGATATGGAATTATCGGGGAGGCTGCAGTACCAGTCATACGCCACCCCTTTCAGGGCCCCAACAAAGATGCTGGTGAGGAGCGCGTCCTCCTTCGGAAGATGCCCTGTCTGCGATTGGAAGTACGTCAGGTACCGTCGTGGAGAGTCCTTCCCGTCATACGGCGTGAGTGTTTGAGGTTTATACTTTGGGGGATAAACCACCTTGTTCCACTCAAGGGGATAAGGCTGGGGAATGCCCATCTTCTGGCGCTCCTCCTGCCTGTTCTTGGACTCAAAGCGCTCCCGTAGATCTTTGATCATTTCGACCACATCCTCCGTGGAGCTAGGAGCCGGGGAAGGAGGTACCACCTGGAGTGGAGCGTTTGAGGGTTCCGACGTCCGGGGTGCTTCTGTGTCTGAGGGTGTCCGTTGGAGGGGCACACTCGACTCTCCATTGGCTCCTGGGTCAGGACCATTCGAAGGTGTCCTGATCAAGGCCGACCGCATCTCAAACACTGCTTGAGTCAGTGCTTGCATTGAGGCAGAGAGGGTTTTGAGTCCTCCCTCTAGCGAGTCTATGCGCTGGACAATGTCCTGTGGCGGCGCATCAGTCTCAAGATTACCCCCGATCATGTATACTGTCATGACACGGCCGGATGTGGATGGATTAGTTGAGGCTTCGCTCTCAGCCTCGCTCTCATGTGGGGGAGTCACTTCTCCTGGTGTTTGGCCACCCCCAGCCACATTCAGGAATTCGTCTTCGACAGGCGCATCTGCAAGGGCCTGACTGCCCTCAGCTCTGTCTTGAAGGGCCTCTTCGTTTCCAGCACTACCCCCGGCGGTGTCCTGGAGGACATTGTCATTTTGAGGGGCTTCAGGGAGGCCATCGTCGCCTTGATGAAGATCCGTCGCAGCTGTGCTTTGGACATCTTCGTCTTCGGAAGGAGGCTCGACAAGGGTCTGGCTACCCCCAGCTTCCTCCAAGAACTTCTTCCTCGACCGAGTGCTTTCGAACACTCCAGAGGTCGAGACAGCTGCCTTGGTTTTCCTCGGTTGGCTTTTGGATGAAGACGAGGAATTGGCAGTCGTCTTCCGGACAGATGAGGAATTGGAGATCACGTTGCATGAAGCAACCTTTAGTTCCTCTTCTGCTGACACCTTCGTCCCAAGGCAATGTCGGAGGGGTGTCGATGATTGTAGCCGTTGGAAGACCGACTGCTTCGGTGGTACTGCCGTCTTGCAACAGCAGTTGATGGTGACCATCGCACAAGTGTGCCCCGTGAGAGGCGCATCGTGCTTGTTGGTCAACTCTCCTGACCGGCGCTTATGAGTGATCACGTTGCGCAAGTCGTTGGAGGAGAGTGCTACCCTCACACCCCTCTCAGGCGCATGGCAGGGCCAAGCGCCGGGGTGGTCGGGTGAGTGCTGCGCCCCCTGATCTAATACCAAGCAGGCATTACGATCAGTAGTGGGGGAACCACAGCATTTGAAGTGACTTGAACGGACCTCGAACGCACAGCCAGAGGAGGCACGGGAGTTCAAGACCACTGAATTTGCCTCTTTCGGCTTGGTTGTGCACGCAGTGAATGTGCCTAAACGAGATGAGGACTTTGAAGGTCGACTCATTGTCGGTGCAGAAGCACTTGAGTTAACCTTGTACAGCTTGCCATCGGCAGCGCGCGTGATTGTAAGCGCGTGCCTCTGGCCGGCTGCTGGCATAGCACGTTTGTGGCGCATAGCCCATGCCGCCTTGGATTTCTTCGTACCAGCCCGCTGGGGCGCATAGTACTCAGCATCCAAATTCTCCTCGCCATTACAGCGAGTGAGTCTGTCAAAGACAGAGGATCTTTGCGGCGCACCAGAAGTGATGCACGGGGCATTGGCTGCGCCCCTGCTCCGTCGACGTATCTTCCTCGCCTGAGAGGAAGATGGCTGGAGAACGTGGTCAGCCGCACGCTTCCCCGAGAGATGCGCTGCATCAGCGGGCGCACCTTGACTGCTGAGGACGTCAGCAGGAAGGAAAGGCTGGACGGGCGCATCCCCTTCAACGGTGGTGCCCGAGGCGTCGACTTTGCGCACCCAGACTGCGCGGGTCTTCTTCGGCTTCGACAGCCGCTTCGAAGGACTCGCACTTCCTTCAGAAATGAACTCCTCGTACGCCTGTTGATTGAGGCGCACTACCAGCGTCTTGTGGGAGGAGCCCACCTTCACGTCGTCGGCCTGTGACACAACTTTCTCGGTAGAGGAGAAAGAAGTCCCCAGCAGAGTCGCCAGCTTGTTTGCCATTAAAATTGTTTTGATTGAAATCTTAATACAAACAGAATAGTGATACAATATAGGACTTAGATGTAGTCCTAGGAGTACACTTTTGTTTAAGCTGGGTCCTTAGTGCCAATGGAGCGAGTGGTAATGCGTTGACTCCGTTGACCGGCTGACGGTGGTTATCGGTTCTCTGAAGGTGTTGATTGCTCTTGGGGCTGGAGATTGCTGAGAGGAGGAAGATGTTGAGTGTCTAGGACTGCCTCTCTAGTGATGTGAGTCTTGTGTTCTGAGTTTCTGTCTGTGTGTGTGTGTGAAGGGGATGATCCTTCTATTTATAGTTTTATAGGCTGGCTGCTCATGCGTGCATGTAGGATGCGCCGGTGTGGGGACGCCACGTGGAGGTTGCTGATGGAGGCGCATGGATGCTGCGCCCTGATCGAGAGGGAGAACTCTTCATACTGCTGTTGTGAGCCGGCACGTAGCAGAGAGAAGATCTTTCCGTTGCTGAAATCTCGGATGAGTTGAGTCAAAGGACACGTGTCGTCGACTCATGGTTCGAAGATCTCAAATTTGGTGGAGAGTAGTGATCTGGTGAGCTGCGCCTTGGATTGGGCGCAGGAGGAGGCTGCGGCTCATAACCTTTAGGAGTTACAAACCATTTGGGGCGCATGACTTTTGAGGCGCATGCAGGCGACTTTCCTTCTGTCTTTCGGGATCAGAGAGCAGTCTGAGGCGCATGGCTTTTGCGGCGCATACTGATTTGGACGCATGGCCGTAGAGGCGCATGCTGATTTGGACGCATGGCCGTAGAGGCGCATGCTGATGGTGGAGTGGCCACGTGGCAGTAGCCGTCGAAACAAAGTCATGATGATGCTGACGTTGCCGACGCTTCGTTTTCTGAATAAAGCTGTCAACTGTTCAGACTTTGGGAGGCGTGCTGCCAACTCTGTCAGTTCAGCATTTAATGTTG
The DNA here is from genome assembly GCA_029216955.1 of Iris pallida. Taxonomy (NCBI): domain Eukaryota; kingdom Viridiplantae; phylum Streptophyta; class Magnoliopsida; order Asparagales; family Iridaceae; genus Iris; species Iris pallida. Next base: position 11,207,521 of record JANAVB010006396.1, read on the forward strand.
GTGACGTTCGATGGACAGCTGAGTGGGCGCGTCGGTTGGCGTTCCACTCGGTATGGAGATGTGTGGGGGCGCACCTTCTGTAATGCGCTGAGTATTGTAAGGCGCGTCTGTGTGATGCGCCTGATACCGAAGGGCGCGTCCGTGTGATGCGCTGTCTGGCTGGCGCATCGGACATGTCTTTTAATGATGCGGCTGTCTCGCTCTTCGAGTGCCATAAATAGCCGTTTGGCTGAATTCGAGGCGTCCGGTTCATCCATTTAATGTAAATTCATTGCACAAAATTCGAAGGGCCATCCACTTGGCGCGTGGGTTTGATTTGCCCGGCCTATAAATAGTGGCATGGAGAGAAGATTTGCTTCTCATTCCCTCACGTACTTCCAACATGAACTTGAACATGCGGGTACATTCTGTTGACGAAGTGCTCCCGAGGGTGAAGATGAGACGCTGTATTGTCTTCGATGCACTTGAAGGTGACTGTTACATCCAAAAGACGGAGTCGAGGGCTTCCGAGGCAGGCGGAAGGTGCCTGTTGCATCCAAAGATAGGGATGCTCGGGCCTTGTCCCCGTTATTCCGGAAGAGCCGTAGATCGGAATGGCGGTGCTAGGCTTTAGCCGCGGTTTCGATCACGGTCTTCCTTCGGCTTTGGAGGCTCTTTCGAAGCCTCCCCTGGCCACAGCATTTGCGGTGCTCTTCTCTTCCTTGGTTCCAGCCAGAGGCTTAAATGCTTTGCTTGGCGAAGCACTTATCAGGTGAGCCTGTCTGGAAGAGCGGCACATAACTGGGCTCCGCTCGGCCAGGTGAGCCTGGCTGGAAGAATTTGGCTGAAGGGATGCACATAGCTGAGCTGCTGAAGATATGGTAGGATGCGCCTGGTTGGAGGCGCATGATGTCTGCTGCGCCTGACTGACAGCGCATGGTGACTAGCAGCGCATGATGACTGCTGCGCCTAACTGGAGGCGCATGGTGGCCGCTGGCTGTAGACTTAGGATCTTTCCTTTGTAGAAATTCTCCTTTGTACAACCTTTTCTAGACATGTAATAGACTTTTATATATAAATAAAAAGTCCTTCTTCAAATGTCTATACTTATTGACTTTGCTGTGAAGTTCTTCGTCTGAGTTCTGGCGCATGTAGTGTCTGGCGCATGGGCTTTCTATATGTGAAATTCCATGCTTCTACAAGACCCCCTTCAAAGTTTTCAAAACTTTTGAATAAGTTTTGGAATACTTTGAATAAGAAGCATGGAGGTCAGGGCGCATGATTTCTGGGTGCATGCCTGTTCGGGCGCATGCTCTTCTCAGTTAATGATGATGGTGCCTCGGTAACCGAAAAGATTAATGATGATCTTTTGGTTTTATTTGCTGCTATCCTTGAACAGAACCCGAGGCGACGGCTGAGATCACACGTCATCTGTTCACGCGTGCGACCAAGCCCTATAAATAGGTAAGAGTTGGAGAGAGAAAGGGTTCTTCTTCTCTGTGCCTCTGCTTCTTTAGAGTTTCTTCTTCAAAAACCCTAACTTCTCCTTCCTCGAGAGAATGGCTCCCAAGACTCCTCGCGGTGCTGCCGGCAAGGAAAAGGAGAAAGCGAAGGAGTCCGCCGATGAGGATGTACCTATCACTCTTTCGCCTCTTGCCGACGTTCGTCCTGAGGTGACAGGTGGGTTTCGTCTCTACTTTGGGCCCTGTGCCCTAACTGCCGACGCGTATAGACTTCGGTCTTTAATGATACGCCGAGGTTCTATCCTGCCGACGTGCATAGGTTTCTACTTGATAACAGTTTTTCAAAGGGAAAGGTTGACACTACTTTGTTTATAAAATCTTCGAATAATAATATTCTTTTGATTCAAGTCTATGTAGATGATATTATCTTTGGATCTACTGATGAATCTCTTTGTCAAGAATTTTCAAAGTGTATGCAGAATGAGTTTGAGATGAGCATGATGGGAGAACTGAAATTCTTTCTCAGACTGCAAATCAAACAAACCAACAATAGGACGTTCATAAATCAAGTAAAGTACACAAAGGATCTATTGAAGAAGTTCGACATGGAAACAGCAAAACCACTTAGCACTCCAATGGCAACTTCAACCAAGCTTGATATTGATGAACAAGGCAAACCTGTCGACATACGTAAGTATCGAGGTATAATCGGTAGCTTACTGTATTTAACTGCTAGTCGACCAGACATTATGTTTAGTGTTTGTTTATGTGCACGCTTTCAAGCTAATTCTAAGGAATCACATTTGTGCGCAGTTAAGCGTATCTTCCGATACCTTAAAGGCACTTCTTCTGTCGGCTTATGGTATCCCAAAACCACGTCGTTTGACCTAACCGGTTATTCCGATGCTGATTTTACCGGATGCAAAGTAGATAGAAAAAGTACTTGCGGCACAGGTCATTTCCTAGGAAAAGCTCTAGTCTCTTGGTTTAGTAAAAAGCAAAATTCTGTTGCATTATCAACAACCAAGGCTGAGTATATCGCCGTAGGACGTTGTTGTGCACAAATTTTGTGGATGAAACAAACTTTAGAAGACTATGGATTGTATTTTACACACATACTCATTTTCTGTGACAACACTAGCTCTATTAATTTGACTAAGAATCCAGTATGTCATTCTCGTACTAAACATATCGAGATTAGACATCACTTTCTTAGAGATCGTCAACAAAATGGAGATATAGACCTTGTATACATAGACACACAGAATCAATTAGCTGACATACTAACAAAACCTCTAGCGGAAGATCGTTTCAATTATTTACGTCGAGAATTAGGCATTTTAGATGTCAATAATATTAATTAATCTTGTTTTATTAATTAATTTATTCGATACTCATAAACTGTTTTCGAGACAAGCCTAAAAAGAGTCTGTCTGTCACCACGACTACGGTCGAAGCGAAGCGGTACTTAAGAGTTCCCCGGTGAACCTCCGTTAGCTGGGACAGTACTCCTACAGCTAATCTGAGATTGATGTTGAGTAAAAAATATTAATTTGTAAAATAATATTAATTATATTATTTTGATATTTAAAATTACTAAACTCTGAATTAAACATTTGAAATGAACTAATAAAAAAGATGTGTCCCTATTTCTATTATTTTTGATATATATATATATAGCCAGGCAACCCTTGGCGAATTCGGCCCGAGTTCGGTCCGAATTCGGCCAGAGTTCGGCTGGGTATATATATGTACCAGCCAGAACCCGAGGCCCCCATCTTCTTCATTCTTCCAAACTACATCCAACAGCAGCTGTCGCGCCTCCAAACCCTAGCTTTTCTCCATCCTTGTTCTTCCAATCCGTGTGGAGTTTTTGTCCAAACTTTGGATTCGTGCGAAGAACTTCATCCTCATCAGCATATCCAATTCTTGGAATGTATAATTCCTTCTTTCCTCCACTTTTCAATACTTAGGGTTTCTAGAAAATTTTGGGAAAGAATGCCTAAGTTCAATCCCTTCAAGAGAAAGAAGACCAATGCCAGTGAAGAGGCATCGTCTTCAGATCCGTATACGGATTGCCTCTTTTTCCGGTCCAATCGGACGATGGTACGTCGGACGAGTTTTACTTTAAAACTTCCGATCAAGCCTTATTGTGGTACGCCGACTTCATCATGCGTACTATTTACACCGGATCACCGATTAAATGGACTGTCTTTCCGGATTACCGCCCTTACTTTGAGGCATTAGGGTTACAATATTTTGTCACCTTATAATTCTCCATTGCTACTAATGCCATTAGATTATTCTATTGTAATTTCATGTTAGACACTTTTACAGCGAGAACAGGTGTCGGAGGAATCGATATCGAATTCACTAATGAAACATTAGCAGAAATCCTTGGTATCCCAAACGAAGGTGCCCCGCTCGATGACATCACTGATTTTAATTTCCCCGATGGCACAACACTCGTTTGTTTCAAGAATGAGCATTGTGCGCCCGCATGCGCTCGTCCTGGAAAGTTTAAGGCTAATAACTTGAACTTGTTTAACTACGAATTACATCGCATCATCTATTCCATCTTACTTCCAAAATCTACTTCCAAAGATGATGTCACTGCACTTGAGCTTTCTGCTCTTTATCATATTCTTAAGGAGATTCCTTTTTCTGCCCCTAAGACTATCATCCAGATGATGGATAGATGTCACGGGAGAGACCGCAACCTATCTTATGCGATGCTTATTCCACGCATCTTTCAGAGATTTGATATTGACCTATCTACTTGTGCTGTCGATCCAGAGCCCAAGTTTCTCAAACTCTCTCATCGCAGCATTGCCACTGTTCCTCCACCTGCTCCTCCTGTACCTACTCCCACAGCACCTGTTCCTCCTCACTCTTATCCTATGACATTTGAGGGTATTCATCAGCACCTATCAGATCTGTAGTCCTTTTATGTTGAGACTTATAGGGAATACGAGTTCCGTGATGTGACTCGGTTCTAGACAATTGCCAACTCCTTCGTCGATCTGAGGTTTATGCAGACGGGTCATTCTGCTAGCTCTCTACCTCGAGACCCTTCTGTTTCTGGCTACCGTATTGACGACGAGGCGGTCCACTCTCTGTTCCAGCCAGGGAACGACTATGATTGGTATCGTACCGCTGGTGCCACTCCTCCCACTTCTGGCGCTGGTACTTCTAGAGCTGGTCCTTCTGGACATGCTGGAGCTGCAGCTGATGACGTTGATGATGAGGATGATGATGATTTTTGAGATGTTAGATATTGAGACTGTTACTTTTGTCTTATGTTTACTTGGAAATGCTCCGACATTCCAAGATTTTATCAGTACTCTTATTTTTATTATCAGCACTTTTCTTTTATTATGTGACTGTTCATAGACATGGTTTTGATTATGCCTCAGTTTTGGCATCTTAGTTTATTATTCAGCACTTTATTTGTTTCAGTTTTATTCTCATACTTTCTATCTCTTCATATTAAAAACTGCCTGTGACAAATACATGCCTATGTTGTTCTCTAGATTTTTTTCTGTTTCTACCATGCCTGTGATGAATGTTTTTTATTTTTTATTTTTTTGTGTTTCTTCACTATTTGTTACTTATGCATTTATTGTGGGGGAGCTTTCTCTTTTATAATTATTTTGCTAAGTGACAACGGGGGAGAAATAAGATCTAACATTTTCGTGAAATACATGTTATGAACAATTTCTTTTGATTACTATTTTGAATTGATTCAATCTTAGATGTTATATCGGCAAGGTTTATCAATTATCAAAATGGGGGAGATTGTTGGCCCATTGGTCATGGTCAAACCCGATTTTAATAATTGATCAAACTCTGTCTTGATATAAATACAAGTCAACTCAGATGTTTACCTACGACGTTTTGGACACTGCTCAATAATGGATATCAACAATGTTCAAGACTGAAGCCGTTTGCCACTCCAAATATACTTCCTGTTAAGCAATATAATTTTTTATTTTATTGAGTCTAGGAATACATTGTACACCGAGTCGTACTGGCAAATAGGCTATCCGAAAACATTTTTTAAAACTATCCTATTCTTTTACAAATGACCTATGTTTTTAAAAAATATTCTTTTTACAAAAAGCTTCTGAAGGATTTTTCAAAAAGACAAAATTGATTTTCTAAAAAATAAACTGGCAGAACCCCAGCAGAAATCGGCCAGAGTTCGGCTAAGTGAAACGTTAGAGAACGTTGGATTTTGAACTTGGTCATCCTTCAGTTGCGGTTTGTTACAAAGAGTTCTGTCCGAATTCTGCCCGAATTCTGTCAGAGTTCTGTCTTTGAAAAAACTATAAATAGAGAAGTATTTCGATCATTTCAAATCACTAATTCACTTTCAATCTCTTCTCTTCTTAATCTTACATTCTTCCAAAGAGTTCTAAAAAAAGATTTCATTTTCAAATCCCAAGCCAGTTACAATCCTCTAGTCGATTTGCCAGTACGGTACGGTCTAGAAGTTTTAGAGCGATTGTAATCAGAGGCTTGATAGAAGATACAACTCTTCACAATTGAAGTTGGTCGAGTTCTTCGTATCAAAGCTCGCGTCTGTAGAAGTTGCAAGGACTTCGTATGAAAACTTGCGAGATTTTCCAATAGTGGATTCAACTGGAAGCTAGAGTTCTTCCGACAGGACTAGTCCTCACAAGAGAAAAACCAGTGTAAATCTCGGTGTTTGCATTTGCCTTCTGATCACTTTTAATTTTTGTCATTTACTTTGTGATTATTATTATATCTGTGATCTAACTGCTAACAAGATTTTTAATTAGCAATATTCCGCTGCCTACTCTATTCACCCTCCTCTAGAGTATTCTGCTTTACGATTTCGTTCCTACAACCCTAACCCTAATTATTGAACTCATGACCAGCCATAGGAGAACCCCTCCCTATTTAATGTCATGTTGAGGTGTTCTTGCCTCTTTTAGTGCTTGACCTAGAAATTGAAGAAAAGGTACTTTCTCTCCTTCCAAAAATCCTAATAAATTTATTTTAATTCCTTTTTAACCCTAGTCTTTTGCATTAGGATCTAATTTCTGGTTACCTACTGTTTTTGGAGGATCATCTCAGTTTTGTTGTCATTTGGAGCATTTGGCCATCGAGGAGAACACCCCCCATTTGAAGCTCTTTCTAGCTTTTTATACCTATAGGTAAAACTCCACAAATTGATCTAATATTCTATTTTCTTTGCATTTAAGGCTAGATCTAGGAGTCCCCTAGCTGTCTCTGAAGTTTGGGTCAATTTCGTGTCCATTTGGTGTCCGTATCGGACACGTGTCATAGTGTACGTATAGGTGTTTGATTAAATGTCACTTAGGAATTTATTTTCGATTTTTGTAAATATAATTACATGAATTTGTAGATCTAAATATGTACATTAATTTTTGTGAAGAGTGTTAGGTATTTCTGTGACGTTTGGTGTCAGTTTTTGGTATTGGACACGCGTGCACGAGGACACGTGCACTGTCCTGCATCACGGGTTGAATTACTCACTGTGTCGGACACATGGACACGCCATTTTTGGCGAGGATGATGGGGCATAGACTGACATCATCCTCCCAAAATTTGGGGCCATATGGTGCCGTGTGAGAGGGGTTCTCCTCCTCGCACTGGCCGTACTGGCCGCGCACGTAGGCTGTGCACGCGCAAAACGCGTCCTGACACGTCTTTATAAATCGAACATGACACGACCCTGACTCAATACAGGCACCTTAGGACCTAGCCCTATCCTTGGCGAACCCACATGCATGAGCACGAGACACGGGTCGCCTTGTGTCGTGTCCTAGAGCGACACACACGCGTGCACGACGCTGTGTGCCTGTGTGCGTGTCTGTGGCGTTCGTGAGCCGAGACACGTCGTGTCCTATTTTCCAAGGACACGAGATGACTCGTGGGACACGGTTACAGGTGGGGGATGGTTTACCAACCATTTATTGGTTATATTAGCATGATTTTGATGTTCGAATTTCAAATTCCCTGTTTGACTGATACGCATTTCAGTTTGAATTTCTGAAATTGATTTCTGTTTTTTTTAAAACTGTTTTTGATGTTAAATTGTCAATGTTAGACTCATACACATGTGTGTTAGTACTATTAGTGATTGGTTACTGATTTGTGTGGGTTTTAGGTGTCGAATTGGGTTTTGGTTGAATGAAATGCCATGATACATGTTCAGGATTTAATTCCTGAACTTTCATCCCTTTCTAAACTGATTTTCCTGATTAAATTGGTATGTTAGAATCACTTAAACATATGTATTAGACTATGTTAATGTCGATTGTTGGCTAGTGTTAGGTTTTAGATTTCGATTTAGATTTTTGAATGATGAAATGATATGCTCACTGTTTAGCTGATACATTCCTGTTTTGTTGAAATGCTGAACCTTAATTCCAGTTTTACAACTGAGGTTTGATCCTATTACACTATCTGAAATTTCCTGAGAATTATGTGGGGTTATGTTTGATGCATGATAGTTTAGGTTTACACTTGAAAGATGGAATTCGAATAGGGATTGACTGAATTGATATGTAAACTGTTAGTTTAATGTTTGACTGCCATGTACCATTAAATACTCACACACACTCGACACCCCTTAGACTGTTAGTTTAGTATTTTTAACTGTCATTTTAATTCTTTCCTTAAAACTGATTTGAAGTTTATTGCTATGTTAAAGACCATGAGTATTGGTTAGTCACTGTTAGATAGATTCAAGTAATAGGGGTTCGAAATTGGGGTTCCTAAGAACACCATTTTTCTATTGCCATGTTCTTTTACTAAGTTGCATATCACAACTGAAGTTTGTTCACTGTATTTCCTAATACACATACACATTACTTGATCCCCCTCACTGTTAACTCACACACACACACACATTTGTCTTCCTGTCATGTCCACATACACATGGACACACACACATCTCCTCAACTCAATCTCCTGTCACACACTTATCTACACCATTATACACATCACTGATTTCCTATCTAAACACACACACACTCGATACTCCTAAACTGCCACAGACACACATACACAACTATAAAATTCCTGAGAACAATGTGCTCTCCTATATACACACACACATCACTAAATTCCTAACATATGTTTACCACACACACACACATGTGCCTTAATCCCTCACTCTATATCTCTTTACATATTATGCCTCTATGTATATATACAAGTGTATGTGATATAGAAAATGCATGCATGAATAATTGGTTTAATGAATGCAACCATGTACCTATGAAATAAAAACATGCATGTGTAAGGGTAATGAATAGATATAAATGCATAAATGAACTTGGATGAATAAATGTAGGCAATGCATGCTATGTGTAGGAATGTATACAAGTGAGTGCCTATGCATCCTTGTATGAATGTAGATATGCATGTATATGTCTTAGCCACACTATGTATCTATGTACACATGTATGAATGTATATATATAGGGTATATACAATGTGTGTTGCTAGTGACCTTGTGTTGTGCTGGGATGCTTGTCTAGGCTTGGTTACCTAGTGAGACTGACTAGACTAGGATTGACCTAGTGGACTAGAGTGCTGACCAAGGTTGACCCAGAGTTGACCAAGTTTGACTTTAACCTAGTTTGACCTAGACAGTTGACTAGGTTTGACTTAGAGTTGACTTAGCCTAGATTGACCTAGGAATGATGTAGATTGTATCGTAGAATTCTTTTACCTTATTTTAAACATATTATAACCCATATTACTCTATTTAGGGCATTGTGACTCCGGTGCAGCCATCTGATATTACACTACTCTTTTCAGAGTAGCAGGCGAGTACATTCTCTGATAGCTCTCTCATTTACTTGTCAATTACTGTACTTCAGTTGTAGTTAGTTCTATTTGATTTTCTGTTTCAAACACAATTTGATATTACTGGATCCATTTCATGCGACACTCATTTATTCATGTCTAGCATCTATTTCTGGAATCACCTACTGGAATTACCTACTGGAATCACTTACTGGCATCATTCGTGTTATGGCTGGACTTGTACTATTTTTGTGTCGGGTTATGGATTCACTTGTACTTATTGGGCGAGGAAATATTGGAGTAGACATGTGAACATACCCAAATACTGGAACCACTCCCTTGGAATTATACTGGAATGATAGCCATCCCACACTTGGCCGAGTGTGCGGTGTGCCGTATTACCTATAGCCGTTCACATGTCGATCCCGATATTTTAAAACATACTATTAGAGTATAGTCTGGACTCACCCTGGAATCTTTGATCACTGACTGGACTCACCTTATACTGGACTCGTCTTGTACTGGAATCATCTGGTATTGGATTTATATTGTCTGGACTCACACAGGACTCTTATTATACTGTCTGGACTTATATCATACTACTCTAGTTCAGCTAGGTTTTATTTTACAGTCTTTATTGCCATATTTCTCTTCTTGTTTAGCTACTTTACTTTTCTTGTACCTTAACTGTTCTCTACATCACTACCTATATAAAACTGCCATGATTCATCAATATAACTGTCTATAACTGCTTTATAGTTCTCTGTCATTTACTTGGGATTTCTTGATGAGTTGTACTCGTTCCTGTCCTGACTGACCTGTTGAAAATTTTACAGATGATTGTCCTGAGGACACATGCCCTACATATTATGGACCTGGAGACGGAATGGCTACCTTTGGCCCCGACACTCAGGAGTGATCGAGATTTAGTTTAGTAGACTAGCATATGTTTTTTATGTTGAACTTATTATAGTTGATTTGAGACTTGTGTAGTATTGAGATTGTTGAGATTTATTATTTTAGTAGTTGTCTTCTATTTCTTAGTTATTCTTCTGTGATTATCTTATCGTGCTTAGACTGTGATTGAGTTACAATATCTTATACTTGTCCTCCGTTCGGAGTTGAGATTTGACATGTACATTATAATTGCTTGAGTTGTTGGTTAGATAGTAACCTAGGACATCGTGCTACCGCCAATACTGCGGCGTAGGCTGGGCGTCGTTACGTACTCGTACCCTCACAGTGGGTACGGGTCGTGGCACGTTTTAGTGGTAGCCCATACAGGTCGAGAGTCGCATTAGTACGATGTCGTGGTAGTGCAACGATTAGTTGTACTGCTGCACGCCTGCGATAGGAACTAAGGAATAGGCTTTAGCAGAGAGGTTACTCAATCATAGTTAAGACTACTTGAGAAGATTCCTGGGATGACCCTTGAGAATCTCATTATAAACTATCTCGAAATTCGATTCTGACAGTATCTGTCTATCTTCCTTGTTCATCGTTGAATTTAATTCTTGGTATTCATTATTGACTTGATTTTCTACCAAGATAACATTATGGGCTAGGTTGCCTCAGTCATGGAATCTAGAGTCTTCTACAGCCATATCAGCTGGTTGGACGATGAGATAGAGTCTGATTTTGGATATATTTCTCGGGTGTGGAAATTTAAAGTTTTTGCAGCCAAGCTAGCGGCAATGCAAAATTTTTAAATACCATGATTCTAGAGGTATGTACATTAGTTGTGGTCTCTATGGATTATCGCGGCCATACTTACTGGTGTGACGAAGATTATGGTAACATGGTTCTGGATAGACGGGTATGATTATCAGATTGCAGAATAGATACCATATAGATGGTGCCCTAGTATAATTGAGTAGAATATCAGTGTGGATATTACTTGAGTGTCATGGATTAGATAGAGGGAGCTAGGCTACCTGTAGCGCAACACCGTGCCCCGCACCATCAGAGGGATACACCCCAGAAGGAAAGGGCTTTTACGCTGACATTCGAGTAGACCGACGCTACGGGTGACGGGTTAGCAGGTCTGTCCTTCCTGTTCTACTTTCCATCTTGTTGTGTGATTCCATTAGTACCTGTCAGGATGTTTTGTGATGTGCTAGATAGTATCGTGACCCTGATAAAGACCGTGATATCACGACCAGTAGGATTGTGTAACATGTTAACTATCGACCTTAATTGTTGGGGGTTGACCTAGTAGGGGCACGATCATCTTAATTTCGAGGACGAAATTTTTCTAAGTGGGGTAGGATTGTAACACCCAGTTTTCCAGATGAGGGTAATTTTGAAATTTTGTAATTATAATTATTATTGTTGATATTTATTTCATATTATGATTTTTGGTAATTTTTAATCATTTTTAAACTATTTAAAAACTGTTTTAAGTCATGAGTTGTTATTTTGATGTGCTGCTAGTGAAACTCGAGAGATTGCAGGACCTAGAGCCTAACCATGTGATTAGAGATATTTAATTATCATTTTTAGCCTAGGGGTAATTTGGTCATTTTGATTATTGGAATTATTTGATTATTTATTGAATTGGTGAATTCTAGTTTGACTTTGACTTGTTGAGACCTAGTGGACTAGCCTAGAACCTAATCCTAGTTATGGTAACCCTAGTCTAACTTGAGTTAACCCATTTTAGTCATTAGAGATTAGTTTTAGAATGAGGGGATTTGGTTTAGTGAATTTAAGTTATGACTTATGGTTTAATGAAATGGCTTATGACTTCATGACTTAATTAATCATGACTTAAGCCCATGGGCCAATTTAGGAAACCCTAACCCTAATTATTCAACTCATGACTAGCCATAGGAGAACCCCTCCCTATTTAATGTCATGTTGAGGTGTTCTTGCCACTTTTAGTGCTTGACCTAGAAATTGAAGAAAAGGTATTTTCTCCCCTTCCAAAAATCCTAATAAATTTATTTTAATTCCTTTTTAACCCTAGTCTTTTGCATTGGGATCTAATTTCTGGTTACCTACTGTTTTTGGAGGATCATCTTAGTTTTGTTGTCATTTGGAGCATTTGGCCATCAAGGAGAACACCCCCCATTTGAAGCTCTTTCTAGCTTTTTGCACCTATAGGTAAAACTCCACAAATTGATCTAATATTCTATTTTTTTTTGCATTTACGGTTAGATCTGGGAGTCCCCTAGCTGTCCCTGAAGTTTGGGTCGATTTCGTGTCCATTTGGTGTTCGTATCGGACACGTGTCATAGTGTACGTATAGGTGTTTGATTAAATGTCACTTAGGAATTTATTTTTGATTTTGTAAATCTAAATATGTACATTAATTTTTGTGAAGAGTGTTAGGTATTTCTGTGTCGTTTGGTGTCAGTTTTTGGTGTTGGACACGCGTGCACGAGGACACGTGCACTGTCCTGCATCACGGGCTGAATTACTCACTGTGTAGGACACGTGGACACGCCATTTTTGGCGAAGATGATGGGGCTTAGACTGACATCATCCTACCAAAATTTGGGGCCATATGGTGCAGTGTGCGAGGATTTCTCCTCCTCGTATTGGCCGTACTGGCCGCACGCGTAGGCTGTGCACGCGCAAAACGTGCCCTGACACGGCTTTATAATTCGGACACGACATGACCCTGACTCAATATAGGCACCCTAGGACCTAGACCTATCCTAGGCGAACCCACATGCATGAGCACGAGACACGGGTCACCATGTGTCGTGTCCTAGAGCGACACACACGCGTGTACGATGCTGTGTGCTTGTGCGCGTGTCTGTGGCGTTCGTGAGCCGAGACACGTCGTGTCCTGTTTCCCCAGGATACGAGATGACTCGTGGGACACGATTACAGGTGGGGGATGGTTTACCATCCATTTATTGGTCATATTAGCATGATTTTGATGTTCGAATTTCAAATTCCCTGTTTGACTGATACGCGTTTTAGTTTGAATTTTTGAAATTGATTTCTATTTTTTTAAACTATTTTTGATGTTAAATTTTCAATGTTAGACTCATACACATGTGTGTTAGTACTATTAGTGATTGGTTACTGATTAGTGTGGGTTTTAGGTGTCGAATTGGGTTTTGGTTAAATGAACTGCCATGATACATGTTCAGGATTTAATTCCTGAACTTTCATCCCTTTCTAAACTGATTTTCCTGATTAAATTGCTATGTTAGAATCACTTACACATATGTATTAGACTATGTTAATGTCGATTGTTGGCTAGTGTTAGGTTTTAGATTTCGATTTAGATTTTTGAATGATGAAATGATATGCTCACTGTTTAGCTGATACATTCCTGTTTTGTTGAAATGCTGAACCTTAATTCCAGTTTTACAACTGAGTTTTGATCCTATTACACTAGCTAAAATTTCCTGAGAATTATGTGGGGTTATGTTTGATGCATGATAGTTTAGGTTTACACTTGAGAGATGGAATTCGAATAGGGATTGACTGAATTGATATGTAAACTGTTAGTTTAATGTTTGACTGCCATGTACCATTAAATACTCACACACACTCGACTCCCCTTAGACTGTTAGTTTAGTATTTTTAACTGTCATTTTAATTCTTTCTTTAAAACTGATTTGAAGTTTATTGCTATGTTAAAGTCCATGAGCATTGGTTAGTCACTGTTAGATAGATTCAAGTAATAGGGGTTCGAAATTGGGGTTCCTAAGAACACCATTTTTCCATTGCCATGTTCTTTTACTAAGTTGCATATCACAACTAAAGTTTGTTCACTGTATTCCCTAAAACACACACGCATTACTTGATCCCCCTCACTGTTAACTCACACACACACATTTGTCTTCCTGTCATGTCCGCATACACATGGACACACACATCTCCTCAACTCAATCTCCTGTCACACACTTATCTACACCATTATACACATCACTGATTTCCTATATAAACGCACACACTCGACACTCCTAAACTGTACAGACACATATACACAACTGTAAAATTCCTGAGAACAATGTGCTCTCCTATATACACACACATCACTAAATTCCTAACATATGTTTACCACACACACACACACACATGTGCCTTAATCCCTCACTCTATATCTCTTTACATATTATACCTCTATGTATATATACAAGTGTATGTGATATAGAAAATGCATGCATGAATAAATGGTTTAATGAATGCAACTTTGTACCTATGAAATAAAAACATGCAAGTATGTGTAAGGGTAATGAATAGATATAAATGCATAAATGAACTTGGATGAATAAATATAGGCAATGCATGCTATGTGTAGGAATGTATACAAGCGAGTGCCTAAGCATCCTTGTATGAATGCAGATATGCATGTATATGTCTTAGGCACACTATGTATCTATGTACACATGTATGAATGTATATATATAGGGTATATGTAATGTGTGTTGCTAGTGACCTTGTGTTGTGCTGGGATGCTTGTCTAGGCTTGGTTAGGCCTAGTGAGACTGACTAGACTAGGATTGACCTATTGGACTAGAGTGTTGACCAAGGTTGACCCAGAGTTGACCAAGTTTGACTTTAACCTAGTTTGACCTAGACAGTTGACCAGGTTTAACTTAGAGTTGACTTAACCTAGATTGACCTAGGAATCATGTAGATTGCATCGTAGACTTCTTTTATCTTATTTTAAACATATTATAACCTATATTACTCTGTTTAGGGCATTGTGACTCCGGTTCAGCCATCTGATATTATACTACTCTTTTCAGAGTGGCAAGCGAGTACATTCTCTGATAGTTCTCTCATTTACTTGTCAATTACTGTACTTCAGTTGTAGTTAGTTCTATTTGATTCTCTGTTTCAAACATGATTTGATATTACTGGATCCATTTCATGCGACACTCATTTATTCATGTCTGGCCTCTATTTCTGGAATCACCTACTGGAATCACCTACTGGAATCACCCTGGAATCACTTACTGGCATCATTCGTGTTCTGGCTGGACTTGTACTATTTTTGTGTCGGGTTATGGATTCACTTATACTTGTTGGGCAGGAAAATATTAGAGTAGACATGTGAACATACCCAAATACTGGAACCATTCCCCTAGAATTATACTGGAATGATAGCCATCCCACACTTGGCCGAGTGTGCGGTGTGCCGTATTACCTACAGCCGTTCACATGTCGATGCCGATATTTTAAAACACACTATTAGAGTATAGTCTAGACTCACCCTGGAATCTTTGATCACTGACTGGACTCACCTTATACTGGACTCGTCTTGTACTGGAATCATCTAGTATTGCATTTATATTGTCAGGACTCACACATGACTCTTATTATACTGTCTGGACTTATATCATGCTACTCTTGTTCAGCTAGATTATATTTTACAGTCTTCATTGCCATATTTCTTTTCTTGTTTAGCTACTTTACTTTTCTTGTACCTTAACTGTTCTCTACATCACTACCTTTATAAAACTGCCATGATTCATTAATATAACTGCCTATAACTGCTTTATAGTTCTCTGTCATTTACTTGGGATTTCTTGATGGGTTGTACTCGTTCCTGTCCTGACTGGACCTGTTAAAAATTTTACAGATGATTGCCCTGAGGACATATGCCCTACATATTATGGACCCGGAGACGGGATGGCTACCTTTGGTCCCGACACTCAGGAGTGATCGGGATTTAGTTTAGTAGACTAGCATATATTTTTCATGTTGAACTTGTTGTAGTTGATTTGAGACTTGTGTAGTATTGAGATTGTTGAGAGTTGTTATTATTTTAGTAGTTGTCTTCTATTTCTTAGTTATTCTTCTGTAATTATCTTATCGTGCTTAGACTGCGATTGAGTTACAATATCTTATACTTGTCCTCCGTTCGGAGTTGAGATTTGACAAGTACATTATAATTGCGTGAGTTGCTGGTTAGATAGTAACCTAGGATAGCGCTCTACCGCCGACACTCCGGCATAGACTGGGCGTCGTTACGTACTTGTACCCTCACAGTGGGTGTGGGTCGTGACAAAACAAGAAGCAGTAAATAGTGATCATATAAGACAAAGCAGTAAGTCGTTCCCGACGCTTCATCAAAATGATTCTTGAGCCTTGCTATACAAAATGATAAGCTAGTACCGAGAGTCAACAGTACATAACTATAGTCAGTTACAGTCTGATTTAATCACAATTATGTAAGGAGCTAAACGTCCATAATATTCGGCTAACAGGTGCTGGTGGCTAAGCGCCAAGTACAAAATGAAAAATATCAGAGTTGTGAAGAAGAAACCTGTTTGCCACTAAAACTTTTTAGGATTGATATTTTTAATTACAAACAGAACAGAGTACAATGTAGGACTTAGATATAGTCCTAGGAGTACACTTTTGTTTTTATCTGGGCACTATGTCGATGGAGCGAGTGGTAAAACGTTGACTCCGTTGATGATCTTACGACGATCTTGAACTCTCTGAAGGTCTGGGTTGCTCTGGATGCCGGAGCGTTGCGAGGAGAAGTGGACGTTAAATGTCTATTCTGGCATTTATATGTGGATATATAACAGTCTGTCTGTATATATATCTCTCTCTGTCTGTGCCGTCATGAAGGAGTGATCCTTCTATTTATAGATAGCAGGCTGGCTGCTATGTGCGCATATATCGGATGCACCTGGACTTGGGAACGCCGCGTGGCTGATGCTGGCGGGGGCGCATGGACGATACGCCACGAGTTATAGTAGAATCTGCTCGAACTGCTTCGTTGGGCTGCAGAGGAGCTGACACATGGCAGTTACTGAGATTTGGTTGTTGCTGAGATCTTGGGTGGTAAGCACCCATTCTTTGAATAGAACCGAGTCAAAGGATGCGTGGCGTATGCATGTGGCTCAAAGATCTTGGTTTTGGAGGAGAGTGATCTATCGGGGTGCGTCTAGGATCGGGCTCATGGAGGTGACTTAGTGCTATGATTTTTAGGCATCATAGACAAGTCTGGGCGCATGACATTTGAGGCGCATGCAGAGCTTCGCATTAGGGTGCACCTAGGATCAGGCGCAGGGGAGGCGACTTGGTCTCATGACTTTTAGGAGTTATGAGCAAGTCCAGGCGCATAGCTTTTAAGGCGCATGCAGAGCTTAGTCTTCTATTGCTTGAGATCAGAATTGTGCTGAGGGGGCGTATGACCACTGGGGAACACACAGTCTACTGGGCGCATGGCCACGAGGCGCATACGAATGATCGATCGGCCATGTGGCAGTTGTTGCCGACCCAAGATGTAATGATGGTGCTAACATCAGCGACTCTTCATTTTTTACAAAGGGCTACTGATTGGACGACTCTTGGAATATGTTGCCGTCTTTGTCATTCAGCATTAAATGTTTGATGGTGATCAGTTTGAAGAGGGTGCATCGGTTAGTGCCCTTTTGGGCGCATGGGTCTCTGGCCCATTTGGGCGCATCCCTGAGGAGCGCTTGATGTTGAAGGCACATCAGCCAGGTGTCGTATCCTCTTTGGCCCATCTGTTGAGTTCTTCGAGGCTTTGATTTAGCTAAATACGAGGAGACGATTGCATTTGCTATTAATACAAATTTATTGCATGAAATTTGGAAAATTGGCTATTTGGCACTCGGGTGTAGGCTGCCCATGCCTATAAATAGCCACATGAAGGAAAGCTTTGCTTTCATTATTCATTTCGACATGAAGATGAACTTGGCCGGAGCTCCGCTTTGGCGAACCGCCGAACTCAGCTTTTGAAGAAGTCTTGATGATGAGCACTTTCCGAAGGTGAAGATGTGCCACCCCAATCTTCCCGTAGCTCTGAGCTTCTGTGATAGTGTCTGTTGCATCCAAATATCGGAATCGTCGAATCCCGACGCGGGCCGATGGTGCCTTTTGCATCCAAAGATCGTGGGCGGCCGCGCTCCATCTTTCGTTATGCTTGAAGCCCCAGGCTGCCGAGTGTGCCTGTTGCTTCCGAAGACCGGGGCGTCGTGCCGCGTTCTTCATCGGGCTAGGAGAGCTCCTCCTCTTGCTAGACAAGGGCTGATTGGCTCTGATGCGCTTGCACCATAATGACGAAACGATGCACCTGGATGAGACATCAGAGTGATGTGCCTGACGGATGATGCGCCTGGCATGGGGCGCCTGGCAGTTGCTGCGCCTGGCTGTAGCTTTAGGATCTTTATTTTTGTAAAAGTTCTCCTTTGTAAAGCTTTTTTAGACATGCAATACTTTTATATGAAATAAAAGCCTTCTTTTGATGTCTATATTTTTATTGTCCTTTGCTGTGCCAAGTACTTTGTTTGAACTCCCTGGCACATGTTTGAGTCTAGCCGAATAGTGTTAAGCGCATAGGAATTCTGGCCTATAGATGCGCCTAAAATTTCATGCTTCTACAAGACTCCCTTCAAAGTTTTTAAGACTTTCTGTTAAGTTTTGGAAGACTTTGAACAAGAAGTAGGGGAAGTAACGACTCGGGGAGCATGCCCTTCGCCTAGGAGCATGGCTTTTCTTAGCGTATAGTCGTTCTGCGCGTCACTGTGGAGATGCTTGTTGCTTAGGTGCATACTGCTAGGGCGCATGCCATGCTTCTTCTGAAGAGATAACGGCTCGATCTCAGAAAATATTAATGATGAATTTTTGAAGATAAGCAGCTGTCGATTTTACGAGACCCGAAGTGACTGAATGCTAATGTCACGCCACATCAGTTTATACACGAGACCAAGCCTATAAATAGGCGGCTGTGAGGAGAGAGAGCCTTCTACTTTATGCCAAAGCTTTCTTCTTCCTCAGAGCTCTTTTCTCCTTCTTCTTCGAGAACCTTTAGTCCTTTCGAGAAATGGCTCCCAAGACTCCCCGCGGTGCTGCTGGCCGAGGAAGGGGCCGAGGTAAGAAGCCCATAGAGGTTGACGTGGAGGATGCCTCCGTTATTTTGACGACACACGCCGACGTTCGCCCGGAGGTGTTCGATGGGTGTTCTCTTGCCTTGGTCTTTGTTACAGATGTTGGGGTGACCCGACTACAGATGAGTTGCCTCATGTCGATGTGTTTTGGCTGACGCGCATGGACTTTTGTCCTAATAATGCGTCGAAGCCCTTTTAGCTGACGCACATGGATTAGGTCCTGATGATGCGCCGAAGCTAGGATCTGATATGTGCGCATGGGTTTCGACCCCGACGTTAAGTCAGGTTGCTAATGTGCCTTTGGTGCATGCTGACTTCTCCCTTTGGTCCTGTTTGCAGGTTCCACGCCGAAGACAGAGGCCTTTGTAAAGGAGGAGACACCGCTTCCTTTTATCAAGCAAGTGCCAGTGTACATTAAGGAGGAGGTGACTCCCAAAGTTGAAATCAAGGACGAACCGACGACCATTGACGAGAAAGTAATTTCGAAAGCCGATGCCATCGTTAAGGAGGAACTGGCGCCAGAAGGTAGCAGTACCGGGAGTCCGGACACTCCTGTCTCTGAAGAGGACCTCAATTGGTTCGAGCCTTCATATGCGAAATGGCTGAGGGAGTGGTACATGCCTCGACATAACTACGATCCCTGGCTGCAGGGGTTCATTGTCTGACTTATGGCCTTTACAGAGGCCAAAGTCGATTTTCCTTTTTAGTACCTCTGATCTTTGTTCCCTTTCTGAGATGTAGCTTTTGCTTTTGTTCTATTCGAATGCTGATGTAATCTTTGTTGGATGAAAAAATAAAGGAACACTTGCTTTATTCGTTTCTTATGACAAACTAAAATTTTATGGACTTATCACCCTTGGCATACCTTGGTTTTAGGTACGGATGATAAGTTGAGAGAGAGAGAGAGAGAGAGAGAGCCTGTAACACCCATATTTCGGAATACGTATTTTAAATTAGGCTTATACGTATTTCGGACCTGTATTTTATTTTCTCAGATTCTGGACTGTAATTGTGTTTTGGCTTAACTTGCAAATTTTTGGTTTTCTCGTAAAGTTGGGTTTTTGGACCTGGCGTGGTTTTATTTTATGGAGAAGGAATTGGTTTGGTTTGGTTTAGTATGCATTGGACCACACTTAGCTAAACCTCCACCCTCAACACAACACACCATCCTTCATTAAAACCCCACCTAACTTTCTCTCTCCTCATAACTTCCATTAATTTTTTCATCTTCTTCTTCCTTCCTCCACACAACACCCAACCTCCATAGGCAAGTGCACCTTGCCACCAAATAAGCACCCCATTTTATTTGTCTATTTGCTAGATTAGGCCATGGTGAACAACATTAGAACTTGGCATTTTGTGATTTAGAGCTTCCATTTTTCTAGATCTAAGTTTTAACCATTTTCAGATTTTCTTGGTTTTGATCTATTAAACTTAGATTTTTCCTTGTTTTGAGGCTTCCATGTGGAAGAGAATTCAATTTTACACAAGCTAGAACTTTGAAAATCCAAATTTGGTTTTGTTTTGGCTAAGTTATGAAGATTGGAAATTTGGAGTTCTTGGGGATTTCCTCTCGGTCTGATTGGAGAAGATGATCCTCGGCCAGCGTTCTTTAGCGCATGGCCGAACTACGCACCCTCCTCGGCCAGCGCTTTGCGCTGGGCTGACTTGCGCTGGCGCTCTTGAGCTCCAGCGCATTCCTTCCATTGGCGCGCTTGACCGCAGCGCAGCTCGCTTCCCAGCGCACTTGACCCTAGCGCAGTTCGCTCCTCAGCGCAATCCAATCCCGCGTAGCTCACATCCTGCGCAGCTCACTCCCAGCGCGGCTTGGCTCCAACGCAACCCAATTCTAGCGCAGCTCAACCCTGCGCAGCTCGCTCCCAGCGCAACCCGACCCAGCGCAAGCCGACTCTGGCGCAACCCAACCTCAGCGCAGTCCATTCCCCCAGCGCAATCTGATTCCCAGCACAACCTATTTGCCCATGGTGATTTGGTTTTATTTCTTGGGCTTGGCTTCTCTTTTGTGGATTGGAGTTTTGAGATCTTGTTTCACACAACACGACTGTCTTGACCCAACACGATCTGGCACGGTTTTCGGTGTTTTGCTTATGACTAGTACGGTTTTCATGATTTCTGTGATTTATGATCCTAGTACTTCTGATCTTCTTAGTAGTGACCCGAAGGGGTACGCTCTTAACTTGTAACCTGTGATTCATAATTGATCTTTACAACTGGATAACTTGATGGTGGCCCGTGGCGGCGCACTCCTGACTTGTAACTTGTAACTTGTAACTTGTAACCTGTAACTTGTAACTTGTAACTTGACTTGACTTGATGCTGTTGCGACGACTAACTTGACTCATATAATCAACTCTGACTCCGTGGGTGTTTATTCTTGCTGCTTCGTGCAATCCACTTGTCTTGTCTTGTCTTGTCTTGCATCATGTCTAAGACGTGACTCCCTGGTTACCACGGTCAGGGATTCACACTGAATATGGATTAGGCTAATGACTAGATCAAACTATAGTTCCTGAAGAATTTCCTGTCACAGACGATCTCGTTATCTGGGCACTTTAAATGGACTTGTAGCCTGCCGACGAGTAGAGCACATTTCCAGCACACTGTCATGTGTTGCACCCTCTAAGTCACCTAAGGGTATATCGTCTCCTGGGCAATGTACCCAACCATACTCTCAACCCGCGGAAGGATAACTGGATAGTCTGCAGGACTTGGGACTGGGAAATTCTCATTTGTATCTTGTTAGTAATTAGGCTTATGATAACCCTAGTTAGTTAAGTAGTAAGCCGTAGTATTTGCTTGGCCGCTTGTGAATGGATGGTGTCCAGCCTGGTCTAAGTCTCGTCTAGTCCCTGTACCTGGTACTCCTGTACATGATTATTTTACTTATCTTTAACAATAAATGGGTAGAGACAAAGTGCTATTCAGGCGAAGGGTTACAACCCCGGTCCTTGTTTGGTTTAAGGGTTGTAACCTGGCTCCCGAAATGGTTCCACGTCCCTAGTCGTTTATTGTCTTGTTGCACTCTTTATTATTTGTACTTTTCTTCCATTTTCTTACGTTCTGATATGCTGGCTTTTGTTCTTATTTCGTGGCCTCCTTTGTGGCACTTGCTCTTTCTGGGGTTTGACCCAGCTGGTTTTGTGTGGCCAGATTTCGGAGCAGCACCCGAGGATCTATCGAACTTCCAGCCCAATAGTGGCGACTAGAAGGAATCCGGGCTACGAATGGGTTTTCCATTTTGATTCGCTCACTACATTGTAAAATTATTCTTTGAGGCGTTTAGCCGACGAGCACCTGTTAGCTCGATGCATATTTATTTACTGTCTGCCTACGGGCTGTAACATGATTAACAAATCCTAGGGTTGATCATGTATGACTGAACTCTTGCTAGTCTTGACATTTTGTACGACTAGCTTCATGATCATCCAATATGTAATGTATGGGACGCCTTGCTATTATATATTTGGTGCTCTGACATCTTGTAACTATATTACTTGCTTGAGATTGAGACAATAGGCTTGACCTTAAGAGACCGTTGGCTTGTAGTAAACCCTCATATCTAGACAGCCGAGATCGTATAGCAAGGTAGATTCCATTTTGATATACGTAGCTGGCTATGTACGCCCCCGCTCTCCAGTATTCTGGTTCTGGGGCGTGACAGAGCCAACATATTTACTCAGAGGTAATGTGGACATAGTAAATATGGGCTAAAATAGTGGAGTTTTCCTACTCAGAGGTAATATGGACGTGGTAGGAGTAGACTCTGTGGGTGTTTATAGAACAACTCAGAGGTAATATAGACGTGAATGTTATATAGTGCAACAACACATGGATTGTTTGTACGAAATGTTTACTCAGAGGTGATGTGGACGTGGTAAACATTGTCTTAAGCATGATCTTACACGGTGCAGGATCCTACTTAATGAGGTGTAGAGAGGCAATTCAGAGGTAATGTGGACATGGTTGTCCCCCTACTGGAGATAGAATGCAACGAAACGGCTGGGTTCCAGAAGCATATGATTTGTCAAAGAAGGGGTGTGAACTTGGCTTGGTCAAGTTCACCAGTCCTCTCTCTGGGAAGAGATAGTACGTTCTCGATGGAGTTCAAGAATAGTACTTTTCAGGAACTTGCGGTTGATGGGCATCATGAACAAGTTTCTATTAGCTTGAGCGAGACGATAAGCACCGTTTGAGTATACCATCTCTATGATGAAGGGTCCTTTCCATTTGGGTTCGAATTTTTCCAGTATTTTAAGAGTCATCACCATCGGTCTTCTGTTTGCCAGAACCAGGTCGTCCACTTGGAAAGTCCTCTGTCGGACTCTTTTGTTGAAAGCCTGTGATAGGCGGGCTTGAAAAAGTTCGATGCGCTGTTAAGCCAAGAGGCATTTTTCGTCCAACGCTTCCAACTCTTGCAGACGGCGATATTGATTGTCTTCTTCAAACAACTGATTTGTGATCGCCACCCGTAGGGAGGGTATTTGAATCTCCAGAGGTAGCACTGCTTTGCTCCCGTAAACCAGGGAGAATGGTGTGTTGCCCGTCGGGGTCCGTACTGTTGTGCGATAGGCCCAGAGGTATTCGCCGAGCTTTTTGTCCCAGCCGTGCTTGTTAGATGACTTGACCTTTTTGAGTAGCTTGACGATGGCATTATTAAAAGCTTCAGCCAATCAGTTCGATGTCTGATTGTAAGCGGTTGATGCTACGTTCTGAATACGGTTCTTGTCGCAGAACCTACTGAACGCATGGCTGATGAATTACGGGCCATTGTCGTGGATAATCCTTCGAGGTAACCCAAAACGGTAGATGACGTGATGCTTGACGAAGCTGATCACTTTTTACTTTTTACCTCTGTGAGAGGTACTGGTTTCGCCCATTTAGAGAAATAGTCGGTGATTGCCAGGATAAAGCGGTATCCCTTTGACGAAGGAGGAATGATAGGCCCCACTATATCCATGCCTTAGGCATCAAATGGCCAAGAGACAACCGACGGGTATAGAGTCTCTGAAGGTTTGTGTGGATGAAGTCAGTGTGCAGCTGACAAGAACGACACTTCTTTACATACTTGACGGCATCGACCATCATGATGGGTCAGTAATAGCCCATACGTCAGAGTCAGTCCTATAGCTTAGGACCTGGTTGAAGAGCTCTGCACGTTCCGTCATGAGCTTCTCGAAGAGCTTCGGCAACTTCTTCGTTAGATAGACATCGGAGGAGAAGTCCATCGTAGGAGCGCCGGTACAACATTTTGGAGGCTATATTGTAATAGAACATGAGGGAGCGCCTTCTGAATGAGACTGCCTTCTTCGGTTCTTCTGGAAGGATTCCGTAGACAACAAAGTCGATGAATGGGAACCTCCAGTCTCTGACGTTGATGCCAGGGTCTGCGGCCATGGCATGAGTTGTCCGCATGCACAGATTAATTTTTGGGACAAGCCAAGTCCCGACCCGTCACCGTAACGAAGTGTTGAGTCCCGACGGGTGCAGCCAATGAGGCTGCGAGGCCGCAGCTTTCAAGTTTTACAGCCGAGGCACATGCTCTACGAAGAATTTTACGAGGGTTGAGATAATGTCCAACGCTGCTTTGTGATAGGGGATGAGGTCTTCATGGCGGATCTCATATTGTCCTCGGACTTGATTGACGCCGAGCTTTGAGTCGCCGTAAGATTCAAGGTAGTCCACCCCCAGCTGTCTTGCTAACTGAAGCCCTATTATGAAGGTGTTGTACTTCACAACATTGTTGGAGCACAGCTCTGAAAGAGAATTGGCGCGCTGGATGACCAGTTTGTCGGGAGAGATTAAGACCACCCCCACTCCTGCAATAATTTAGCCTTTGGGGCCTGTTCTGGAAGCAGTGTCGAAGAACATCCACAAGACTGGACTTTCTTCGATAATGTTTGCTTCTTGCACCTCATCGGGAATACCTTCGTAGAGCCTGGACGATTCAGGGTTTGCGTGCGCGGCTAGGAAGTCGGCCAATGCTTGGCCCTTGACAACCTTTTACGGTACGAATACCATGTTATACGGTGTCAATAATATCGCCCACGTAGCCAACTGAGAGTTTAGCGCTTCCAGTTTGTCATGGGAATTCTGAGTGGATTGACTCGGAAGATGACATGGATTGTTTGTCCCGAGACATAGTGGTGAGTTTTCTGGATGGCAAACACCAAGGCTAGACACTATTTTTCCACGGGGTTGTACCGGTGTTCGGCCCTAACCGTTGTCCTGCTGAGGTAGTAGATGGCCTGCTCATGGCATGCTTCATTGTTCTGGTCCAACAAAGCGCCAAGGGAATAGTCCATTGCACAGACATAAAGCAAGAATGGTTTTCCTGCGACGGGTGACACCAGGACTGGAGGACTTGTCAGATATGTTTTGATGTCGACGAAAGCTTTATGACATTCTTCCGTCCAGACGTAAGAAACTCCCTTCTTCATAAGCTTGGTGAAGGGTTGACATTTTCCAGAAAGGTTCGCAATAAACCTCCGGATGTAGGCGAGTCGTCCTTGTAGGCCTCGAAGTTCTCTGAGGTTCTTCGGAGGGTCCATGTCAAGGATGGCTTTAGTCTTCTCGGGGTCGACATGAATGCCTTTCGCAGTGATGATGAAGCCCGAGAACTTTCTTCTAGAAACTCCAAGGGAGGATTTAGCGAGGTTCATTTTAAGCTGATGTGCCCGCATGAGATCGAAGACTATCTTCAGGTCTCGTAGTTGATCGCCCCGAAGATGGCTCTTGATGGCGATGTCGTCAATGTAGCACTCGACTGTCTTACGAAGGTATTGACGAAAGATGGTGCTCATAGGTCGCTGGTATGTGGCACCAACATTCTTCAGGCCAAAGGGCATTACTGTGTAGCAATAAACCCCCTTTGGAGTTCTGAACGACGTGTGCTTCTCATCGTCTGGGAACATCTTGATCTGATTGTAGCCTGAGTAGCCGTCCATGAAGGACATACTCTCGAAGCCGCATGTGTTGTCTGTTTGCCATTGATTGTGAAAGTACAGAATAATTTATATAGGAGGACTGAACCTAAACTCACAATACAAACTCGCTCGTACAAAGAAAGCCTAGGGACGAAAACCTAGGTACAACAATCTAAGTACAATTGTTTAGTTTTTCTGGAGGGTGACGGTAGAGGCTCGGGATAGCGACGGCAGCTCTGCCTTACTCCTTGGACGATCGGATGTAGCCTTGGCTCTGGTGAAGAAATGCTCTTGGACATGTGGGGAGACTCCCTTGTGCCTTCAGTTGCTAGATCTCTGAATGTCTCTGTAGTACTCTCTCTTTTTTCCGCTCTCCTCTCTCTCTGCCCTCTCTTTTGCAAGGGAATGGCACCTTGCTATTTATAGGAGTGGGGTGTGATCATTAGGGTTTGCTAATGATTGCCTCCTTGAGAAGTCGGCGGTTAAGGATCAATTAATCTGGGCCATTAATTCTGATTATAGCAAATCTAGGCAATTAATGTGAATTGCATCAAATCTCTGTGGGCAATTAATGTTGCTTACCACAAATCTTTGTGATATACAGCCGTCAGTTCGGATCTCCTGCCATGTGTTCACTCCACTTGATTGTAATAAATCTGACTTGATCTGAATAAATCTTGACTGATTTGGTGCCGCGTGTCCTACTATCACCATGTTGCGAGCTATAGGAACGTAGAAAAGATTAATCTGCTGCCACATGTCTTAAGCGCGGGCTACAGGAACAGACTGTCAGTCGCATAAGTATGGCCTATGAAATCTGAGCCATATGAGAGTGGTTTCCCACTGAGTCGTATAAACCTGGCCACGTGTTAGGGCTGCCTAAGTGTGGCATCTCAGCATTGGAGCCGCATGGAGATGGTCCCTATTATCCGAGCCGCATGAGACTACTGGCCGCATAGGGTGGCTTCTAAGGACGTGAGCCTTATGAAGACAGCCCCCATGATCCGAGCCGCATGAGGATACTGGCCGTATAGGGTGGCTTCTCAGGGCGTGAGCCGCATGAAGATGCCCCCCCATGATTCAAGCCGCATGAGATTACTAGCCGCATGGGGAGCTTTGGAATTTGGTAGATTGTGGCGGCTATAAAAAGGATTTTCTTCGTTTCCCTAGGCACACGCCATCATGTCCGCCTTTATTTTGACTTTATGTCAGGTCTGTCACTCTGTCAAGGTTGTCAGCCGTCAGGGCATTAAATACGACGATTTGGTTCATGGCCAGTTGTAGAGGAGACTGTTGAGGACCACGTGGCTCCTTTTTGAGCCGCATGGAGCTATCCGAGTCGCATGAGGCTCTAAATGACTTTGAACTGCATGGACGTTTAATAGATTTTCTGAGCCGCATGGGGATCCTTCTGTTGGAGCCGCATAGGCTATTCTTTGTTCTTTTTCATGCTTCTACAAGACCCCCTTCAAAATTTTCAATTTGGAAAATTGAAATACTTTGAATAAGAAGCATGGCCATGTAAAAGCTCTCCAGGCCGCATATGATGTTCTGGCCGCATGGATGTCTCAGTCGCATGGCCTCCTCAGCCTCATGGCCATCTGAGCCGTATGGGCTTTTCAGCCGCATGGGCTGCTTGGCCGCATAGGCTCCTTGCCACGTCTTTATGCCACGTGTGCAAATCTTTGTATTGATTTCCTTTGATTTGAGCCATCTTTTGGGGGGAGTCCCAAGAGTTTAGCTTTGAATAGTCGGATCGCCTTGATAACCGAAGAGTCGGTTACACTGCACATGGATCGATGCGTCGGTCTATGGTGTTGTGGTGGTATTTGCCCCGCTGGGGGACTGTTTGTGGACCTGTTACCCTTGGCATACCTGGGTTTTAGGTATGGATAACAAGTTTGATGGGGATACCTAGAATAATTCCACGGTAAGGTGGTCATGGACGTTCCTGGTATCGGGAGAAAGAATGCCATGGAGCAGCTGGGCTCCCGGGGCATGATGAGAAATGATGTACATGTACAAGGAAATTTAGTATAACATTTGTAGTCAGCAGAGGACATTTATGGGCCTATTATCCTTGGCGTACCCCGGTTCAGGATACGGATAATAGGACGAGATATAAGCAACATACTTACTCAGAGGTAATGAGGACGTGGCAAGCATGAGGGTTTTTTACCGCGGAATCTTTCTACTCAGAGGTAATGAGGACATGGCAGGAGTGGACTCAGCGAAGGATATTTGTGGTCAACAGAGGACATTTGTGGACCTATTATCCTTGACGTACCCCGGTTCAAGATACGGATAATAGGACGAGATATAACCAACATACTTACTCAGAGGTAATAAGGACGTGGCAAGCATGAGGGTTTTTTATCGCGGAATCTTCCTACTCAGAGGTAATGAGGACATGGCAGGAGTGGACTCAAACGAGGATACATAGAATAACTCAGAGGTAATATGGACGTGGATGTTCTATGTAATGGATAATGAATGCCATGGGGCAACTTGGCTCCAGAAGCATATTATTGGAGAGAAAACCAACATATAATGAGGACGTGGTAAATATGGTTCTAAAGTAGAGCCTTCCTACTCAGAGGTAACGAGGTCGTGGTAGGAGTGGGCATAATGAGGATACACAGAACAACTCAGAGGTGCTATCAACGTAGAAGTTCTATATATTGGGTGAAAGAATGCTATGGAACAGCTGGGCTCCAAAAGCATATAATAATGAGGAAAGATGTGGATGTACTAGGTATTTAAAAGATTGCCAGGGAGCAGCTGGGCTCCCAAGACATGATGAGAAAAGAGTAGCATGTACTAGAAAACTTAGTACAGCATTCGTGGTCAACTGCGGACATTCGTGGTCAACTGCGGACATTTATGGTCAACAGAGGACATTTGTGGTCGTTGGAAGACATTTGTGGGCCTATTATCCTTGGCGTACCCTGGGGTTTTTTTTGGTACGGATAATAAGTCGAGAGAGAACCAACATACTTACTCAGAGGTAATGCGGACGAGGTAAATATGAGGGTTTCTTCGATGGAGCCTTCCCACGTAGAGGTAATGAGGACATGGCAGGAGTGGGCTCCATGAAGGGACACATAGAACGACTCAGAGGTAATGAGGACATGGAAGTTCTATGTGAGGGGACGGTTTGTTTTTGATGGAAGTGAAACAACTCAGAGGTAACATCGACGTGGTTGTTTCTAGAAATTTGTGGATCTGTTACCCTTTTCGTGCACTAAGAGTGCAGGTAGTGGATCATGAGGGAGGAGCTCTTTCAGAAGAATAATTCAGAGGTATGGTCATACATGACTTACTACCAAAAAGAGTGACCGAAATGTAAGTTCAGAGGCACCTGCGGGTACATAACTCAGTAATCTAGGATATTTGGAGGAAGAATATGAGTTCAGCGGTACTAGAGGGTACATAACTCAGCAATCTGGGATTTTGTGAATGTGAGTTCAGCGGTACCGGCGGGTACATAACTCAATAATCTAGAATTTTGTGAATGTGAGTTCAGTGGTACCGACGGGTACATAACTCAATATTCTGGGATTTGGAGAATGTGAGTTCAGCGGTACCGGAGGGTACATAACTCAATAATCTGGAAGATTTGGAGTCAGAGTGTAAGTTCATCGGTACCAGTGGATACATAACTCAACAATCTGGGATATTTGGATTTGGAATATGAGTTCAGCGGTTCTAGAGGGTATATAACTCATCATTCTAGAAAATTTATAGTCAAAATGCGAGTTCAACGGTACCAGGGGCTACATAACTCATCATTCTGGGATATTTGTAGTCGGAATATGAGTTCAGCGATACCAAGGGGCACATAACTCATCATTCTGGGATATTTGTAGTCGGAATGTGAGTTCAGCGGTACTAGGGGTACATAACTCATCACTTTGGCAGATTTGAAGTTGGAATGTAAGTTCAGCGATACCTGCGGGTATATAACTCACAATCCGAGAGATAGTTGGAAGGTG
Organism: Iris pallida; assembly: GCA_029216955.1. Classification (NCBI taxonomy): domain Eukaryota; kingdom Viridiplantae; phylum Streptophyta; class Magnoliopsida; order Asparagales; family Iridaceae; genus Iris; species Iris pallida. Next base: position 11,237,552 of record JANAVB010006396.1, read on the forward strand.
TCGTTTAGACATAGTACTTCTTGAGAAACTTGCCGTTATTGGTTGTTGGTATTAGGGCGTTTGCCTTTATCCTCTCCATTCGAGATATGCAGTCCCAGTTGGCGAGCTTTCTTCAACCTATCCTCGGCGCTAGTGGCACTGATGATAAAAATCTTCCAATCCTTAAATTAAATTTTGCCCATCCAGAGGCTGATTGTTGGGAGTAGTCTCTTTTGGCAAATTTCAATTAAGGAGGAATCCGGATTACCAGACGACAACTTCATTGCGGTTTGGCGAAACCGCTCAATATAGTTCCTTGTCAGCTCCTTCTCCCCTTGAACGACGTCCATGAGGGTGGACATTGTGACGTCCTGTCATACTTCATAGAATCTCTCCAAGAACATGCGCTTGAAGCTGGCGAAGGAGTGGATGCAGTTGTCTGGCAGGTTGCGGTACCAGTCAAAGGCGACCCCTTCCAATATCCCGATGAATAATCGTGTAAGGATGGCATCGTCATGGGACAGATGGTCGGTGGTGACCTCGAAGTAAGTGATGTACCGACTTGCGAAGGTCTTCCCATCATATGGATTAGTGTGGACTAGTTTATACTATGGTGGAAAGGGAACATCTCTCCACGTAACGGGATATGGTTGTCGTATCTTGAGGTCTTGGCTATTTTCTCGGGCATGGAACATGGCCCGGAGCTCCTGGACCTCTCTTCTTGCCTCTCTGGCCTCGTCTGCAGCGGTAGGAGCCGTTATTTCAGGAGGATTATTGCCCGGGTTTGGTGCCGCCGAGTTCGAGTCCGCATTGACTGCGGGGCCCAAGTTTGTTTGGCCAGGCGTCCCTCCTTGCAGAGTAGGAAGGGCTACTTTGATCCCGTCCACCGATTTGACCAAAGTGCGCAGTATGGCCTCCAGAGTGTCGATGCGTTGGCGATCACTGGGACCATCTTGTTCGTCGTTTGTCATGAATGCCGTCCTCACATGAGTAGAAGTAGAAGGGACGGTGGATGACATGCCCTCCGAATCGTACCCCTGTACCGAGAAGTCATTGGGGTATATAGGAATGTTCTCCTTTCGTTCGGACTCAGAAGGAATAGTACCCCCAGCTTCAGAGCTTGCTTCATCTTGAGAGTCGTGGACGTCCTCGGGGACGTCGGCACCTGCTGTATCTGATGGAAGAGTTGTTTCCCTTGGCTCGTCTCCTTGGAACATCGAATTGTCGTGGATGTTCGGAGGAGTGCTACCCCCAGTTCCAAAGACCCCCAGTGATGTGGATGATAAATCTTCCACTGTAGCAGATTTCGTCTTTGAACGGGTACCTTGGAAAACTCCGGTGGTGGACAACCGTTTAGACGACAGTTTCTTAGTCACAGTGGTTGAAATCTTCGGGCTGGGAACGTTTATCTTCTTCCCTCTCCCATCGACGGGGATTTTCTGAGTAGAGTTGCAGGAGACAACGGGAAGCGCCTCATCCTCTGAGCTCGGCTGTTGTAATCTTTGAAAGACGGACTGCCGGTCTTCTCATACCGTCGCGTTGTTGCAACATCAGTTAACAATAACTTGGGTGCAGTGATGTCCATGGAAGGACTCTTTGCACACCGAGGCCTCTTCTCTTTCCTTGTGCTTGTGGAGGATAACCTCACTCAAGTCAGATGGGTCTGGAACGACCATGTTTGCTCCCTGGGTTTTGGGAGACTTTTGGGAACCACTCTGTCCGTTTGCCGTCGGGGGCTGGACTCGAGTGGTTCTGTACAACTTCCCATCAGAGGTCCGCATAACAGTATGTGCGCTCGGATGGTCAGAGGTCGAGACAGCGGACTGAGCTTGCCAAGCTCGCGTTGCCCTAGACTTCTTCACTCTAGTGTATGAGGGCACATAGTAGGAAGAGTCTAAGTGGTGTTGCAGAGAGTCAGACATATTTTCTCGGGAGCATGAGAGATCAGGACCATAGGAGAGACGATCGAAGACTGACCCTGAGCCACGTGGAGCAGACAGTATGTGGCTGGAATCAACAGTCTTCATGCGGCTGGCAGTCGTGGCCGCATAGGCTTTCTTTATGCGGCTGGGAGTCTCGGCCGCATAAGTCTTCTCCATGCGGCTGGAAATTATATCCGCATGGGTATTCTGCATCCGGTTGGAATCATAAGTCTTCTCCCTGCGGCTAGTGCCTTTGTTCGGCTTCTTCCTGGAGCACATAGAATCACTCTTTGCCCCTGCAAGTCCAGCATCGTAGTATTTTCCTCTGCTGGACTTGGGGACATCATAGTCCTCTATGGCTTGAAGTGGGACTGCATGAGAGTTGCCTTCGCCGTCTTGGACGACAGAGAGTACTCCGTCCAGAGCTTGGGGAGGAGCAAATAATTTTGGCCTCCACTCTCTGTGAGCTTTCTTTGTGCGGGTTCACCTTTGGACCGGGCCAGCGCTCCCGTCGGAGAGCATTTCTTCAAATGCCTGTTGGTCGAAGCGGACGACCATCTTCTGTTGTGTGGAGCCAAGTTTGCTGTATCCAATTGCGTCACCAACTTCTCAGCTGTAGAGAAGTTTGTCCCCAGCAGAGTAGCCATCGTGTTTGCCATTGATTGTGAAAGTACAGAACATTTTATATAGGAGGACTGAACCTAAACTCACAATAAAAACTCGCTCGTACAAAGAAAGCCTAGGGACGAAAACCTAGGTACAACAATCTAAGTACAATTGTTTAGTTTTTCTGGGGGGTGACGGTAGAGGCTCAGAAAAGCGACGACAGCTCTGCCTTACTCCTTGGACGATCGGATGTAGCCTTGGCTCTGGTAAAGAAATGCTCTTGGAGGTGTGGAGAGACTCCCTTGCGCCTTCGGTTGCTAGATCTCTGAATGTCTCTGTAGTACTCTCTCTCTCTTTTCCGCTCTCCTCTCTCTCTGCCATCTCTTTTGCAAGGGAATAGAACCTTGCTATTTATAGGAGTAGGGTGTGATCATTAGGGTTTGCCAATAATTACCTCCATGAGAAGTCGACGGTTAAGGATCAATTAATGTGGGCCATTAATTCTGATTGTAGCAAATCTAGGCAATTAATGTGGATTGCATCAAATCTCTGTGGGCAATTAATGTTGATTACCACAAATCTTTGTGATATGCAGCCGTCAGTTCGGATCTCCTGCCACGTGTTCACACCACTTGATTGCAATAAATCTGACTTGATCTGAATAAATCTTGATTGATTTGGTGCCGCATGTCCTACTATCACCATGTTGTGAGCTATAGGAACGTGGAGAAGATTGATCTGCTGCCACATGTCCTAAGCGCGGGCTACAGGAACTGAGTGTCAGCCGTATAAGTATGGCCTATGAAATCTGAGCCGCATGAGAGTGGTTTCCTGCTGAGCCGTATAAACCTGGCCACGTATTAGGGCTGCCTAAGTGTGGCATCTCAGCATTGGAGCCACATGGAGATGGTCCCTATTATTCGAGCCGCATGAGGCTACTGGCCGCATAGGGTGGCTTCTCAGGACGTGAGCCATATGAGGACAGCCCCCATAATCCGAGCCGCATGAGGATACTGGCCTCATAGGGTGGCTTCTCAGGGCGTGAGCCGTATGAAGACGCCCCCCCATGATTCAAGCCGCATGAGAATACTGGCCGCATGGGGAGCTTTGGAATTTGGTGGATTGTGGCGGCTGTAAAAAGGATTTTTTTTGTTTCCCTAGGCACACGCCATCATGTCCGCCTTTATTTCGACTTTATGTCAGGTCTGTCACTCTGTCAAGGTTGTCAGCCGTCAGGGCATTAAATGCGGCAATTTGGTTCATGGCCAGTTGTAGAGGAGACTGTTGAGGGCCACGTGGCTCCTTTCTGAGCCGTATGGTGCTATCCGAGCTGCATGAGGCTCTAAATGACTTTGAACCGCATGGACGTTTAATGGATTTTCTGAGCCGCATGGGGATCCTTCTGTTGGAGCCGCATAGGCTATTCTTTGTTCTTTTCCATGCTTCTATATTGTCGATCATTACGTCGGTGATCGGGAGTGGAAAATCATCCTTTGGACATGCAGAGCCGAGGTTCCAGAAATCGATGCAGACTCGGATCTTCCTGTTCTTCTTGGTGACGGGAACGATTTTGGCTACCTAGTCCGGGTATCGTTCTTCACGAATGAACCCGCTGTCCAAGGGCTTGTCGATCTCTTTATTAATGGCGTCCATGATGTTAGGACGGAAGCGCCGTTGTTGCTGCTTAACGGGCTTAGCGTCAGGTAAGATGTTAAGCTTGTGCATTATGACTTATGGGTCGAGTCCTGGAATGTCTTCGTAGCTCCAGGCGAAGACGTCGATATATTCTTGACCAGGTGGATCAAGGATTCTCGGTCCTCCCCACTAAGCTCTTGCTGATGAAGATGGGTTTGGATGAAGATCCATCCCCAAGGTCGATCTGTTCGACTTCATCTTCGGTAGGGGGTTCTCGCAATTCAAAGCGAGACTCCCATTGCAGGCCTAGGCATTGAGCCTAGGATTCTTCTTCGAAAAACTCTCCTGTTTGATGGTCATCTTTATCTCCTCAAGGATGTACGGATATCATGTTGGCTGACAGCACCTTCCTGAAGACTGAGGTGATGCTGGTGTTGGAGTCCCAGGTTTAAGTTTCAGATGAGTAAGAATGTATAACATCCTCTGCTTCTGATTCTTTTGGAGTTGTTGGAGGCGTGATGTATCCTACCCCCCGTCGGGTACGATAATAGTAGTCTTACGGCTTCCCTTTTGGCACTGGAAGTCGTAGGAATAGGCGTTGACCTTTGTTGTAGTTCAGACCTTGGCCGCTCTTCAAGTTGTAACCCATCTTTTGGATGAGATACTTGGCTCGATCGTTGTACCTGTAGATTTACATTCTGCCGGTGTCAGGTTCTGGCTCGGTCGGTGGGAGGTCTTGGTGACGCTCGACTTTGCCAAAGATAATAGGCTTCTCGTCCTTGTTCCGATGCAGGACTATGTAATAGACTCTTTGGTACAGGACGACTCGATTTATATGACTCACAGTCGTTATTTGTGTTTGCAACGACTGTAGAGCATTATCTAGAGTGCACATGGTATTCTAATGTGGAAGACTAGAATAATTGAAAGACACTCTCTTATTGATAAAATACGGGATCTTGTCCCGAGGGATTACATCATCGAAGGATGGTGTATCGACATTAGCCGATATGTACTCTCCAAGTTCTTTATCGGTGAGAACCGGAGCAGCCTTGGAAGGTTCAGAAGAGTTTTTTGTGAGCTTGACCCGTGCTGGCTCCTGGGACTCTGCTGAGAAGGACGTTGAGGTCTTCTTTTGTGGCTTGACGGGTGCCGACAACTGAAGAGGTCTGTCTTTGAGCCGCATCTTGAGGGGAGCCTCATTTGGTGTGCCGGAAGCTGGAGCCTTTCCCCGTAGCTTGGCTATGAGAGGAGCCACCACTCGAGGGGGCTTGCCTATGAGGCGTATCTTCAACGGAGCTTCATTGGATGTCCTGACCGGAGAAGCTGGTGCCTTCCCGCGGAGTTTGACTACTATAGGGGCCGATGTTTGAGGCGGCCTCCCTTTGAGTCGTACTTTTAAGGGAGCATTGATTATCATGTCCGCCTCTGAGTCAGCTTCGACCTCAGCTTCTGCTTCGTCATCAACGTCATTGGCTTTATCTCCGAGATGAATTGATTTGTACAGATCAGCGTCGGTGAAGAAGGCTTCAATCCCTCTGAAGGGATCGACATCAGTAAACTCTGTTCGGATGATGCCGTTGGTGGACATATATTTCATACATTAATGGAGAGTGGATGGCACCACCTTGTATTCATGTATCCATGGCCATCCCAACAGGATATCGTAGTTGACGTCTGCATCCACAACATAGCAAGTCACCTCGGTCTGGAGATCGCCGATGCGATGCTTCAAGCAGATCTTCCCCAGCACCTCACTCTTCCTAGCGTTGAAGCCACTGATGGTAGTGTAAGACGCTGTCAGGTGATGCATCGGGATCCCTAATGTCTGAAGTAGAGTTTGGGGGATAATTCTGAGAGAAGACCCAAGGTCGATCTGCATTCGATCCACCTTGATGGCACCGATATACCCTGTATAATATAGGGGTCTATTGTACCTGTTGTTCTTGAACAACATATCCTGTTGAGTGAATATGATATTGGGGATGATCTCCCCCATATTATGGCAGTACGAACATGCTGTAGGATCGTCGTCAGGCTGCTTGACCTGACTGATGAAAGACTCGACGTCCTTCAGGGCTTCGCAGAGAGCCTCCCGAATATCTTTGGATAGACGGAGGAGCTCGAATAGGGAAAGTCGTGCTGGAGGACAGGCCAGTTGTGCCAGTATGTAGAAGTTGTAGGGCTTGGCTAACCCCGGGGCGTTGTCTTTTCGAAGAGGCCTGTCGAAGCAGACCTCCTTCTGCTTTTGTTTAACAGCTGCAGGAGGTTGGGATGAACCTTCTCCTTGGACAGCTGTGGTGATGATAGGAGGCATCACTTCGGACGGAGCCTCCTCTGGCTGGACATTCTGCTGTGAACGTATTTGTACGGACTGTACTTCCTCAAGGGAGGAAGTCACCATTCGACAAGACTTGGTCTTCTTGCCTTTGCTTTTGGAGGTAGAGGGTACCCCTGGTTGAGTCAGCTCTGGAACGAGATTCGGGTGAACCCAGATGATCTCTTCCTTGGATGTTATGAGTGGTGCCATCCCACCCACGTTGTCGCGGGTTGGTGGAAGGTTGACTACTTCTATTGTCGCCTTTGGGATGGGGACGACGCCATCTTGAGCTGTGGTAGGCGGTAAGGTGCCGAACTGGAGCGACACCATGTTGGCCGAGACTGTCCTCTCTTCGTAATCGACTGAGATGATGTTCGCATTGATCATGCACTGTATATAGTCTTTGAGGATGTAGCAGTCTTTAGTTGGATGTCCAACGAACCGAGGGTAGTGACAATACCTCGGGTCGTCGACTTTGCCTACTTCGTCAGGACGCTTAGGATCATGCAACTTGATTTTGTCGCCCTGCTTCAGCATCTCGAAGAGCTGTAAGGTATCCTCATCGCGGAAGGAGTAGACCATCTTCGGTCGTGGTACGGTAGGAGGCCTCTGGGCTGGGCCTTGCATGCTGTTAGAAGCATTGACAGTCAACGCCTGCTTCCCTTTCGCTTCGTGACTGCTACTGCTGGTCGCAGGCCGTTTTGTAAAACCCCCTAATTTATTAAATTATTTAATTTTAGTTTTGTGTAGAAATTTTTTGCTAAAATACATGTATGCTTATATTAGGAGTGCAATGCATAGTATGGGTGTAAGTGTTTTTCATAAATAAATTCACTTTATTTATTTTGTATCTGAGAAAATTATAACTGTAGGAATCTAATCTAGAAGACGATTACTTTATCCCTTGGACGATGCGATGAAGAAAACTCGAACTTCGAAGAACTTGGACAGCAACTGGGCAATCTCTCTGTTCTCTCTGAAAATGACCTGTCCTGATGAAGGTGAAGAAACTCTCTTTTATAGAGTTCTGGATAACTGTCCTGAATCATACGCTCAGGTAGTTACTTGACGTGTGCAAAACTGCAGGGACGCGTGGCAAATTCTGACGAAGACATGTTAGCGTGCGGTTGAGAGTAGTGGAGCACATTCAGGAGAGATTGATGGCATGAAGGCCACATTGCATAACTTCTGAATAAATGGGTAACTGAGTACAGGACACGTGAGAACGTGTGTTGACTGCACGTTGAAAATCATCCTGGATACAACTGCTGTGGAGTCATACGCTAGCTTTTGAAGAGGAGTCATACCCTAACTTGGACAGCATAGTACCATAGGAAATCCATACGCTCACTTTATGGGCAAGGAGTCGTATGGAGATCATACGCTCGCTTGGTTAGCAAGGAATCATGTGAGGTCCATACGCTCACTTGGCTGGGTGAAGAAGGAGTCATGTGAGGTCGATACGCTCACTGGAGAAGTGGCCACATGGCTATCATCAATCTTCTTTGATACGCCATATCTTCCCATAACTGACAAAATCTTCTCGAGCGTCGTGACTGCGGATTTGACGGCTGACAGACTGTCAAAACTGACAGTAATGATGGCTTTTGTATTTTATGAAGGCTGCTGAGTTGTCCTCGTAAAAGACAAAACCGACTCTTCGAAAACCTATACGACGGTTACTTTTCTTGTGACAGCTGTCTTTGCACGAAAGATGAAGTGTCAGATTCATTCCTCATTTAAACATATGCTGTGCTGTCATTTCAGTAAATAATAAAATATTTACTGAGCGTATGGCTTTTGAATGAGCGTACAACTCTGAACTGAGCGTATGGCTTCAACTGACATCTGTCTTTTAAGCGTATGGATGAAAATGACAGAAAGTGGGAATGAGTCCTGACACGCTGGCATTAAGTTCATTAAATGTCATGATGACTCTTCATTTTTCGAGATTGATTGAATCTGATGGAAGAATATGAACAGCCAGCAAGCTCTATTATATAAACCGAGAGAATTCAATTTTTGACTTTCATCTTTTGTAACCATGACTCCAAAGGAAGCCGCTGAAGAAGAAGCACGTAAGTTGGGATTCTGTTCCCATGATGACCCCACTTTTGGGGGCCAAGAACCCGAACCTGTCGTCATCGAGCTCAAGGACGACCCTACGCATTTAGCCAAGAATTTCTTGGGCTACTTTGGTCTGGACGGCTCCTCTTCTTCTGATGGGCAGAGCCTCGCGGAGAAGCGTAAAATGTTCGTTGCTCTGTTACACCGCATGGGGGTCCAAAGCGTAGAAGAGTTAGGCGTCAAGCTTAGTCGCTCTGGAAAATAGAGCGTGACTTTATTGCACTCCTTTCCTTTTCCTCCTCTTTTTTTTTTGTAAGGCCATTAGTGCCTTAATGAAAAATGAATATTCAAGAATCCTCTGTTTAGTCCAAATCTGTGTTGAAAACCAACGTGCACCGATGAATAACTGTAGAATACGCCGTCTTCCAAGTTGTAAGTTACGCTAGATAGCGTATGCCAATGAAATAGCGTATATTACACTATTTTCTAATGTTTTGTGAATTACGCTGAATAGTGTATGTCAGCGTATGTTACGCTATAAATTACGCTGTCCTTTAACGTTGTGAATTACGCTAAATAACGTACGCCAATGAATAGTGTGCACCAATAAATAGCCCGTAAGTTACGCTATCTTCCAACGTTGTGGAAAGCACTCTTTGAATATTTCCAAGGCTGTGCTGGTTTCCAAAGTACACGTGTCATTCATTCAACGTTTTACGAGCGCTATTCATGCGGATCCTTTCCAAGAATAGGTTTATACTCCATACTTTAAATAGATAGAATAGTTTCATAGAACTCATTTCCATCTTCCTTTTCTCCTTCTTTTCTCTGAGAACCAACGTGAAATTTCAATCTCAAATCAGAAAGCAAATGCTCCTGAACATTCGAATTCTGAGCAATATGTCAGACATCAGTTTGCCAATTCTCAATGTCAATCCTGAAGGTAAATCCAGTGTAATACACATACTGTTTTCGTTGTTTTGGAAAATAGGCTTTCTGTTTCTGAGCGTATATGGCATTTCTGTTGATTTAATTCTTTTCCTCTTGCTGTTTTCTGCAGAAACTTGGCTAAGGCTTTTCTTCAGCTTCAGAACTGGCATTGGCGATGTGGATGCTATGGAGAATGTCCTTCTGACATCTACATCAGAGAGCTCATACGCTTTTGACGCGTAAATCAAACAACTCAGAACTCTCCATGAGATATAATGGCCTTCCTCTGTTGGTAGGAAGAGCCTTTATACATGGAGAGTTGGACGGTGGAGTCAACTCTTACCCGAGAGATTGGGTAGTAGAGTTCCTTTCACGGCAGAACTAGGAATTGTATCCCAAGGTTTGGATACATTCCTACCTGCTTGAGGTGCCGCCGTTCCTCCATGTGCTGTATTGGCAGCAACACGCCATCGTGTTGCCATACTCTGTGGTTCTCCTCTCGTCTGAGAGATAAGACCAGAGTTTGATTCCTGTTGATCTGGTCGTGACTGAGGCCCAGACAGTCAGGAATTGCCACAAACAACGAGATTGCCGGAGAAGATCCAAGAAGAAATAGATCTCAGTTGTACATAGAATGAAAATCCAAGATTTGTAATAGATTTCCATTATGATTTGTAGGAAAGTCTAAGAAATATAATAGACTTTTTATGAAGATATGATAATGGAAATGATAAATCTTCTTTATCTGAAGTGATTTTGTATCTCTCTGGATGTAAAAAGAATATGATAAATAGAAATCTTGATTTCTGTTTTTAGAGTGTACAATACTATCAGAGGTAATATGGACGTGATAGGATGTAAAGACTCAAAAAAAGAAAGTCAGATTTGTATTTATACAGAGGTCAAAGGTTATGAAAATGTAAAAGATAACGAATTCCAATCGATAGAAGATTATGAACAGACGAACCATCGAATGAATATAATAAATGCACGGATGAACCGTCAAGTATTAATGAATGAATATCGGGAAAAGACACGTTCCTTTAATTCTGGCAAATATATGCCTATAAATAGAGCATCTCTTTGAGTAGAAGGATCACACATTATTCTCTTTTATTCAAAATGTCTTCCGAAGAGAACACGACGAAAGCCGAAGTCGTCTCCAAAGTTGATGAAAGTGCTAAAGAGCACTCGACTCTACAAAAGAAGGAGACGGGCGAAAGCTCGTTTGCTCCCAAGCTGCCGAAAGGTATCTTGGATTTCCTGGTCGAACAAGGAGAAACTGAAGAAGAAGAAGCAATGAGGCTGGCTGCCTGTCAGTTCTTGGTGCGGTCAGGAAAGGATGTATTCAATTCTTTTGCGAATTATGTATGTGGTCCTCGTCCCAAGTACGAAAGGGATACCAGTGATCTTCCATGATGACGTATTTCTTGAAGAATTTGTCTCAAATAAACTCTGTTTAAAGAAACTTTGTTTATGATGTATCCTTCCTGCTTTATATTATTTTGCCTTTTTAGACTCAGAAATCAAAAGGACGAGATATCATTTTCATAGAATAGAAAATATGGTACATACTGAGATAGAAAATTCAGAGGTGATATGGACATGATTTTCTATACAAGATCTTTATTAAATCCACTGGGAATCTAATAAGACAAAATATCAAATTCTCTGGGAAAATGATACATGGTAGAATATCAGTTTCCGCTGGGGATAACGACATCGAAATAGCTTTTGTAGAGAAGAATAAATTTTTTGATTTTACACTTGCTGGGGAGTAATGAAAATATTACATATATTGATGAAATTTATACATAATATTTCTTTAAGAATTTGCCATTGATAGGCATCATCGTGACTTTCCCGTCCATAGAGGCAAGCTGATATGCTCCATTAGAGAAGACTTTGTTTACTACGAATGGGCCTTCCCATTTCGCGTCAAATTTGCCTTTGCTCATATGTGTCATGGTCATCGGACGTCTGACAGTAAGGACCAATTCTCCCTTCTGATATGTTCTGACTTTGACTTTCCGATTAAAAGCTTTTGAGATTCGGACTTGATATAGCTCGATATTTTGTTGCGCATACAATCGCTTTTCATCTAGAGCTTCCAGCTCTTGAAGTCGAAGTCGATCATTATTCTCTGTTGTAAGTTCATTGGAGATTGCAACTCTCAAAGAAGGAATCTGGATCTCGAGGGGAAGAACAGCTTCACACCCATATACCAAAGAGAAAGGTGTACATCCGGTCGTATTGCGAACTGTGGTGCGATAAGCCCATAAACATTCACCAAGCTTCTCACTCCAGTTACGTTTATTGGAAGAAACGAACTTTTTCAAGAGTTTGATGATTGTTTTGTTGAAAGCTTCTGCTAGTCCATTGGCTGCTGGATTATATGCTGTAGAAGCCAGATTATTAATCCGATGATCATCACCAAATCGATAGATGACATGATGTTTGACAAAGTTGATAATATTAGAAGTCTTGACTTCAGATAACGGGATTGCTTCAGCCCATTTAGAAAAGTAATCAGTTATTGCTAGAATAAACCGATGTCCTTTTGATGATGGTGGATTGACAGGACCGATGACGTCCATGTCCCAAGCTTCAAAGGGCCATGATGCCGCTGTTGGGTGTAAGAACTCCGATGGTTGATGGATAAAGTCTGCATGAATTTGACAGGCTTTACATTTTCGAGCATATTGAATGGCATCAGCTACCATCGTGGGCCAATAATAACCCATACGTCGGATACGATCTTGAAGTTTTGGACCTGGCTGGTGAGCTCCGCAGACACCATCATGTGCTTCACAGATTATCTGTTGTGCTTCTTCACCAGTGATGCATCGAAGGAGAAGACCGTCATAGGCTCGACGATATAGTGTCTTCGTAGTATGATTAAAATAGAATCTGAGAGACCGGCGCCGGATAGATGCTGCTTCACTCGGGTTATCAGGAAGTATGTCATACAACACAAAGTCCAGAAATGGACGTCTCCAGTCTTCAGTTACGGTGTCTATTTTGTTAGAAAAGACATATTCCATAGTAGAATCGGAAGAAGACAAGGACACTTTGTCAAACTTTAATCCATTATCAAAGTTTAGAGAATCTTCGTCTGGATTATGGGGAAAAGCCAAAGCCAGATTATTCTCAACGCAGAATAGTTCTCGGTTATAAACCACTATCACTTGCTGACGTCTGATTGGTATGGCTAATACAGCAGCAAGATTAGCTAAAGCATCAGCTTCTGCATTATAGGCTCGTCGAACATGTTCAATAAAGAAACCTTCAAAGGAGGAGGCCATAGAGAGTGCTGTTCGATGATAAGGTATCAAATCTTGATGACGAACTTCATACGTTCCTCTGATCTGATTGATGATAAGCTTAGAGTCTCCATAAACTTCTAAATATTGAACATTCAGATGTTTAGCGAGTTGAAGACCGATGAGCAACGCATTGTATTCTGCAACATTATTTGAACATGATTGATCCAGAGAATAAGCCCTCTGAATAGTTAATCCCTCTGGAGATACAAGAACAATTCCAACTCCGACGACAATATCGCCGTTAGGACCTATTCTAGATGCTCCATCAAAGAATAGACGCCAAGTAGGAACTTCTTCAGAAACCATATTTGAATCCAGAACTTCATCGGGAATCTCATCATATAATTTAGAATCTTCTGGGACTGCATGAGCTGCCAGAAAATCAGCAAGAGCCTGTCCTTTAACCGACTTCTGAGGAATATAATGCATGTCGTATTGAGCTAACAAGATTCCCCAATTAGCAAGTCTGGAGTTGAGAATACCGGGTTTCTTCATCATAATCCTGAGGGGATTCACTCTGGAAATGACGTGAATCGTCTGACCGATAATATAATGTCGTATTTTCTGAACAGCAAACATTAATGCTAGGCATTCTTTCTCGATTGGAGAATAATGCGGTTCAGCGCCTGTCATTATGCGACTGAGATAATAAATGGCCTGTTCATGACCATCTTTATTTTTCTGGGCGAGTAATGCACCAAGAGAATGATCCATAGCTTGAACATATAGGAGAAATGGTATTCCCGAGACGGGAGGTACCGAAACTGGAGGGTTCATGAGGTACTGTTTGATGTCGTCAAATGCTTTTTGACATTCTTCGTTCCAGATGAAAGATACACCTTTCTTCAGAAGTTTGTGGAATGGTCTGCAGCGTCCTGATAAGTTGGAAATGAATCTCCTGATATAAGCAATCCTTCCTTGAAATCCTCGTAGCTCTTTTAAGGTGCGTGGAGGACACATCTCTTGGATGGCTTTGATCTTCTCGGGATCCACGTGTATACCTTTAGCGGTAATGATAAAGCCGAGAAATTTGCCACTAGAGACGCCTAGGAAGGACTTAGTAGGGTTCATTTTAAGTTGATGCTGACGCATTAAATCAAATATAGTCTTCAAATCTTGGATATGATCCTCTTTTCGTCGACTTTCGACTGCAATATCATCAACATAGCATTCGACTATTTTCCGGAGATGTTTACGGAATATAGTGCTCATTGCTCGTTGATATGTTGCTCCTGCATTCTTGAGACCAAACGGCATCACTGTATAACAATATGTACCGATCGGTGTTCTGAAAGAAGTATGTCTCTCGTCATCTGGAAACATCTTGATTTGATTATACCCCGAATACCCATCCATGAATGACATTCGTTCGAAACCACATGTGTTATCAATCATTACATCTGTAATTGGAAGAGAAAACTCGTCTTTAGGATAAGCAGCATTGAGATCACAAAAGTCTATACAGACTCGGATCTTGCCGGTCTTCTTGAGGACAGGAACGATGTTAGCCACCCATTCAGGATGTTGTTCCTCTCTGATAAATCCGGAAGCCATAAGCTTGTTGACTTCAGCTTCAATTGCATCCATAATGTCTGGACGAAATCGTCGCTGTTGCTGTTTGACCGGTTTAGCATTTGGCATAATATTAAGCTTGTGCATTGCGATCTTCGGATCTAGTCCTGGCATATTCTCGTAGCTCCAGGCGAAGACATCGATGTAATCACGAATAAGCTTGATCATATCTTGCTTATCTGTTTCTGAAAGACTCTCACTGATGAATATTGGTTTAGGGGAACCTTCTTCACCAACATCAATTTGGATCAGTTTATCTTTAGTAGGAGGTTTCCTCTGCTCGAACCTGAATTCCCATTGATTATCTAATCTTTGAGCCCATTGTTCTGATTCGGGTGATATTTCAAAATCATCTTCATCTTCATCATTTTCTTGCGGGCCATCAACAGAGACCATATTGATGGATAGAATAGAGCGATGAAGATCGCCAACACTCGTATCAGAATCCCAAGAAAGGGAATCAGAAGACTCAGATCGTTCATCTTCAGATTGTTCGTCTTTATTGAATTTTGACTCTTCATGAATTATGTTGATAAAAGGGGTGGAAGCAATGTAACCTAAACCACATTTTGTCCTTCCGTATTTTAATGGAGGAATTCGAACAGGCATTCTTCTTCCTTTTCTATTATTAAGACTGGTTCTGAAATCATAACCCATATTCTTGATGATATTTTTGGATTGCTGACTGTAGCGACGTAGCTGTAATCTTCCAGTATCGTCATTTATATCATCCTCCTCCAGATTAGGAGGATTCTGAGGTCCTTTATAGAAAAATATTGGATTTTCTCCCTTCTTTCGACTAGGGACCACAAAGTATGATTTCTGTATAGAGTCTAATGATACGTCCGTGTGAAGAGCCTGAACAACCCCTATTGTTAGTGGCTCTAAGCTATCTAGCAATTGTAAATAACTTTGTACATAACTACAAACATCAATATACTGCAAAGAAGATGCTTCATTAATACTAGATGCTGTATTTACAACAGAAGGCTGAGCCTTATCAGACTTAGTCAGATTAATGACAAAGGGGGAAGAAGAAGAACAGTTAGAATTTTTGTTTCGATTAAGATCGATAACAAAAGGCTCAGAAGAGGTGAGCTCCCTTGAAGAAGACCGTGGACAAGTAATGCGTCCACTGACTAGAATGACTAGAGTATCTGATCTAGCCTGAGAAGATGGTGGGGGAATGATGCGTCCACTGACAGGAATGATCAGCGAACTTTGTGAAGCTTGGGAAGATGGTGCAGTAGTGCGTCCACTGACAGGAATTATCAGTGAGCCTTGGGCGGATGATGAAGTAGTACGTTCACTGACCGGAATTATCAGTGAGCCTTGGGCGGATGATGAAGTAGTACGTCCACTGACCGGAATTATCAGTGAGCCTTCTTCAGATGTTTTAACAGACTGTGGAGGAGTAATACGCCCTTTTACAGGAATAATAAAGGTGTCAACTTTGGATGTCTCATCTTCATTATCCATAGCTTGCAAGACTTTCGAGTATTCATCTTTGTACATGCGAGCGTCATTGAAGTAAGCTTTGACTCCTTTGAATAGGTAAAGATCTGCCACTTCTTTTTGAACCTCTCCATTATCATCAACATATTTGAAGCACTGATGAAGAGTTGAAGGAACAATATTATGTTCATGCAAGAAAGGTCTCCCCAATAGAGCATTGTACGAGCAACCATGATTGTCGATGATGTAAAAAGTAACCTTAGTACGAAGATCGCCTATTTGAAATTTAAGGCGAATCTTGCCTAAAGGCTCACTTTTTCCTTGATTGAATCCCAAGATGGTAGTGATAGTGCTGGAAAGACTATGCACAGGTATCTTCAATGCATCTAGCATAGCCTTTGGCATAATACTGAGAGCGGATCCTGGATCAATCAGTAGACGATCAACCTTCATAGAATCAATATATCCTATATGATATAAAGGACGATCATGTCGATTATCCTCTAGCAGCATATCGTCCTGCGTAAAGGTAATGTTTGGAATAAATTCCAATACATTATGGCAGTGAGAGACAGGTTCTGTTTCCAACTTCTTGAGGAGAGTTAAGCAAGTTTCTGCTTGTAACAGTGCTTCACTCAAAGTTTCTCGAGTCTCCTTAGAGAGACGTAAGAGCTCGAAGATTGACAATTTAGCTGGTGTATTGGCTAGTTGAGCCAATATATCAAAATTATAAGGCTTTTCAAGTCCTGTAGGGGATGATTTCTTCAATGGTTTGTCGAAGCGGACTTGTTGTTTGCCCTTGTCAGCTGTTGTTGGTTTAGATGGAACTGTCTCGACAGGAACATTTGAAAGTTCTTCAGTAGAGACTGGTGTTGGGGCTGTAGCCGGAGGGACATCAGAGGTTTCTCCAGAAGTGTCAGCATAATCTTTCAGATATATTTTTCCTGACCGAGTTCCAGCATGAACTTCAACTTCAGACTCTGGTTCAGGATCTATCGAAACCATGTTGCAATTCTTCATCTTGCTTTTGGTTCTTTTATGCTTGATGAAAGCTTCGTCCCAGAAGCCGAGACCAACACGAGATTGATTATGTCTCATAGTGAGGGCTAGAGGTGCTCGGAGTCCTTTGCTTGAGTTCAGACCAGGAGCAGTGGCTAGATCATAGCCCCTCTTTGCCATTAATTCACGAAATTGTGAACTATATAGATGGAATGCAGGCTTGTACTTATCTTCAAATTGAGGTACAGTTTTTATCTTAGTAGGGAGTGAATTTCCTGCCAAGATGAAAGTAGAGGTTAGATAAAAATTGGGTGTAGTACTAGAAGTCACATTGCATGACTTAATTTTCTCGAGTTTCTTTTTAGATGAAGGAGTCTTCCGAGGAGAAGAGGAAGGTGTCTCAAACTCTGTCTTTAAGTCTGGGTGGATCCACATGATTTTTCCCTTCTTAGTTGTGACAGGAACAAGTCCTTCATTCTGTGCTGGTGGGATATTCACCACCTCGAGAGTTGCTTTGGGAATAGGAACAATCCCACTTTCCACCATTAAAGGAGGGAAATCACCAAACTGCATTGAAATCACATTTGCTGTGACTGTCTTGTCTTTGGGTGTTAGTGTCACAGCTCCTGATTTAATCATCTCCTGGATCTTTTCTTTTAATATATAGCAAGACCGGATTGTGTGACCCAGCATTCTATGGTATGGACAGTATTTTGGATGATCTGTTTTGTTGGCTTCATCAGGCTTCTTAATTTCTGGCAATTGTATTTTATTAGCTTTGAGCAAGCATTCAAAGATACCCTGAACATCGTCATCATCGAAAGAATATTCTTCTTTCGGTCGAGGAGGTCTCTGTTGTCGATTTGTTGGTGCTGGGGTAGCTTGAGTAGTTTTTACCTCCTGACTAGCGCTTTGGAGATTGATTTCAAGAGCCTCTTTCCCTTTGCGATTGTTGGGTCGAGTACTATTGCTAGCACTCTGATTTGATTCCTTGGGAGCCATTTGTACTCCCAGTCCTTTGAAGGTCTCAGCACTGACTTCGGCAGCTTTGGCACTGACGATGAATGAAGGCCAATCTTGGAACTGAGTGGACCCTGTCCACATGCTGATAATTGGTAAGAGGTTCGACTTGCAAGTGTCGATAGTAACAGCATCGGGAGTTCCAAGAGGCATTTTGAGGGCTTCTCTTCTGAATCTCTCAATGAATTCCTCAGTGGTCTCATTATTCTTCTGTTTGATTCTTATGAGGGCCGACATGGTCATATCATTGAGCCCTTCGTAGAATCGTTCAAGAAACATTTGTTTGAAACCGGCAAATGAAGTAATACACCCATCAGGGAGACTTCTGTACCATTCATAAGCCGTTCCTTTGAGACATCCAACAAACACCCGAGTAAGGAGGGCATCGCTTGGTTACAATTGATCAGTCATTACTTCAAAGTGATTAATGAACTGACTTGGGGAAGTAGTCCCATCAAAGAAGGAGATAGTCGGAGGCTTGTATTTAGGAGGATATGATACTTGCTTCCACTCTATCGGGTAAGGTTGCTTGATACCTAACCTTTGTAAACCATCCTTCTGTTTGAATGCCTCAAACTGAGTTTTGAGATTCCTTAACTCTTTCGTAACAATTCCGGAGGATTGTGGAGTTGTGACTTGTTGAGTGTAATTGGGAGGAGGGACTGCAGCATATGTACCACCCCCAGCTCCAGAGTAACTTGGGGTGGTTTGTACAGGAACATTAGATTGTACCCCCGGAATAGTAGAGGGTTCGGGGTTTGGAGCAACAAGGGTATTCAATACCACTGGTGGTGCTGTCTGTTGGACTTGTTGAGTTTGATGCTGAGCCTGCATTAGAGTGTGCATAGCACTCAATGTATCTGCCATAGCTCACAACTGTTGTTCCAAAGAAGAAATCCTCTGTTCATGAGCCTCATTGCTAGTCGAAGGTTTATGATCACCTTCTGCCATGTAAGTAGTAATCATTCGAGGGATAGACGATGAAACAGTTTGCTCTGAATCATCGCTGTAAGAATCAGTATCTTTTCCGGGACTGTTTACAGGAGTTAATGTCGGAAAGTTGGACTCTCCAAGGAAATCTTCCGTGATCTCCGGATTATTACTTGGATGAGAAGAAGAAGAGATTCTGGCTAAGGCTCCGGTCCTGGATCGGGTGCCAAGATAAACACCATCTTCAGAATCTGATATAGCGTCAGACCGGATTCTACCCCCAATATTTCTGGAGGTCATGTTGACAGAAGCATAAAGAGGTTTATCTTCATCTGATGTTGGTTCATATTGGATCCGTTCGAAAACAGACCGTCTTTTCGGTGAACAACAACATTGGATGACAACCCGAGGTTGGAAGTCACAACCATGCTTTTCATGGCGAATATGGGCAATGTCATAGCCAGATGGAGTGTCGATTCTCCGTTTGTTTTGTAAATATTCCCGGAGATCTGTAGGGACAGATTGGGAAGTACTGGAAGATAGTTTCTGTGTAGAAACTTGTCTTTTGTTCTTCTGTCTTCTTGGTTCTTGAGTGTATAGAGACCGATTAATTTGAGCCACATAGTTCCTGGCATATTCAACATCAGGGTCTAGTACACTTGTCTCAATTTGATAAGACTTTTTAATACCAGAAGCATAACTGTGGTGATTTTGATTAAGCTTGTTACGAAGATCCGTGGGAGATATGACTTTGGTATCAGTCTTGGATACTTGTAACTTGCCTTTCTCAGATCGAGAAATTTTGAGAGAAGGGAGATGAGTATTATTCCGACTAGGAGTCGGTAATAATCCATCTTTAGAGGAATTAGCCAAAAGGCGTTTTCCTTTGTTTGAGCTAGTAAAAGTACTAGTCAAATTAACTCCAGAGGTAAAGACCTCAGAAGTAGAGGAATCGACTAAAGAGTCTTTCTCCTTGGTTGGCACAAGATGCGCAAGTTGTGGGGGGAATCATTTATAGGTTCTGTGAAAGAGAACCCCCAGTCTGATTTTGAGAATCAGTCAAAGGACTGTATCTGTCAGCATACGCCGACTTCTTGTTAGCATACGCTGGCTTTTGCTTAGCGTACGCTGACTTCTTGTTGGCATACGCTGGTCTTTGCTCAGTGTACGCTGCCTTCTTGGTAGCATACGCTGGCTTTTGCTTAGCGTATGCTGACTTTACCGCATGCTGCCCTCTGACTGCTGTACGCACAGAGTCATCAATGGCTAAAGAGCCGACTGCTGTCGTAAGAGCAGAAGGAGAAGGGACTTTGACATGTCCAGAGATGGTTTTCCTTGGACACACTGACTTGGTTAAAGAACCAAATTTTGTCAGCGTGACTAGGGGAAACCATTGTTGCTGTGTTCAGGGAAGCAGAAGTGTGCTTTGTTGAAGTTGAAGATGTGTTCTTGTCAACGTGAGAAGTGACAGGAACATCTCAGGCTGTCGAAGAAGACTTGGGGACATAGACAGAGCGTCCCGTCTTCTTGGCAGCAGGAAGAGCGGAGGAAGCAGTTCGGCCCTCCTTCGACTTGAGCATTTCTTTGTAAGCAGATTGGTCGAATTGTACGACCATCGTCTTCTTCGTCGAGCCGATCGACGAAGTATCGCATTGAGTTGTTGCTATCTCGTTGGAGGAGACAGCTTTCCCCAGCAGAGTCGCCAATTTGTTTTCCATAAATAAATTCACTTTATTTATTTTGTATCTGAGAAAATTATAACTGTAGGAATCTAATCTAGAAGACGATTACTTTATCCCTTGGACGATGCGATGAAGAAAACTCGAACTTCGAAGAACTTGGACAGCAACTGGGCAATCTCTCTGTTCTCTCTGAAAATGACCTGTCCTGATGAAGGTGAAGAAACTCTCTTTTATAGAGTTCTGGATAACTGTCCTGAATCATACGCTCAGGTAGTTACTTGACGTGTGCAAAACTGCAGGGACGCGTGGCAAATTTTGACGAAGACACGTTAGCGTACGGTTGAGAGTAGTGGAGCACATTCAGGAGAGATTGATGGCATGAAGGCCACATTGCATAACTTCTGAATAAATGGGTAACTGAGTACAGGACACGTGAGAACGTGTGTTGACTGCACGTTGAAAATCATCCTGGATACAACTGCTGTGGAGTCATACGCTAGCTTTTGAAGAGGAGTCATACGCTAACTTGGACAGCGTAGTACCATAGGAAATCCATACGCTCACTTTATGGGCAAGGAGTCGTATGGAGATCATACGCTCGCTTGGTTAGCAAGGAATCATGTGAGGTCCATACGCTCACTTGGCTGGGTGAAGAAGGAGTCATGTGAGGTCGATACGCTCACTGGAGAAGTGGCCACGTGGCTATCATCAATCTTCTTTGATACGCCATATCTTCCCATAACTGACAAAATCTTCTCGAGCGTCGTGACTGCGGATTTGACGGCTGACAGACTGTCAAAACTGACAGTAATGATGGCTTTTGTATTTTATGAAGGCTGCTGAGTTGTCCTCGTAAAAGACAAAACCGACTCTTCGAAAACCTATACGACGGTTACTTTTCTTGTGACAGCTGTCTTTGCACGAAAGATGAAGTGTCAGATTCATTCCTCATTTAAACATATGCTGTGCTGTCACTTCAGTAAATAATAAAATATTTACTGAGCGTATGGCTTTTGAATGAGCGTACAACTCTGAACTGAGCGTATGGCTTCAACTGACATCTGTCTTTTAAGCGTATGGATGAAAATGACAGCGTGTCATAATTTTCCACAACCTACAGTAAGTTTATATGATATATTTATATATATGTATATATATGTGTGTGTGTGTGTGTGTGTATGTGTTGATTTATTAAGGTGTATATATATTTATATATACATATATGTGGGAATATACGTGTATATAAATATATCTAATTATTGTATTATAGAAAAGAATTTTTTAATTAGAAATAATAAATAAAATAGAATTTAGTTATTAAATATAGTAATAATAGAAAATAGAAATTAGTTTTAAAAAAAATTTTTTTTTAAAAAAGAATAAGAAAAAAAAGGAATGAAAAAGAAAAGAAAAAGAAAAAGAAAAAGAAATGAAAAAAAAGAAAAAGGAAAAGAAAGGAAAGAAAAGAAAAAAAAAATAATAATAAAAATCAAACCCACCCACAAAAGTGGGCGGGCCCCTCCACCCTCTCAATTTCATGCTGCGTACAGCAGCAACCAATACTTATTCCGCGAGCAAGCATGGGTCCCCAACCTATTACAAAGTCTATTAGTATTAGGTTTTGTCCCAAGTTATTATAAATATATCTTCCTCCACAAACCTCAAAACCCTAGACTTCCAAAACGAAAATTGTAGCAGAACATACCCTTTTCGTCTACGAGTTCGTTTCACCATCGACGGAGTTGTGTGCGCGATGAACGGAGCATCGAAAGTCAGCCCTTCGTCATCCACGGAGTAGTTTTCCCACTCAAGGTACCCTACTTCCCGACGACGTAACTTTTTACTCGTGGCACCGATTTTCGATCCGTAAAATTTTCTGGAAAGTAGACTTGACCCTCTTCGAGATCCTCTAGGTGGATTTCAAAAACAAACCATCGACTTGCTCAAAAAATCGAGAAGAAGTTGAAGAAAAACCTGTTTTCTGTAATACTAAAAACTGTTTTGAGACGACAACTTGTCGGTCAATTTTCTTGTTGTGCAGTAAAGTATTGTAGGAAATAATTAAAACCAGTAAAAGACAACATAACCGAGATCGCAACGCATCTTTTGGATCATCGTTTCGATTTGCGTGTAAAAAGTAGATTGATGTTGAAGTTGAGAAAAAACCTGTGTTTAATTGTATTAATTTTCTGAATTTTGTCCGATATGGCGTGCGCCCCGACAAACCGGGCGACATGGTCGCATGCTATACGCATCGAAAGGCGTGTATGGATGTTGCGGACGTGTGGAAAGTGACGGAACTCAGTTTTGTCGCGTGTGTGCGACGAAATCAACACGTATCCGTCGAGATACCCCCGTATCGACATTTTGCAAACTTGCGCCAACCGGTCTGGATCGAAATTTTGGTCCTGTGTACCAAGTTTGGTTCGATTCTGAGAAGGTCGAATCGAACCCATTTTTGGCGGGCCCGCGACCAACTCAAACGGGCAATTTTGTGCACGGCTCATCGGAATCCAAAACTGGATATACCGTTGAGTTTCTCTCCTCAAACTGATACCGTAGACATGTAGTTTGACGACTTTAGAGACCATAGACTTTGGCACGCATTTCGATGCAAAGCGGGTCAAACGGCGGACATCGTTATGACCCGAAATAACGATTTTCCCCTGTTCCAGAATTAAACTTTTGGACAGGCGTTTCCTAGGTATATCTTTTACACCGAGTGCATTTTTTATGTTTGTTTCAGCGTCCGGAGTTGTTTGGAGACTGCGACGTTTCTTAGCTGACATTGTGATTTCTTGGGCTTGTCACTTTGCACCATCAGGCAAGATACCTTGCCACTTTACTCTGTGATTATTATATTCTTATTTTTAGTTATTATTTTTCATATTTCTTATTTCTTGATATTATAAAACTGTGCGTCCAAGTCACACTTGGGTGCAAGCGACTCTATCGGTCATTTTTCTCGCTTTATTATTTCTCTTGCATTGACTTAGTCTAGTGACCACCCATCGATATTGAGGTATTGGTATATCTCACACGGCCTTGACACTTGCCTTACCATGTTATGTGAGTCACATGTAGGACACGTATCCTCGTAGTCGGCTGGCTACCGATACGTATGGAGCGTGCGAAGGATAGGAGTAACTGCCAATAGAATTGCATGCTAGAAGACTTGGCGGTTACTAGAGGTTCATGAGTCATGGATGTGACCCTAATAGGAATTGGGTGGAAAGAACAGTTCCTTAACGTATGGGTCATATATGCACTGTCCTGATAGCCGGTTATCTCCAGTGGGAGGTACGGTCCTGATAGCCGGTTATCTCCAGTAGGAGGTACGGTCCTGATTGCCGGTTATCTCCAGTGGGAGATACGGTCCTGATTCCTGATATTCCTGATCCTGCCCATGCGTCAAAGGTTTGTTCTTATTGCATTATCACTGTAGACTGGTTAGGCACCCGATTGCATACATATTTCTTTCTTTATATTATATATCACAGTTATTATGGCATGGTGTTTTCTTGTATCTTGTTACGTCCCTCTGAGGACCTGGTTATCTCTCCAGGATTAGACGACTTCCTGCAGGAATACGGAACAGCTCTGGATCCAGCTTACATTGATACCGAGTCAGTTCCTACTGATTTCTAGTCTATTCTTTGTTTGAGATATTAGTGGACATTTTTTTTACATCTCTTTTTTTTCTATTTTTGTGGAGGTTGGACTCCGATCTTGTGAGACTACTTTCATAGCTGTTTGGAGTGAACATGTTCACCCGGCTATCTTTTGATACTCTTATTTATTATTTGGACTCTATATTCTTCTGTGTTGAGCTGTGATGAGATTAGATTATGTTATTCTGGCCTGTGATTATTTTATTTACAACTTATGTACATATATAAGGATTCCATATATTGGAGTATTCTTTGTATATGTGCAGCTAGCATGTTCACGTTCTTGGTCCTATGTATTATGGGACTGGGGCGTTACATATTTTTGTGGTGGCCCATGCAGGTCTACGTTAATATTGTTGGGTTACATGACTGTGCCCAACAAGCCTGCATATAGGAATAGGAATAGGAATATCTCATCCAGAACTACTACTATCTCTTGACTTCCAATCTTTTCAAAACTTCCTTGATTATTCGATTTACTTCATATCTAATCTTTCCTAGATCAACTTATCTTCCTCGTGCCAACCGTATGAATCTAAGAAGTGGACACACTTTCACCTTGGCCATCACCTCTGGTGATGCGGCCACCCAAGAGGAACAGAATCCTCCAATAACCCCGGTGACCTCGTACCAGCCAGGACAGTCGCAGCCTACTACGACACCGGCAACGGAGTACCCAGAGATCACAGCACCCCCGGGCAGTCAGGCTGGACAGACTACTACCATGCCCCCGGAAGGGAATGTACCACTACCTCTACCACCATTCCCTCAACAGTTTTCCCCACAGTCGAGACCTCAGATGCCTCCACCACCGACTGATGGGAGCCCTACTTCCCAATTCATGTATGCCATGATGCCGGCTCAGTGGCAGCAGACTGAGCTGATGAGACAGACGATGATGGCAGCATTGGCTAGACCTCCACCACCACCTCCAGTACCAGCACCAGCACCGGCTCTACATCCTTATGAAGGCTCTATCAAGAATTTCACAGATATGAACCCCAAGGCCTTTAGAGGAGCCACTAGAGGTGTCACATTGGCTTATTAGTATAGAAAAGCTACTGAAGGCATTCCAGTTGCCAGTTCGAGATTGGATGACAGCAATGGACCTACTATTAGAAGACAATGCTCACCACTGGTGGAAGGCGGAAGAGAGACGACTAGGCACTGGGATCACCTGGAAGCAGTTCTATGATGCATTTTATGAGAGATTCTTCCCTATTCATGTTCGAGATGGTCTCTACGACCAGTTCCTTCATCTGAACCAAGGGAATATGACAGTTGATATGACTCAGAGTTCAATCGCCTGAGTAGATTTGGTGCGGGATTGATTCCGACAGAGTTAGAGAAGGCGAGGAGATTTCACCAGGGGCTTGCACCAGAGCTCAAGTCTTATATGACTACCCAGTCTCGAGTCTCACATTCAGCTGTCCTGGAAGAAGCTCGTGCTCAAGAGATTCTTCGCAAGGAGCAGTAGCAGACCCTGAGACGCCATACGCTGGCAGCTACACCTACGGGATCGACACAGAGTGGACCTATCAGAAGGGCTACAGGACAGCAGCAGGAGAGGTCTGCGCCTTATCAGAAGCCTATTTGCAATTTTTGTGGAAAGCCAGGGTATCTCCAAAAAGACTGCAGAACTCGACTTGGAGCATGCTTGAGATGCGGCTCGTTACAACACAAGGTGAGAGAGTGTCCAGAGTAGAAGTTACTAGCTTATACCCAACAGGCCCCGAGACCGACAGTTCCAGCACTACCAACACCCGGGCCAGTAGCAGGATCACCTAGCCTACCATTACTTCTCCAGCCAGTACAGCACGATAGGACCAGAGCTCGGGACCTCAGTCAGAACTATGCACATGCCTTCTCGCTGGCAGTAGAGAATGTAGGAGTAGAAGGAGAAGTCATAGCAGGTACGATTTTTATTACAATATTTCCTATTATCATGGCTTGGCATAAGATCCATACCCCATTAGTTTAGTCTAGGCCATAGAAATCAGACTGTAGAATAATTGGATAAGCACGAACACCGGACACAGCTTAGATTCTTGAACAAATTGTATTTTCCTTCAAATCACCAATCCCGCATACATACTTTGACCACTTTGACTAACACCGCAATTATAGCCTAGTTTTTACAAACTTATTCTTTATCGAGCTTGTTCATAACATGTGTATATTGGGGACGTCTACTAACATATTGTCTAATCATAATCAGTGTATGATGGTCTGATCAACCTTCGTACAGTTGGTTCACTTTTATTTGCTTATCCTACGTGGATTGAGATATATATGGCTCTAGGATCTCATCCGCAACTGCCATGACAACTCTATTTGAAATGCCTCTAGAATCCCATATTTGTATTCGATTCTCTCTCCCTGGAACACTTATTGTTTTCACCTTTACAGATTCGAAAAGTCAGATACTCGTATTGAGGGAAGATAAACCCGTAATATCCTCCTCAGTTTATTATACCATCTATAGACAGGAAAGAAATATTCATACAGTCATTGACATCTGTTGGACTCAAAGTACGGTCTTCAAAACTTGACTCATATCTATCACATCTCGTATCCTAGTACACCGTGTAATATTCTTCCACAAATTGAGGTATGACCTTCCAACTCGAACCTTTCTAACTCCACTAAACCATAGAGCGGTGTCTTTGTTAACTTCTGGAAATGAATTACTGTAGGATATAGATCGTAGAGCCCCAGTAGAATTTAGAATGTACTAGGATTGCCTATTGATTAGAATAAGGGGTTTCTGTTAGAACGATAATTAGTGTCTCATGAACTCCCACTTTCTATTTAGAATATTTTGGGTCCCCGGCCGTGGCATTTAGATTCAGAGCACAAGACCAGCTGCTACCTTCCAACAAATTCTATCTGCAAGTCCTATACGAGTCCACCTTCATGTAGAGATATCATGTCCCACTAAAACTCGTTCCCTTGTACTCTATTTTCATGATACGATTATTGAGCAAAAGGGCTAATTATAAACCTTACCGTAATACCGACGAACCTTTCGATTTCAATTTGAGAACAAAACTCAACTCAAAACTTTTGACCCGATATATGGTTGTAATCTACTCGAAGTCTAATATGCACCTGCCCTAGTGTGATACTCAATTGAGACCCTATCTGCCACTTGTACAAAAAGCCATGGGAGGCATATTTTTGACTTACGGTACCTATCTAACCAATCCGATTTGGAACTAGCCCAACCTCTCGGGTTAGGACTTGTTCTAGACTACCATAGCCTAACAGAGATGGTATATGTTGATCTTACGAGATATTGTCCCACCAATATAGTTTAAATTCGAGATGGATTTATTCAATATGAAGCCCCTGCACCTTTTAGCCCATCTCAGAAGGCTCGTAACGACGTTTATCACGGATAGTCAACTTCTATAAGTGGGGTAGAGCCTTGAACCAAGAACACTTACCCTATAGAAATTAAGCCAATAGGGTTCCTTCTACAACTACCCTCAGTTGTTCGAAAATCAAGGGACGACTTTCATGCGTTAGCCCCTTAAAATTTTGCATTGCATTCGACCCCCCTTACCGTAGTTTTAATTTCGAGGACAAAATTTTTTTAAGTTGGGTAGAATGTAAAACCCCCTAATTTATTAAATTATTTAATTTTAGTTTTGTGTAGAAAATTTTTGCTAAAATACATGTATGCTTATATTAGGAGTGTAATGCATAGTATGGGTGTAAGTTTATATGATATATTTATATATATGTATATATGTGTGTGTGTGTGTGTGTATGTGTTGATTTATTAAGGTGTATATATATTTATATATACATATATGTGGGAATATACGTGTATATAAATATATCTAATTATTGTATTATAGAAAAGAATTTTTTTAATTAGAAATAATAAATAAAATAGAATTTAGTTATTAAATATAGTAATAATAGAAAATAGAAATTAGTTTAAAATTTTTTAAAAAAAGAATAAGAAAAAAAAGGAATGAAAAAGAAAAGAAAAAGAAAAAGAAAAAGAAATAAAAAAAAAGAAAAAGGAAAAGAAAGGAAAGAAAAGAAAAAATAATAATAATAAAAATCAAACCCACCCACAAAAGTGGGCGGGCCCCTCCACCCTCTCAATTTCATGCTGTGTACAGCAGCAACCAATACTTATTCCGCGAGCAAGCATGGGTCCACAACCTATTACAAAGTCTATTAGTATTAGGTTTTGTCCCAAGTTATTATAAATATATCTTCCTCCACAAACCTCAAAGCCCTAGACTTCCAAAACGAAAATTGTAGCAGAACATACCCTCTTCACCTACAAGTTCGTTTCACCAGTGACGGAGTTGTGTGCGCGAAGAACGGAGCATCGAAAGTCAGCCCTTCGTCATCCACGGAGCAGTTTTCCCACTCAAGGTACCCTACTTCCCGATGACGTAACTTTTTACTCGTAGCACCGATTTTCGATCCGTAAAATTTTTTGGAAAGTAGACTTGACCCTCTTCGAGATCCTCTAGGTGGATTTCGAAAACAAACCATCGACTTGCTCAAAAAATCGAGACGAAGTTGAAAAAAAACCTGTTTTCTGTAATACTAAAAACTGTTTTGAGACGATAACTTGTCGGTCAATTTTCTTGCTGTACAGTAAAGATTGTAGGAAATAATTAAAACCAGTAAAAGACAACGTAAACAAGATCGCAACGTATCTTTTGGATCGTCGTTTCGATTTACGTGTAAAAAGTAGATTGATGTTGAAGTTGAGGAAAAACCTGTGTTTAATTGTATTAATTTTCTGAATTTTGTCCGATATGGCGTATGCCCCGACAAACCGGGCGACATGGTCGCATGCTATACGCATCAAAAGGCGCGTATAGACGTTGCGGACATGTGGGAACTGACGGAACTCAGTTTCGTCGCGTGTGCGCGACGAAATCAACGCGTATCCGTCGAGATACCCCCGTTTCGGCATTTTGCAAACTTGCCCATAACTTCGTGTACAGTCGTCGAATCGAGACAAAACTTGCGCCAACAGGTCCAGATCGAAATTCTGGTCCTGTGTACCAAGTTTGGTTCGATTCTGAGAAGGTCGAATCAGAACCCATTTTTTGCGGGCCCGCGACCCACTCAAACGGGCGATTTTGTGTACGGCTCATCAGAATCCAAAATTGGACATACCATTGAGTTCCTCTCCTCAAACTGAAACTGTAGACATATAGTTTGACGAGTTTAGAGACCATAGACTTTGGCACGTATTTCGGTGCAAAGTGGGTCCAACGGCGGACATCGTTTTGACCCAAAATTATGATTTTGCCCCTGTTCCAGAATTAGAATTTTGGACAGGCGTCTTCTAGGTATATCTTTTACACCGAGTGCATTTTTTATGTTTGTTTCAGCGTCCGGAGTTGTTTGGAGACTGTGACGTTTCTTAGCTGACATTGTGATTTCTTGGGCTTGCCACTTTGCACCATCAGGCAAGATACCTTGCCACTTTACTATGTGATTATTATATTCTTATTTTTAGTTGTTATTTTTCATATTTCTTATTTCTTGATATTATAAAACTGTGCGTCCAAGTCACACTTGGGTGCAAGCGACTCTATCGGTCGTTTTTCTCGTTTTATTATTTCTCTTGCATTGACTTAGTCTAGTGACCACCCATTGATGTTGAGGTATTGGTATATCTCACACGGCCTTGACACTTGCCTTACCATGTTATGTGAGTCACATGTAGGACACGTATCATCGTAGTCGGCTGGCCACCGATACGTATGGAGCGTGCGACGGATAGGAGTAACTGTCAATAGAATTGCATGCTAAAAGACTTGGCGGTTACTAGAGGTTCATGAGTCATGGATGTGACCCTAATAGGCATTGGGTGGGAAGAACAGTTCCTTAACGTATGGGTCATATATGCACTGTCCTGATAGCCGGTTATCTCCAGTGGGAGGTACGGTCCTGATAGCCGGTTATCTCCAGTGGAAGGTACGGTCCTGATTGTCGGTTATCTCCAGTAGGAGATACTGTCCTGATTCCTGATATTCCTGATCCTGCTCATGCGTCAAAGGTTTGTTCTTATTGCATTATCTCTGTAGACTGGTTAGGCACCCGATTGCATACATATTTCTTTCTTTATATTATATAACACAGTTATTATGGCATGGTGTTTTCTTGTATCTTGTTACGTCCCTCTGAGGACCTGGTTATCTCTCCAGGATTAGATGACTTCCCGCAGTAATACGGAGCAGCTCTGGATCCAGATTACATTGATACCGAGTCAGTTCCTACTGATTTCTAGTCAATTCTTTGTTTGAGACATTAGTGGACATTATTTTTTACACCTCTTTTCTTTCTATTTTTGCGGAGGTTAGACTCCGATCTTGTGAGACTATTTTCATAGCTGTTTGGAGTGAGCATGTTCACCCGGCTATCTTTTGATACTCTTATTTATTATTTGGACTCTATATTCTTCTGTGTTGAGCTGTGATGAGATTAGATTATGTTATTCTGGCCTGTGATTATTTTATTTACAGCTTATGTACATATATGAGGATTCCATATATTGGAGTATTCTTTGTATATGTGCAGCTGGCATGTTCACGTTCTTGGTCCTATGTATTATGGGACTGGGGCGTTACACGTTTCCCTTTTTCGTCGAAGGTGGAGAAGTTAACCCCCAGAAGGCGAGCATTTTGTGCCTTCTTTTCAACAGCTTCGGCTTCAATGTTCAATGCACTCCAATTAGGCGAGGGAGTGGAGTTGAGCCAGAGCTTGATTACAGGGAGCATGTTCGTGCTGCATGTTCTGATAAGTGCATGTTCTGGCATGCCTAGAGGCAACTTTAGACATGCTTGTCGAAAACGTTCGATGAAGACTCGAACGGTCTCATTCTCAGTCTGTCGCACTTCTATGAGAGAAAACATGGTCATGTCTCTCCCTCCATCGTAGAACCGATCAAGGAAGAGGCATGTCAAGTCATCGAAGGATGATATGGAGTTGTCATAGAGACTGCAGTACCATTTGTAGGCGACTCCCTACAAAGCCTCGACAAACAGGCTCGTAAGTAAGGCATCTTCTTTTAGAAGATGTCCTGTTTGAGACTGAAAGTAGGTCGGGTGCCGGCGAGGAGAATTCTTTCCGTCGTATGGTGTCAGTGTTTGCGGTTTATACTTGGGAGGATAAACCACTTTGTTCCATTCGAGGGAGTAAGGTTGTGGGAGTCCCATTTTCTGGTGATCCTCCTGTCTACTTCGGGCCACAAAACGCTCGTGCAGGTCTCTGACCATCCGACCAAGTCTTTTGTCGAGCTGGGAGCAGGTGAAGGCCGTACGGCATGAAGCTGGATATTGGAAGGAACTGACGCTCACGGTGCAGTGTGGTGCTCCGCCCCTGAAGATACCCGTTGAGGGGGTATACTTGATTCTCCATTGGCTCCTGGATCGGGGTTGGTGGAGACAGGTGCCCTTGCCAGAGTGGTTCGAATGTCGAACACCGCCTGGGTCAGGATTTACGTGGAGGCAGAGTGGGTTTTGAGACACCCCTCAAGAGTGTCTATGCACTGTACGATGTCAAGCGCTGTAGCGTCTGATTCTCCTTCATCACCACCCCCTGCCATGTAAGCTGCCATGACATGAGTTGAAGTGGATGGATCGATCGAGGCTTCGCTTTCGACCTCGCTTTCCAATAGAGGAGCTTCTTCTTCTGAGGCCGCGTGTTGGCTACCCCCAGCTACGTCAGGGTCGATTTGTCGAAGCGCTTCTTTGTCTTCGAGGGGAGGGTTGTCAGAGGCTTGACAAACCCTGACTGTTGCTTCTGCTAGGGCCTTGCTCCTTGCTCGGGTGCGTTCATACACCCCTGGAGACGGGACCACTATTTTGCTCTTTCTCAGTTGACTCTTGGATGCAGAGGTTGAGGAGTTGGTGGTTGTCTTTCTCACGGATGAATGGAAATTGGAGGCAACATGACAGGAAGCAATCTTGGGCTCCGCTTCGTCTTTAATTGGTACTTTCTTTTCGAGGCAACGTCGGATAGGTACCGTAGATTGTAGTCGCTGAAACACGAACTGCCTCTGTGGTGGAGCCACTGTTTTGTAATAATAGAAGTTGATGGTGACCATAGCACATGTGTGCCCTGCGAGGTACACATTGTGCTTATTGGTCAGCTCTTCTGATCTGCGTTTGTGACTGATCACATTACGCAAATCATTGTGGAAGAGTTTCACTTTAACACCTCCATCAGGTGCATGGCAAGGCCAAGCACCGGGGTGGTCATGTGAATGTTGTACACCCTAATCTGGTTTACGCGTATGAGATACGCCTAGATCATTGGTAGAGAAACAACATTTATGGCAACTTGAGTCCACTTCATGCGTATCACCCAAGTGGGCGCATGGACTTAACATTGCAGTTGCCCAGCTAGACTTGGTTCGAAATGCAGTAGATGCATCCAAACGGGACAGGGACTTTGAGAGTCGACCCGTTTCTGGCACAGATGTGCCTGATTCGACTCTGTACAGCCTACCATCAGCAGCGTGCATGATTTTGAACGCATGGTTTTGGTTTGCTGTTGGCATAGCACATTCATGGCGCATGGCCTGTGCTGTCTTAGATTTCCTTGTACTAGCCCGCGAAGATGCATAGTACTCAGAATTCAATTGTGCCTCGCCATGACAGCGAGTGAGTCAGTTGAAGACAGACGTTCTCTCCTGTGCACTAGAGCTCATACGCTGGAGAATGGTTATACCTCTGCTCCATTGGCGCATCTTCTTCGGCTGGGAAGAAGACGATTGGAGAATGCAGTCAACACTGTATTTTCCAGACAAATGTGCGGCACCAGTAGGCGCATCCTTATTGCTGAAAGCGTTAGCAGGAAGGGCCAGCTGCGGTGGTGCATCCCTTTCAGTGATGGTGCCATGCGCATCGGCCTTGCGTACCCAGACTTGGCGAGTCTTCTTCGGCTTTGGCAACCGCTTCGAAGGACTCGCGTTGCCTTCAGAGATGAACTCCTCATATGCTTGTTGATTGAGGCACACCACAAGTATTTTGTGGGAGGAGTCAAGTTTGATGTCATCAGATTGCGATACAACTTTCTCGTTGGAGGAGAAAGAGGTCCCCAGCAGAGTCGCCAGCTTGTTTGCTATTAAAACTCTTTGGGATTGATGTTTTTAATTACAAACAGAACAGAGTATAATGTAGGACTTAGATGTAGTCCTAGGAGTATACTTTTATTTTTATCTGGGTACTGTGTCGATGGAGAGATTGGTAATCCGTTGACGATCTGACGACGATCTTGAACTCTCTGAAGGGCTAGGTTGCTCTGGATGCTGGAGCGTTGTGAGGAGAAGTGGGCGTTAAGTGTCTCTTCTGGCCTCTGTATGTGGATATAACAGTCTGTCTATATATATCTTTCTCTCTGTCTGTGTCCGTTATGAAGGAGTGATCCTTCTATTTATAGATAGTAGGCTGGCTACTATTCGCGTATATATCGGATGCACCTGGATGTTGGAACGCCACGTGGCTGATGCTTGCAGGGGCGCATGGACGATGCGCCCCGAGTTGTAGTAGAATCTGCTCAAACTGCTTCGTTAGGATGCGGAGGAGCTGACACGTGGCAGTTGCTGAGATTTGGTTGTTGTTGAGATCTTGGGTGGTTAGCACCCATTCTTTGAATAGAACTGAGTCAAAGGATGCATGGCGTCTGCCTGTGGCTCAAAGATCTCGATTTTGGAGGAGAGTGATCTGTCGGGGTGTACCTAGGATCGGGCACATGGAGGCGACTTAGTCCCATGATTTTTAGGTATCATAGACAAGTCTGGGCGCATGGCTTTTGAGGCGTATGCAGAGCTTCGCATTAGGATGCACCTAGGATCAGGTACAGGGGAGGCAACTTGGTCTCATGACTTTTAGGAGTCATGAGCAAGTCCAGGCGCATGGCTCTTGAGGTGCATGCAGTGCTTAGTCTTCTGTTGCTTGAGATCAGAAGTGTGCTGAGGGGGCGTATGACCACTGGGGCACACACAGTCTTCTGGGCGCATGGCCACGAGGCGCATACGAATGATCGATCGGCCACGTGGCAGTTGTTGCCGACCCAAGATATAATGATGGTGCTAACATTAGCTGCTCTTCATTTTTTGCAAAAGGCTGCTGATTGGACGGCTCTTGGAATGTGTTGCTGCCTTTGTCATTCAGCATTAAATGCTTGATGGTGATCAGTTTGAAGAGGGTGCATCGGTTAGTGCCCCTTTGGGCGCATGGGTCTCTGTCCCATTTGGCGCATCCCTGAGGAGCCCATGATGTTGAAGGCGCATCAGCCAGGTGTCACATCCTCTGTCACTCCCCGTTCCCAGAATGCGTATTTTTATACATGTACAACTCATATATATTTATTTAATATTTATCATGTATTATCCTGTATTTAAATTCTTTTAATTTTATGTTAATTAATTATCTGCATTTTATTTCCTGCAATTTTATTCCTGCATTTTATTTCTACATTTTATTTTCTGCTTTTAACTTCTCTGCTTTTAGTCTTGTTTTAGGTTCGGCCTAGGAGGGTTTTTCTCGGGTTCATGGTGGTTCACATGAACCGAACCCCACAAACCCCCACCTACCACCACCCCTTCCATTTAAGCCCCCATCTCCTTCTCTCTCCTCATAACTTTTCTTCACCATTACTTCTTCTTCTTCCTCATCACTCTCTCCACCTACCAGGAGAAGGCAAGTACATCTTGCTTCTCCTTCACCCATTTTTATGGATTAATTTTCTTCCTCTTGCGATTCTAAGAGAGTTTAGTACTTAGCATTTTTGATTTCCTTGGCTCGTTTCTTACAGATCTAAGTTGTTGTGTTTTCGGTTGTCCATGGGTTTTGATCTCCCAACCTGGCATGCTTTCGAAATAGATAGTTTCATGTGGCAGAGCTTCTCATTCTACACCATTCTGAACCATGGGAACCTCATTTCTGGCTTGGAACGAAGGCTTCCTAAGATTGGAGTTCGGGAGATTTAGTCACGCTCACGTCTTTACGTGTCAGCGTGAATTTTTAGTCATGCACACGTTCTTACGTGCCAGCGTGAATTTTTAGTCACGCACACGTCTTTACGTGTCAGCGTGAATTTTGAGTCACGCTCACGTCTTTACGTGTCAGCATGAATTTTGTGTCACGCTCACGTCTTTACGTGTTAGCATGACATTTGAGTTACGCTCACGTCTTTACGTGCCAGCGTGACATTTGAGTTACGCACACGTCTTCGCGTGCGTGCATGAATTACCTTTCACGCTCACGCTGTGCGTGCGTGAATTCCTTATCACGCTCACGCTGTGCGTGCATGAATTCCTTATCACGCTCACGCTGTGCGTGCGTGAATTCCTTGTCACACTCATGCTGTGCGTGTGTGGATTTCTTATCACGCTTTTCACGCTCACGCTGTGCGTGCGTGAGTTACTTTTTCACGCTTACTTTTCACGCTCACGTTGTGCGTGCCAACGTGAACCACTTTTTACGCTCACGCTGTTTATACGCTCACTCCTTCCTACGTAACTTGGCGTACCTTTTTTTTTACGCGTACGATTCTGGCGTGACTTGTTGGCCTTAGCCTAGACTTGTTGGCGTGACTTGTTGGCCTTAACATAGACTTGATGGCGTGACTTCCTGACCTGGGTGTTTCTATTTGTTCTATAATTTATTCATTTAATGGTGGCATGATAATTCTTCTATTATATCCTCACGCCTTTTTTATGAACTCGATAATCTTAGCATGTTAATATTTTTAATATATATGGTTGTGTAGAACGTACCCTGTGTCTTGATTGGTTTATGGATGCCCAGTAAGACTGGAACTTAACCCTAAGAGTTATAGACTCGACCCCATTTAATGCTAATTGACTTTCATGCCTTGTCACCATTAATGACGATGGTTATCTTGACTAAAAATTGATCATGCGTTCCTAATTGGAACTAAGAGACTGGCTAGTCGTCTTATTGAATTGAATGAATGAGACACGTTCATGTTATAAACTATTGTAATCGACTGGCTGATCCCGAATATTGACGTACAGGCACATGCAGGCTTCAATTTATTTATTTAATTATTTTTCTACAAAGCAGCATGTGTACATTATGTCAAGGCATGATACTCCGTGGTTAGATTTGATTGTTGTATTACGCTATGTAAGACCTACAACCTAGCCGCACGGGTATCGTTGTAGAGTTGCGCATATCGTACCCCGTACGAAAGTACTCATTTGAATGACCATGATCCACGGCATGGGATTTCACTCAACGTAGATACTATTAAGTTAAATAAAAATAATGATTGCATGGAGAGAATGGATCCCCGAGTTCTTACATGGCAGCCCTCTTGGGACTAGTGGTGCCCGACAGGCCGGCTGGTTCCTACAGATACTGTAAACCTGCCACACGGGCAGGGAGCGGTATCTGCTTATATTATTATTGTATATTATATATTGATAATGGGCGTCCCGCTGGGACTCGTCTAATTTATGATTGGCGCAATTGATTGACTGGATAGACTAGCCTTGCTCGCACATAGTAAGAACTGAGGAATCCCTATTTACATAAGTCCAGGATAACTTGGAACTCACAATAGCAAGCCGTAGGAGTTGATTGGCCGTTCAAGATGATTTGTTTGTGTATTGTACCTACTCTGTTGCCTAACTGAGATGATCAGAATGTCAGGACATGACGGGCCAACTTCTGTCCTTATTTGGTTGGGAGGTTGGTTCGAAGTGTCGTGATGTTATGTGAATCCTAGTGGAAAGCAGAGATCTATTATTATATTCACTTACTTACTGGTTTAATCCTTCATATCGTGCTTCCTTGTGGTACTTGCTATTAGAGGTCTAACCTCTCTGGTTTTGCATGGCTAGATTTAGAGCCGGTTTCCGAGGACTCAGCTTACTTTCGCCTCCAAGATGGTCAATACTAGAGGAATGATCGCAGGAGGACTCGAGTGGGTTCTTTACTTCACCGCTCGTTTTGTTATTTACTTCATACTTAGCCGTTTGGCACCGACATGTTAGTCGAATTGTCTTGTACTTACCTTTACATAATTGTAACTAAGTCAGACTGCAGCTGATAACAATTGTGTATATGTTACTATACCATCTGGCTATGTTTTGTAAAGCCAGATCTCAAGAACATTTTGACTAAGCATTTGGGACGTCTTACTGCTTTATCTTACATGTTCTCTATTTTTGCTTCTTGTTTGAATGATTTAGACAATAGATGTAAAGTGACCATAGTAAGACTTTCATGTAGTATGCACCCCCTCGTCTGGTTAGACATCATTGATCGTATTATACGGTATTCATCTACCCGTAATACGTAGCTGGCTGAGTCATTCCTCCGCTCTCCAGTATTCTGGTTCTGGGGCGTGACATCCTCTTTGGCCCGTCCGTTGAGTTCTTTGAGGCTTTAATTTAGCTAAATATGAGGAGACGGTTGCATTTGCTATTAATGCAAATTCATTGCAAGGAATTTGGAAAATTAGCCATTTGGCACTCGGGTGTAGGCTGTCCGTGCTTATAAATAGCCGCATGAAGGAAAGCTTTGCTTTTATTCTTCATTTGGACATGAAGATGAACTTGGCCGAAGTTCCGCTTTAGTGAACCGTCGAACTCAGCTTTTGTAAAAGTCTTGATGATGAGCTCTACCCAAAGGTGAAGATGTGTCGCCCCAATCTTTTCGTAGCTCTGAGCTTCTGTGATAGTGTCTGTTGCATCCAAATATCGGGATCGTCGAATCCCGACGCAGGCCGATGGTGCCTGTTGCATCCAAAGTTCGCGGCGGCCGCGCTCCGTATTTCGTTATGCTTGAAGCCCCACAGGCTGCCGAGTGTGCATGTTGCTTCCAAAGACAGGGGCGTCGTGCCGCGATCTTCGGTGGGCTAGGAGAGCTCCTCCTCCTGCTAGACAAGGGCTGATTGGATCTGATGCGCCAGCGCCATAATGACGAGACGATGCACCTGGATAAGACATCAGAGTGATGCGCCTGATGGATGATACGCCTGGCATGGGACATATGGCAGTTGCTGTACCTGACTGTAGCTTTAGGATCTTTCTTTTTGTTGAAGTTCTCCTTTGTAAAGATTTTTTTAGACATGTAATAGACTTTCATATGAAATAAAGCCTTCTTTTAATGTCTAGACTTTTGCTGTCCTTTGCTGTGCCAAGTACTTTGTTTGAACTCCCTGGCGCATGTTTGAGTCTAGCCGTATAGTGTTAAGCGTATAGGAATTCTGGCCTATAGATGTGCCTAAAATTCCATGCTTCTACAAAACCTACTCATGGTCCCTAGCGCTCATGCTCCTGGTGTACACCATTGTTCGGGTAGAAGGCTGGATCCTCTGGCACTGCTACGAGATCTGGCCAAACAAACCAGCGGGGTCAGGACCCAAATAACAAGTACCACAAGGGAGTACATAATGAATAAGAAAAAAATCCAATGAGTACATTAAGACCTGGTTCAAGAGATATAGGCTTATATTATATCATCGAGACAGTACAGCACCCTTACAACCAAACAAGGACAAACGTTGCCAATATCATACCGGGAAAAGATACATCCTATAACCATGGTCAGGTTAAGGACTTTTGGTCGTAACCTCGATCCACAGCCTATCGCAGCATAATAGCCCAACCCAACAACCAAACAAGGACATGGGTTGGACCACGCACCACGATAGTCCATGTTTCTCAGTTACTAATAGAAGAAACATATCACAAGCAAGACAGTTTAAAAGCGGCCAATCAATCCTACGGCTTTTTATGATTTGTCTAGGTTATGTAGCTTCCTTTCCCAGAATTTTAAAATATTTTTTCTTTTATTATTTATTTATTGATTCGACTTAAAGCGTGATTTTAGAATTGTATAAATGATTATTTAGTTAATTATCACGGCAGATGATTTTAGCTATGGTTGAGATTTGGAGTAAAAGGTGACTAGGAATCATGGCATAGATAGTGCAGTGGCATGCTTTGACTAGTGTATTAGTCATGCCAAGGAAGGCCGAGCTATAGTGATGCCCTAACTAGGAAAACCAGGCCAAGTTGCGACTTAATCCCTATAAATGGATTAATTATTTATTAATTTTAGATGACCCGATTGTACCAACTTAGTACGAACTGGGCCCGAACCGAATCCAAGCCTTTGTAGATATGTAGTGAGACCAAAGACGACCATGTAGGCATATTTGATGTGTATAATTTAGTTTGAGATTTCATTATCGATCACTAGTACCGCCGCTTTCACACCAGTTCGTAGACATGTTGATTTCGGAGCGAAGACTTACATGTCAGATACAGTACTGATCACCAAAACCTGTCCTTATGAAGTTTTGATGTAATAAGCCTTTTCAAGTATGGTATGTGTAATATATTTTTAGAGATAAATGTTCCTGATTCAGTTCCATTTCTGGCTTTTTGTTTCTTAATATAAATGTTTTTTTGGGTCTATTTGCGTGTATGAAGTTGAAACTTTGGATATGGATATCCAAAGTCCAAACACAACTCATAATTGCTTACCTTCGAATTCGATCTTTAAGCTGTTGGCTTTTCATCCAATCAAGTATATCATCTACATTATTTCAAGGTTTGAAGTTGTAGTATTCTAATATAATTTAGTATCATTGACATATTCGTCTGCAGCCGTTTCAGATGTTTGACATTTCGATAAGATTTTGTTGTTGGTGTGAACTGAACCCTTATCCGTGTTCCATTGGAAGTTGGAACCCTGCCGTCTCAAGACTCTCAACACCAGCTTCTGTTGTTGAAGCCGATGCATCCTTATTTTTGGATGTCTTGTCCTTTGCTAATGCATACATTTTTACATTTCATTCTTTAATTTTACAATCATATCTATTTAGTTTATAGCTTGCAAATTCTCTTTTAGCAGAGCTTTGGATTCAATTAAAACAAACAATTGCTTTATCTATGTATCCCTATTGCATATGAATTGAGGTAGGTAGTTTAGATGCATTAAGGTGGTTTAAGTTTAAACTGAAGCTGGTCCTTTCCCTTTTCTGGTTCCAAACCTGCTCTAAGACTCGGGTTCTTTGGTCAAAATTTCAAACTTTGATGCAACTTCCCACAGCCATAGGAGCAAACCCCAAATACCAGCACAGCCCAGCATAGAGGCCCGACCCCTATATTCCAACAAACCCGCGCGGGTATATATATATATATATATATATATATATATATATATATATATATATATATATATATGCAGGCGAGAGGGGGGCGTAGCCGAGAACCCTAACCCAAAACTTCCATCATAGGAGACCGCGCCCACCTCCATTGACGTGCGCACGCCGCCCACGGCCGTCTCTGCCTTTACATTACTTAGTTGTGATTATTATTCTGTGATCTTGCTGCTAACATTTTTTAATTAGCATATTTCTGCTGCCAACTCTATTCACCCCCCTCTAGAGTATTGTGTTTTACGATTTCGTTCCTACAATTGGTATCAGAGCGGGTGTTACAGGTAAAGCAAGATAACATTATAATTATTTATTCATTTAATTAATTGTTATATAGATCACAGCACAACACATGGGAACTGTGAAATTCACAAGTGAAGGCCAGGCCACAAACAGACCTCCACTGTTTGATGGTACGAACTATACCTATTGGAAAACATGGATGAGTTTTTTCTTGAAATCACTTGACTTTGATTTATGGTCTATTGTTATTGATGGCTATCAAAAGCCACCTCGTATAAATATTGATGGAGTTTTAGTTGAAAAACCCTATAACAGATATACAGAGGAGGAAAAGAAAAAGGCCAGTCTTGACGCACGTGCTATTAATGCTCTATTTTGTGCTTTAGACAGAACTAAATTTAACAGGGTGTCTATCTACACAACGGCTAATGAAGTGTGGAAGCTACTTGAAGTCACACATGAAGGCACGACTCAAGTCAAAGAATCAAAGGTCAGCAGACTTACTCAAGAGTATGAGGTATTCAAGATGAAGCCCAACGAAACAGTTACTCAGATGTTCGAAAGATTCTTGGATATTGTAAATCCTTTGTCCTCCCTAGGCAAAGAGTACAGTAACCATGAAAAGATTCGCAAACTCCTGCGAGCACTTACCAAGAACTGGATTCCAAAGGCTACTGCAATCATTGAAGGGAACAACCTCACAACCATGTCCCTCGAAGTACTCATGGGTAAGCTACTCACTCATGAACTGGAGCTACAAGATTTTGAAGAGCCTGCACCAAAGGAGAAGACGATCGCTTTCAAGGCTCAGCACAGAA
The DNA here is from genome assembly GCA_029216955.1 of Iris pallida. Lineage (NCBI taxonomy): Eukaryota > Viridiplantae > Streptophyta > Magnoliopsida > Asparagales > Iridaceae > Iris > Iris pallida. The sequence continues at coordinate 11,278,927 of JANAVB010006396.1, forward strand.
AAGCTGTTGAAGGTGATTCAGACAGCAGTGAATCTGATGCTGAAGATCAAGCACTCCTAGCAAGAAAATTCAAAAGATTCATGAGATATGAGAAAAAAGCCAAAGAAAACAATAGCAGCAACAACTGGTATCAAGATGATGCTGTCTGCTATGGCTGCAAGAAGAAGGGACACATGAAGAAGGATTGTCCTACAAACTCATCAAGCAAGAAGAGCAACAGGTATAAAAAAGGGAACCTGAAGAGATCAACATCTCGGAGATATGCCAACTCTAGCATATGGCATGAAAGTGAAGCCAGCGACTCAGAAGACGAACAATCAGAAGACGCTGCAAACGTATGCTTTATGGCATCCGATCAGGTACCTACTGAACCTGTAGTTGATACATATGATGACTTCACCTTTGAGCAACTAGGAGATGCCTTCAGTGAACTGATAAGTGATTACAGGAAATTGCGTAGTAAATATCAGACCTCTAAGAAGGTACTCAAAGAGTACAAAGGAGAAATAGGAAGACTTACCGACCTACTAGCTGAGGTTAGAAATAATGTTAGTGAGTCTGGTGAGCTTTCCTTTATAAAGCTCTTATTACACGAGACTACCAAGTCATTTGAAGATAAAGACAAAGTTATTGACCAACTCAAAGAAGAACTTTCTAAAGAGAAGAAAAGTCTTCATAGTGCACAAATCAGAATGGAAACACTCACTTCTGATTATACTAAGTTGTATGACACTTCCAAAAGATTGAAAATTAGGTTAGGAAAACAGCCTGAGACTGCTGCTTCCTTTCCTAACACGTGTCACTTACCGAAAAATCGGAACATTCCCAAACCAAACACTGTCAGACCTAACCCTATCAAACCTTTACCCCAAAAGGTTAAGCTCAAACAGGATTATAGGCATGCTTTCTTTTATACTAGAAAACCCAAACCTACCAACCATGCACACCACTCAGCTTTCAACACTCAACATGCATAATGTCATTATTGTGGCCTCATTGGTCATATTTCACCTGCATGTAGAATCAGAAAGCTTGTTGATTTAAATATTTATGCTTGGATACCAAAGGCTAACATTTTAGGACCCTACAAGAAATGGGTACCAAAAGTTTTATCTGCAAATTGTTTTGTAGGTGGAACACCTTTCACATGCTAGAAGCAAATGGATCCTCGACAGCGGTTGTTCACGGCATATGACCGGTGACGCTACACTATTTGCAATACTGTCGAGGAAAAAGAAGGATTGCTATGTCTCCTTCGGTAATAACTTGAAAGGGTATATCATTGGTATCGGTGATGTTGGTAAGTCTCCCTATCCTGTGATTAAGGATGTCTGTCTGGTTACCGAGTTGAAACATAATCTACTCAGCATAAGTCATTTAGCTGATCATGGTTATGACATCAACTTTGGCAAAGACAAATGTACTATAGTTGATAGCTCAACTGGTAGTACTATCTTTGAAGGTATCAGGAAAGACAGCATATATGTTTTCTATTTGTTGGAAGAAACTAACATTACAGGTAGATGCTTAATGGCTAAAAGTGATGAGAGTCATCTGTGGCACATGAGACTCGGTCACGCAAATATGGACACAATCTCAAGATTATCCAAAAAAAAGCTAGTACGCAGTTTACCGGACATAACATTCAAGAAGGATTCAGTATGCAGCCAATGTAAAAAGAACAAAGCTACCAGATCCACATTCAAGTTAGTAAACGTAGTATGTACTACTAGACCTCTACAATTGCTACATATGGACTTATCTGGTCCTAGTAGAGTTGCTAGCCTCGGAGGTAAACTTTATGCTTTTGTAATTGTAGATGATTTCTCTAGATACACGTGGGTATAATGCATTATCCGAATTTGTCGCCTTTTGCAAGAAAGTACAGAATGAAAAAGGTTACATGATCACTCGTATTAGAAGCGATCATGGAGGCGAATTCGAGAATGCAGAGTTTGAGCAATTTTGTGACACACACGATTTTATACACGAGTTCTCCTGCCCTAGGACTCCACAACAAAATGGAGTTATGGAACGTAAGAACAGAACTCTATCCGAAATGGCCAGAGTAATGTTAAACCAGTTTAGTCTACCCAAATATTTCTTGGCTGAAGCTGTCAATACAGCTTGTTTTGTTCTCAATAGAGTTCTAATTCGACCCAAATCGAAGAAGACTCCATTTGAGTTATGGTTTGATAGAATTCCATCAGTTTCATATTTTAGAATATTTGGTTGTAAGTGCTTTATTCTTAATACAAAAGACAATTTGGAAAAGTTTGACGAAAAGGCCGATAAAGGTATATTTTTAGGTTATGCGGCCAAGAGCAAAGGATACAGAGTCTTCAACAAACGAACTATGATCATCGAAGAGTCAATCAACGTCATTTTTGATGAACTGAATCAAATGACTATCGATGACAATGACGAAGATCCAACTGTACCAAGCTCAACAACAGCTGATTCTCAACCAAGCTCGGTACTAGCTGATCCTCCTAGAGAAGATCCAGGAACCAGCTACCTTCAGAGTCTGCCGAAAAGATTAAAATTTATGGCTGATCATCCAAAGGATTTGGTAATTGGTGACATTACCAAAGGTGTAAGTACTCGTACATCCAGTAGAGATATTGTTTCTAGTGTTGCATTCATTTCTCACCTAGAACCCAAAACTATTGATGAAGCATGTAGTGATAGTTTTTGGATAGATGCTATGCAAGAGAAATTAAACCAGTTTGAATGGAATCAAGTTTGGAAACTTGTTCCCAAGCCTATTGATCATCCGGTCATTGGCACCCGTTGGGTATTCCGAAATAAACTGAATGAGAATGGTTTAGTGACTCGTAATAAGGCTCGACTCGTAGCTCAAGGATACAATCAGGAAGAAGGTATCGACTACGATGAGACTTATGCCCCAGTTGCGAGATTAGAATCCATTCGCATGTTATGTGCATTTGCATGTTTTCATAATTTCAAATTATTTTAAATGGATGTCAAGAGTGCATTTTTAAATGGTTTTATAAAAGAAGAAGTTTTTGTAGCATAACCTCCAGGTTTCACAGATTTTAAAAACCCTGATCATGTTTTCAAGTTGAAGAAAGCTTTATACGGTTTGAAACAAGCCCCTCGTGCTTGGTATGATCGTCTAAGCTCTTTCCTACTTGACAACGGTTTTTCAAAAGGCAAGGTTGACACTACACTTTTTATTAAGTCCTTTAATGGTAAGTTTCTTTTAATACAAGTCTATGTTGAAGATATCATATTTGGATCTACTGATAAATCTCTGTGTCAAGAATTTTCTAAGTGTTTACAGAATGAGTTTGAGATGAGCATGATGGGAGAGCTGAAATTCTTTCTCGGACTGCAAATCAAACAAACTGACAATAGGACGTTCATAAATCAAGCCAAGTACACAAAAGATTTGCTAAAGAAGTTTGATCTGGACAATGTCAAACCTATTGGCACTCCGATGGCAACTTCAGCAAAGCTTGATATTGATGAACAAGGCAAGCCGGTCGACACACGTAAGTATCGAGGTATGATCGGTAGTTTACTTTATTTAACTGTTAGTCGTCCAGATATTATGTTTAGTGTTTGCCTGTGTGCACGTTTTCAAGCTAATCCAAAGGAATCACATCTGTGCGCAGTTAAGCGTACCTTTCGATACCTTAAGGGCACTTCTTCTGTTGGCTTATGGTATCCCAAAACTAAGTCCTTTGACCTTATTGGTTATTCGGATGCAGATTTTGTCGGATGCAAAGTTGATAGAAAAAGTACCAGTGACACATGTCATTTCTTAGGCAAGGCTTTAGTCTCATGGTTTAGTAAAAAGCAAAATTCTGTAGCCCTATCAACAACAGAGGCTGAGTATATCGTCGCAGGACGTTGTTGTGCTCAGATTTTGTGGATAAAATAAACCTTAGAAGACTATGATTTATTTTATACATATATTCCTATTTTCTGTGATAACACGAGCACTATTAATTTGACTAAGAATCCTGTATGTCATTTTCGTACAAAACATATCGAGATTCGACATCATTTTCTTAGAGATCATCATCAAAATGGAGATATTGACCTTGTATACATAGATACTGAGAATCAATTAGCTGACATTTTCACAAAACCTCTAGCAGAAGATTGTTTCAGTTATTTACGTCGAGAATTAGGAATTTTGGACGTCAATAATGTTAATTGATTTTATTTTATGATTTTATTTCAATATGCAAAAACTGTGTTAGAGACAAGCCAATAAAGAGTCTGTCTGTCACCACAACTACGGTTGAAGCGAAGCGGTACTTAAGAGTTCTCCGGTGAACCTCCGCCAGCTGGGACAGTACTCCTACAGCTAATCTGAAATAATCGCTGTATAAAGAAATTTAATTTATAAAATAACATTAATTATATTATTTTTATGTCAAAATTACTAATCTTTGAATTAAATATTTGAAATGAGCCAATGAAAAAGAAAGTATTTCAAACCAACCCCAGGCGAATTCGGCTAGACTTCGGACCGAATTCGGCCCGAGTTCGGTTGAAGGTATCAGGTTATATAACCAGAACCCGAGAGCCTTTCTTCTTCATTGCTTCTAAACTTTATCAAACAGCAACAGCAGCCGCGCGAGAGAACCCCCTAACCCTACTTCTTCACCACCCCTTCTCTTCCAATCCAAGTGGTGAAATCAATCCAAACTTTGGATTCGTGTAGAGTTCGTCGTTCTCTACAACATACTCAAATCTCAGGAGGTCTAACTCCTTATTTCCCCTCCTTTTTATTTCGTGCTATTTACTTATTTTGCACAAATGGCACCTAAGGGATTTAACCCATTCAAGAGGAAGAAGACAACCAACCCAAGTGAGGAAGGTTCATCTTCGAATCCACCCACGGATTTCTTTTTTTCGTCAGTCCAATCTAGCGATGGCGCGTTCGACGGGTTTTACTTTCAAACCCTAGATCAAGCCCTACTGTGGTATGGAGATTTTTCCATGAGATCCATATGCACAGGCGCTCCCATCAAGTGGACTGTATTTCCAGAACACCGACCTTTCTTTGCGGCATTAGGGTTAAATATTTTGTTAAACTCTATTTTCCCGTAGCAACTAATGCCATTAGACTGTTCTACTGCAATATCATATTAAACATGTTTGATGTAAGCACTCGTATTGAAGGATTAGATATCAATTTCAATGATGTTATCTTAGCAAAAATCCTTGGTATTCCCAACGAAGGTGAACCGCTTGTTGATATCACTGAATTTGATTTCTCCGACGGCACGACACTTACTAGTTTCAAAGCAGAACTCTGTGCACCTGATCGAGTTCGCTCTGGAAAGTTCAAGGCAAACAACTTGAACTTGTTTAATTATGAATTGCACCGTATCATTTACTCCACTCTGCTTCCGAAATCTACTTCGAAGGATGATGTCACGTCTCTTGAATTATCTACTATGTATCACATTCTTAAGGGGATTCTATTTTCTGCCCCTAAGACCATTATTCAGATGATGGGACATTGTCGTGCAAGAGATAGAAATCTTTCTTATGCGATGATTCTCCCACGCATCTTCCAGCATTTCGACATTGATTTATCTACTTGTACTCAAGACCCTGAGCCCAAGTTTCTTAAGTTATCTCGTCGTAGTATGACTGCTGCTGCTCCTCCTACTGCCCCTGCTACTGCTCCACCTCCTCCACCTCCTCAGCAGTATGCTATGACATTTGAGGGCATACACCAGCACCTTTCAGATTTGCACGTCTCGATGACGGACATGGCTCGCGAACGTGAGTTCCGCGACGTCACCCGTTATCATGTGATTGCAAATTCTTTAGCTGATCTTCGATTCGCCCAGACTGGATATTTTGTCGGTTCCATTCCTAGAGATCCATCTTTCTCTGGTTACCGCTGTGAGGATGAGGCTGTTCATGCCTACTTTCAGCCCGGTAACGCATATGATTGGTACCGTTCTGACCGTGCTCCTCGAGATTATGTTGGTGAGTTTTATACTGGCGCTTCCACTCACCCTTCTGGCGTGGGCACCTCTATAGCTGGTCCTTCTGGACATGCTGGTCATGCTGATGATAATGATGATGAGGAGGAGGAGTTGTGGTATGTTTATCTGATTTTTGAGACTTAGACATTATCTACTGTATACTTGGAAATGCTCCGACATTCCAAGTTTTTCTATCTTTTTAGACTTTATTATCAGTATTTCTTTTGAGGACTTGTACTGGATATTTTTATGTCTTTTGGACATCATTTCATCTTTATGGATTTCGTAGTTTATGGTTCACATCAGTTTATTTACTTAGCATCTTTTTCTGCTTTAATAACTGCCTGTGAAATGTTTCTTTGTTTATTATAAACTGCCTGAGTACAAATACATGCATGTGATGTCATTCTTATTTCTTTTTCTATCATTTATCATGATTATTTTTTTGTGTTTCTTCACTGTCGGTTATTTATGCACTGATTACGGGGGAGTTTTTCTCTTTTGCAATTATTTTGCTAAATGACAACGGGGAAAAAATAAAGATCTAACATTTCTTTTGAGAAAATGCAGGACTTGAACAATTTTTGATTTTATTTCAAGCTTAAATGTTATATCATTCATAGTTTGTCAATTATCAAAATGGGAGAGATTGTTGGCCCATTGGTCATATGGTCAAACTGATTTTAATAATTGATCAAACTCTGTCTGGATATATGAAGCTAGTCAGGATGTATCGGACTCTTGGACATGATCAAGAACATCTATCTACACAGTTCAAGACCGAAGCAATATGCCTGTTCGAGTCTGTATTTCTTTGAGCAATATATTTTTCATTTTATTGAGTCTAGGAATACGTTGTACACCGAGTAGTACTGGCAAATAGGCTATTCCAAAATGTTTTCAAAATGTTTTTAAAATGTCCTTAGTTTTGAAAAACATTCTTATTAACAAAAGCTTCAAAAAGGTTTTCAAAAATCCCCAAAATTTATTTTTAAATACCTAACCTAACCCTGACAGAACTCGGCCAGAGTTCGGCCAGAGTTCGGCCAGAGTTCGGTTAGTGGCCGTTTTGATTTTTGAATTCTCTGGAACTCGGTCCTCCTGCAGTTGCGGATTTGACCGAGATTTCCTCATCGAGTTCTGCCCGAATTCTGCCAGAATTCTGTCTTTGGAATTCCTATAAATAGAGAAGGATTTCGATCATTTCAATTCACTCATTCACTTTCAATCTTCTCTCTATCTAAAGCTTTCAGTCTTCCAAAGAGTTTTCTTGAGCTTTAAATTTCAGATCCCAAGCAAATTACAATCCTCTAGTCGATTTGCCAGTGCGGTGCGATCTAGAAGTTTCTGAGAGATTGTAATCAGAAGGCTTGATTGAAGAATACCTCTTCACAATTGAAGTTGGACGAGTTCTTCGTATCAAAGCTCGCGTTGTAGAAGTTGCAAGGACTTCGTAAGAAAACTTGCGGTTTTGCCAATAGTGGATTCAACTGGTAGCAAGAGTTCTACCGACTGGATTAGTCCTCAACAGAGGGAAACTAGTATACATCGCAGTCTTTGCGTTTGCTTTCTTATCTCTGCCTTTACATTACTTAGTTGTGATTATTATTCTGTGATCTTGCTGCTAACATTTTTTAATTAGCATATTTCCGCTGCCAACTCTATTCACCCCCCCTCTAGAGTATTGTGTTTTACGATTTCGTTCCTACAACGTGGTCGCGAACTGAAAGCATCGAAAGCTGCATAATGGTTTCGTGGACGTGTGGGCTTTGAAGGAATTCAAATTGGTCGCGTGTGCGCGACGAATTTGATGCGTATCCGTCAAAATTTACCGTATCGACCTCTATGCAAATTTCCCAATTACTTTGTGTACGCTCGACAGATCGAGACGAAACTTGTGCCAATAGGACCGTATCATTTTTCTGGTCCTGTATGCCAAGTTTGGTCCAATTTTGAGACAGTTGATTGGATCGTCGTTTCGCGGGCCCCACAATCCAATTCAACGGGTGATTTTGTGCACGGCCCACCAGAATCCAAAACTGAACATACCGTTGGGTTCGTATCACCAAATCGAATCCGTAGACATGTAGTTTGATGACTTTAGAGACCATTGACACTGGTACACTTTTTGGTGCAAAGCGGGTCCAACGATGGACATTATTTTGGCCCAAAATTACCGTTTTGCCCCATATCCAGAATTAGACGTAAGGGCAGGCAATCCTAGCTAATTTGACTATTCTGAGAATGTTGACAATGTTTGTTTCAGCTTTCGGAGACAGTTGTGATGACTTGGACCTTATGGCTTATCAGTTAACTATATTTTGTGGGATTTGCGTGCAATCTTCAGGCAAGTATACCTTGCCTTCCTCTATAGTTTTATTTATATGCATTGTATTTTATTTTCCAGTTTTGATTGTTTACGAACATGTGCTTTTCATATTTTATTTCTTTTGAGTGGTTTCCTTGCGTATAGCCGTGTTCATGTTGGTCTTGTGGTTCACACTTGGAGTTTCTCGTCAGTACCTTGCTTGAGTCGTGTCATAGAACGAGTACGTGTAATTAAACTGCTAAATCCTTGATATTATTTCCTTGCCACCAGAGAGTCCACACTCGGGACGAGGATGTTTTTCTTGATCTGTTTACATCCGTGAGTCCACACTTGGGACGAGGATGTCGATTATTTACACCAGAGAGTCCACATTTGGGACGAGGGTGTTTACATCAGAGAGTCCACACTCGGGACAAGGTTGTTATACTTGCACCAGAGAGTCCACACTCGGGACGAGGGTGCCTTTCCGTGAACTAACCAGAGAGTCCACACTCGAGAAGAGGGTTAGAACTAACCAGAGAGTCCACACTCGGGACGAGGGTTAGTACTTAGTTCAAACCCGTGGGTCCACACTCGGGATGAGGGTTCGGTTCTTCCATTGATCTCGTATTTATTGTTTACTCGGCAGTTCATTTATGCGTAGTTGTTCTAGCGTTCGTGTATTCGTGTTCGTGTGTTCGTATTCGTAGTCATTTATCGTGTTACTTTTTTTTATTATCTTGCGCATGATATAACTGTTAGATAGGCATGTATATTATGTATCTTGCTATGTCCTCTGGGGACCTGATGATCTCTTCAGCTTTAGCGATTGCATGGAGTTAGCTAGTAGTTCTGGATGGCGGAGGATTTGCGGTTCTTATGGGATTCAGGTATCATTATTACGTTTGTTATCCTTTCATGCTTTACATTCCTTATCACGAGTTATCCTGTTTATTGATTCACTTTAGAGACTCTAGTTATATTCTTTGAGTCTTATTGGACATTTATGCTAGTGGGCTGTAGACTACGACCCATAGTGTTCATTCATGTTTTGTATTCTTATTATGGATTGAGATATAGATTTGTTTGCCATGATTTGGCAGTATACCATAGCCTTGACAGCGTTTACGTATTCGAGTCGGGCTGGAGTCTACTTGATGCGTAGCTGGCTTACTCACGTGCTCGCGTCCGAAAAGCGGGTGCGGGTCGTGACAAATTTTTTTGGTAGCCCATGCAGGTCAGAACATATCGTATCGGTTACGTAACTGTACCGGTACGAGCCTGCGACTATGACTAAACCCTTAGAAATCTCAATCCACTCTGCCTTGAAAATTCTTCTAGAAATTCTCTACGTCCTTGAAAACTCCATGTTTGCTCTCAATTATACCTCCTTTCTTTCCGTATCATTGAATTCTCGTCCCTTCTATTTCGAAGTGACGAACGATCGTACTATCTAGGATTTATCAAAAATTCTTAAATTATAGTATAATATTGCATGATTATTGAGTTTTGGTTGTTTATAGATATTAGGGAGTATAGATGCCACAATCCCTATAGATCTGTTGGTAGAATTATTAGCAACTAGTTAGAAGATTATAAGATTTTAGTGACCGTATTTTGAGGATTAGTATGACCAGAGGTGGGTAGAAGTCCTCAAGTATTCGGAGTTATAAAATAGCTAGAGAAGGTTATAGAATATATTTTTAGAAATTAAATTTAAGGAGATTGAGGTTATGGCATACTTCCTTTTTGAATTTTTGGGAATAGTTATGAAAGAGAATTTCAAGGACGAAATTATTTTAAGGTAGGTAGATTTGTAGCTTCCCTTCCCAAAATTTTGAAATATTTATTTATTTATTTATTGATTCGACTTAAAGGGTGATTTTAGAATTGTATAAATGATTATTTAGTTAATTATCATGACAGATGATTTTAGCCATGGTTGAGATTTGGAGTAAAAGGTGACTAGGAATCATGGCATGGATAGTGTAGTGGCATGCTTTGACTAGTGTATTAGCCATGCCAAGGAAGGCCGAGCCATAGTGATGCCCTAACTAGGAAAACCAGGCCAAGTTGCGACTTAATCCCTATAAATGGTTTAATTATTTATTAATTAATTTATTGATTTTAGATGACCCGATTGTACCAACTTAGTCCGAACTGGGCCCGAACCAAATCCAAGCCTTTGTAGGTATGTAGTGAGACCAAAGACGACCATGTAGGCATATTTGATATGTGTAATTTATTTTAAGATTTCATCATCGATCACTAGTACCGTCGCTTTCACACCAGTTCGTAGACATGTTGATTTCGGAGCGAAGACTTACATGTCAGATACAGTACTGATCACCAAAACCTGTCCTTATGAAGTTTTCATGTAATAAGCCTTTTCAAGTATGGTATGTGTAATATATTTTTAGAGATAAATGTTCCTGATTCAGTTCCATTTCTGGCTTTTTTTTCTTAATATAAATGTTTTTTTGGGTCTATTTGCGTGTATGAAGTTGAAACTTTGGATATGGATATCCAAAGTCCAAACACAACTCATAATTGCTTACCTTCGAATTCGATCTTTAAGCTGTTGGCTTTTCATCCAATCAAGTATATCATCTACATTGTTTCTAGGTTTGAAGTTGTAGTATTCTAATATAATTTAGTATCATTGACATATTTGTCTGCTGCCGTTTCAGATGTTTGACATTTCGATAAGATTTTGTTGTTGGTGTGAACTGAACCCTTATCCGTGTTCCATTGGAAGTTGAAACCCTGCCATCTCAAGACTCTCAACACCAGCTTCTGTTGTTGAAGCCGATGCATCCTTATTTTTGGATGTCTTGTCCTTTGCTAATTCATACATTTTTACATTTCATTCTTTAATTTTACAATCATATCTATTTAGGTTATAGCTTGCAAATTCTCTTTTAGCAGAGCTTTGGATTCAATTAAAACAAACAATTGCTTTATCTATGCATCCCTATTGCAGATGAATTGAGGTAGGTTGTCACGCCCTAGAACCAGAATACTGGAGAGCGGGAGAATGACTCAGCCAGCTACGTATTACGGGTAGACGAATACCGTATAATACGATCAATGCTGTCTAACCAGACGAGGGGGTGCATACTACATGAAAGTCTTACTATGGTCACTTCACATCTATTGTCTCAATCATTCAAACAAGAAGCAAGAATAGAGAACATGTAAGATAAAGCAGTAAGGCGTCCCAAACGCTTAGTCAAAATATTCTTGAGATCTGGCTTTACAAAACATAGCCAGATGGTATAGTAACATATACACAATTGTTATCAGCTGCAGTCTGACTTAGTTACAATCATGTAAAAGCAAGTACAAGACGATCCGACTAACATGTCGGTGCCAAACGGCTAAGTATAAAGTAAATAATAAAACGAGCGGTGAAGTAAGGGACCCACTCGAGTCCTCTTGCGATCATTCCCCTAGTATTGACCATCTTGGAGGTGGAAGTAAACTGAGTCCTCGGGAACCGGCTCTAAATCTGGCCATGCAAAACCAGAGAGGTTAGACCTCTAATAGCAAGTACCACAAGGGAGCACGATATGAAGGATTAAACCAGTAAGTAAGAGAATATAATAAAATATCTCTGCTTTCCACAAGGATTCACATAACATCACGACACTTCGAACCAACCTCCCAACCAAACAAGGACAGAAGTTGGCCCGTCATGTCCTGACATTCTGATCATCTCAGTTAGGCAACAGAGTAGGTACAGTACACAAACAAATCATCTTGAACGGCCAATCAACTCCTACGGCTTGCTATTGTGAGTCCCAAGTTATCCTGGACTTATGCAAATAGGGATTCCTCAGTTCTTACTATGTGCGAGCAAGGCTAGTCTATCCAGTCAATCAATTGCGCCAATCATGTAATTAGACGAGTCCTAACGGGACGCCCGCCGTTAATATACCATGTACAATTTAATAATATAAGCAGATACCGTTCCCTGCCCGTGTGACAGATTTACAGTATCTGTGGGAACCAGCCGGCCTGTCGGGCAATACTAGTCCCAAGAGGGCTGCCATATAAGAACTCGGGAATCCATTCTCTCTATGCCATCGTTATTTTATTTAACTTAAAGCCTCTATGTTAAGCAAAATCCCATGCCGTAGATCATGGTCATTCAAATGAGTACTTTTGTACGGGGTACGATATGCGCAACTCTACAACGATCCCGTGCGGCTAGGCTGTAGGTCTTACATAGCGTAATGCAACAATCAAATCTAACCACGGAGTAATCATGCCGTGACCATAAAGTACACATGTTGCTTTTGTAGAAAAATAATTAAATAAATAAATAAATAGATTGAAGCCTGCATGTGCCTGTACGTCAATATTCGGGATCAGCCAGTCGATTACAATAGTTCATTACATGAACGTGTCTCATTCATTCAATTCAATAAGACGACTAGCCAGTCTCTTAGTTCTAACTAGGAACGCATGATCAATTTTTTTAGTCAAGATAACCATCGTCATTAATGGTGACAAGACATGAAAGTCAATTAGCATTAAATGGGGTCGAGTCTATAACTCTCAGGGTTAAGTTCCAGCCTTACTGGGTATCCATAAACCAATCAAGACACAAGGCACGCTCTACACAACCATATGTATCAAAAATATTAACATGCTAAAATTATCAAGTTCATAAAAAAAGGCGTAAGGATATAATAGAAGAATTATCATGCCACCATTAAATGAATAAGTTATAGAACAAATAGAAACACCCAGGTCAGGAAGTCACGCCAACAAGTCTATGCTAAGGCCAACAAGTCACGCCAACAAGTCTATGCTAAGGCCAACAAGTCACGCCAACAAGTCTATGCTAAGTCTAGCAGGAGTGAGCGTGAAAAGTGGTTCACGTTGGCACGCACAGCGTGAGCGTGAAGGGAAATTCATGCACTCATAACGTGAGCGTGAAAAGTAACTCACGCACGCACAGCGTGAGCGTGGAAAGTGAGCGTGGAAAATGATAAGAAATCCACGCACGCACGCAAAGACGTGTGCGTAACTAAAAATGTCACGCTGACACGCAAGAACGTGAGCATGATTAAAAATTCACGCAGACACGTAAAGACGTGTGCATGACTAAAATTCACGCAGACACGTAAAGATGTGTGCGTGACTGAAATTCACGCAGACACGTAAAGACGTGTGCGTGACTAAAAATTCACGCAGACACGTAAAGACGTATGCGTGACTGAAATTCACGCAGACACGTAAAGACGTGTGCGTGACTGAAAATTCACACTGACACGTAAGAACGTGAGCGTGACACAAAATTCACGCAGACACGTAAAGACGTGTGCGTGACTAAAGATTCACGCTGGCACGTAAAGACGTGTGCGTGACTGAACCTTCGTTCCAAGCCAGAAATGAAGTTCCCATGGTTCAGAACCCATGGACAACCGAGAATACACGCCAGGTTGGGAGATCAAAACCCATGAACAACCGAGAATACAACAACTTAGATCTAGAAGAAACAAGCCAAAGAAATCAAAACTGCCAAGTACTAAACTCTCTCAGGATCATGAGAGGAAGACAAATGAACCATAAAAATGGTTCTCCAAGTGGGAAGCAAGAAGCAAGATGTACTTGCCTACTGCTACTGCTGGTCGGTGGAGAAGTGATGAGGAAGAAGAAGAAGTAATGGTGAAGGAGAGTTATGAGGAGAGAGAAGGGGATGGGGGCTTTAAATAGGAAGGGTGGTGGTAGGTGGGGTTCGGTTCATTGAACCACCATGAACCCGAGAAAACCAACCTAGGCCGAACCACATAAGACTAAAGCAGAGAATAAAATGCAGAAATAAAATACAGGAATAAAATTGCAGGAAATAAAATATAGATAATTAATTAACATGAAATTAAAGGAATTTATGTACAGGATAATACATGATAAATACTAAATAAATATATATGAGTTGTACATGTATAAAAATACGCATTCTGGGAACGGGGAGTGACATAGGTAGTTTAGATGCATTAAGGTGGTTTAAGTTTAAACTGAAGCTGGTCCTTTCCCTTTTCTGGTTCCAAACCTGTTCTAAGACTCGGGTTCTTTGGTCAAAATTTCAAACTTTGATGCAACTTCCCACAACCATAGGAGCAAACGCCAAATACCATCACAGCCCATCATAGAGGCCCGACCCCTATATTCCAGCAAACCCGCGCGTATATATATATATATATATATATATATATATATATATATATATATATATATATATATATATATATATATATATATATATATATATATATATATATACGCAGGCGTAAAGGAGGTATAACCGAGAACCCTAACCCAAAACTTCCATCATAGGAGACCGTGCCCCGCCTCCATCGACGTACGCTCGCCACCCAAGGCTGTCGTGCAAGCCGCCGGAGGCACCACGCGACGACAGATTCGCGGCCAAGCCGTGGTTCGCAACAGCGACAGCACCAGCAATCCGCTGTCTTCGCGACGGGATTCTCGCTTCTTCGGTTGATCAAATCCAGACCCGTCTTTGCAGGTTCACACTCAACATAACCCTCTTCCCAATCTATAAATTAGTTTACGAGGATATATAGTATAACTGTCGAGAAATCGAACCCAAAAACCTGAAAAAACTGTCCAAAACGGAACAGTAAACCCGACCCCAACTCCTGTGTTCGAAGTAGAATTCTGAACCCAATATTAGAAATTTTGATAATATATTTGAAGGATTTTATTGACAACATATAGGGCTCCACAACCCAATTCTAGGAAATCGATTTCATCGAGTATGCGCCGAGAAATCGGATCCCAAAGTTCATAAAGACCTGTTTTAAAAACAATAAAATTCTCCGATACGACGTGCGTCCTGCCATTTCGGGTGATGTAGTCGCGAATCGAAAGCATCGAAAGCTGCGTAATGGTTTCGTGGACGTGTGGGCTTTGACGGAATTCAAATTGGTCGCGTGTGCGCGACGAATTTGATGTGTATCCGTCAAAATTTACCGTATCGGCCTCTGTGTAAATTTCCCAATTGTGTACGCTAGACAGATCGAGACAAAACTTGCACCAACAGGACCGTATCATTTTTCTGGTCCTGTATGCCAAGTTTGGTCCAATTCTGAGACAGTTGATTGGATCGTCGTTTCGCGGGCCCCACGATCCAATTCAACGGATAATTTTGTGCACGGCCCACCGGAATCCAAAATTGAATATACCGTTGGGTTCGTATCATCAAACCGGATCTATAGACATGTAGTTTGATGAATTTAGAGACCATTGACACTGGCATGCTTTTTGGTGCAAAGCGGGTCCAACGGCGGACATCGTTTTGGCTCGAAATTACCGTTTTGCCCCTGTGTCCAGAATTGGACTTAAGGGCAGGCAATCCTAGCTAATTTGACTATTCTGAGAATGTTGGCATTGTTTGTTTCAGCTTTCGGAGACAGTTGTGATGACTTGGACCTTATGGCTTATCAGTTAACTATATTTTGTGGGATTTGCGTGCAATCTCCCGGCAAGTATACCTTGCCTTCCTCTATAGTTTTATTTACATGCATTGTATTTCATTTTTCAGTTTTGATTGTTTATGGACATGTGCTTTTCGTATTTTATTTCTTTTGAGTGGTTTCATTGCGTATAGCCGTGTTCATGTTGGTCTTATGGTTCACACTTGGAGTTTCTCGTCAGTATCTTGCTTGAGTCATGTCATAGAACGAATACGTGTAATTGAACTGCTAAATCCTTGATACTGTTTCCTTGGCACCAGAGAGTCCACACTCAGGACGAGAGTGTTTTTCTTGATCTGTTTACATCCATGAGTCCACACTCGGGACGAGGATGTCGATTATTTGCACCAGAGAGTCCACATTCGGGACGAAGGTATTTACATCAGAGAGTCCACACTCGGGACGAAGATATTATACTTGCACCAGAGAGTCCACACTCGGGACGAGGGTGCCTTATCGTGAACTAACCAGAGAGCCCACACTCGGGACGAGGGTTAGAACTAACCAGAGAGTCCACACTCGGGACGAGGGTTAGTGCTTAGTTCAAACCCGTGAGTCCACACTCGGGATGAGGGTTTGGTTTTTTCGTTGATCTCGTATTCATTGTTTACTCGGCAGTTCATTTATGTGTAGTTATTCTAGTGTCCGTGTGTTCGTGTTCGTAGTCATTTGTCGTGTTCCTATTTTTCTTGTTTATTTTCTTGCACATGATAAAACTGTTAGATAGGCATGTACATTATGTATCTTGCTATGTCCTCTGAGGACCTGATGATCTCTTCAGGTTTAGCGATTGTATGGAGTTAGCTAGTAGTTCTGGATGGCGGAGGATTTGCGGTTCTTGTAGGATTCAGGTATCATTATTACGTTTGTTATCCCTTCATGCTTTACATTCCTTATCACGAGCTATCCAGTTTATTGATTCACTTTAGATACTCTAGTTATATTCTTTGAATCTTATCGGACATTTATGCTAGTGGACTGCAGACCACGACCCATAGTGTTCATTCATGTTTTGTATTCTTATCATGGATTGAGATATAGATTTGTTTGCCATGATTTGGCAGTATACCATAGCCTTGACAGCGTTTACGTATTCGAGTCGGGCTGGAGTCTGCTTGATGCGTAGCTGGCTTGCTCACGTGCTCGCGTCCAAAAAGCGGGTGCGGGTTGTGACAGGTTATCCCAATAATACAATTATTTAGGAATCCTCAGATCGTATCATATCCAAGCAAGGCTGGCCAATCCATTATATATATATATATATATACATGAAGCACTTTGATAATGCACCGGTCCTCCGTAAGGCTATTGTGCTAAAATATATAACACATAGCACGTAGGAGTTGGATATAGTCATCCACTTTAGGCGAATGAAACCGTATCCGTGGCGGCCAACCCGACATATTAGGACATGGCCTAGGGTGGCTGGTAACGTACGATCTTGAGATTATGTTCCCTCCCAATGCTTCTATCGATTTAGGTTGCTTAGATTAACCCTATCTTGATATTGAAATTACATGTCGTGGTCACATGGTCATCCTCCTATATGTCATACCATAGTACATGTACCCTAAGTATGAATCCACATCGGCTCAAGGAGTCCCAAATCTAGATTCATGCTTAGTGTAATGTATCAAACAATAATCAATATACCACGATATTATTATTGACCAATTACTATGACTGTGCTGGAAAGTACGTATGTATTGACATATAACACGAATAATCACTTAGCACGCAGAGTCATACCTCAGCACACTCATTAAATAGCACCACGGTGCACACTAATATTGTACCTCAATATAAACTTAAAAAATGTACCAGCACGTATACAGGTAATCAAGTCGGGAACATGGTCAAGTCAGGAAGTCACATGGACCCCTCGTGACATAGAAGTCACATAGGACATGCAAGTCTCAGACATTCATGGCACACTAAGGTTAGGGCAGGAAGTCAAGTTCATCCAATTAAAGTGAGACATGATTATTCTTGAAGCCAAGACAATGATCTACAACTTTCATGTTTTAAGTTTTTCAAGATTCTAGCTACAAAACAGCTCAAACGGACAAAAACAGTCATTCAGGGTACGAAGCTCACGCAAGTCATAAAGTGGCACAAACTGCACACGGGTAAAAGGCGCATGGTACAAGGTACAAGGCGTGCGAGGTACAAGGTGTGTGCGAGGTAAAAGGTGTGCGAGGTGCAAGGCGCACGAGGTGTACACGAGGTGTAAGGTGCGAAAGATGTACGCAAGATGTGTGAGGCAAAAGGTGCACACGAGGTGCATGGCAGGCGAGGTGTACGCGAGATACAAGGTACATAAGGTGCAAGACACGCGAGGTGTGCACGAGGTGCAAGGTGTGTGTGGTACAAGGTACGTGAGGTGTGCGTGCGGTGCAAGGTGCGCAAGGTGTGCACGAGGTGCATGGTGTGCGAGGTGTGCACGAGGTGGGAGGTACGCGAGGTGTACGCAAGGTACAAAGTGCACGAGGTGTGCGCGAGGTACAAGGTGTACGAGCCAAAAGGTGCACACAAGAACCAAGGTGCGCGAGCCAAAAGGCGCACACGAGGTGCAAGGTGTACGACCCAAAGGCGCACACGAGGTGCAAGGTGAGCGAGCCAAATGGCTCGCACGAGGTGTGCGCAAGGTATCGTCCCTACCAGCACGCTTTTGGCAATGAAGTTTTATAAACTTCCAATGTCCATAACTTGGGCTATAGGACTCAGAATTGGGCAAAGTAAATGTCTAAACTAAATAAATTAAATTACCTACAACATGGAACAAGTAGTTTTCGAAAATAAGCAAGTTTGATAGATCAAAACCAAGAAAATCCATAGAACTCTAGTTTTAGAAACTTAGATCTACATAAAATTAGCCATTAAAATAAAAAACTCGAAGAACTAAACTTGTAGAGAATGAAGAGATCAACAACCTAGACTAATAATATCAAAGAAACAATAAGAAATGAAAAAATGCAAGTGGTCTCTCATTTGTGCAAGATGTACTTGCCTAATGGTGGTGGTTGAGGGAAATGAATGAAAGCTTATGAGGAGAGAGAAAAAGAAGAGAATATATATAGTAGGGTTGGATTGGCTTAAGAAAACCCTAATCATAAGCATACTCTTAACCATATGACTAATAACATGTTACATGCTACACGATACAACTAATCAAATTAATTAAACAAAATTCTAACCACAACACGGTTCTGAAATTTTATCATCGAAACAGTGAGCCACGCCTACAACCTGACAAGGACAAGAAGTGGCACACTAATCTGTGACGAGATATTGTTTCATGCCATGACCAGTCATAAATACATGATACATGCAATCAAGATACAGGTACCAGATAGCATATACAGAAAAAACAAAAAATTTACGTATTCCAGGAACGAGAAGTGACACTACCCGTAAAGACGGGATTTGGATCTTCAGGGGAAGCACTGTCTCGCTTCCATAGACAAAAGAAAATGGTATATTACTCGTGGATGTCCGAATGGTTGTGCGGTTAGCCCACAGACATTTTTCAAGCTTCTCGTTCCAGTCGCGCTTATTAGAAGAAACAACTTTCTTAAGAAAATTGACGATAGTCTTGTTGAATGCTTCGACTAGCCCGTTTGCTGTAGGATTGTAAGCCGTTGATGCCACATTCTGTATTCGATTCTTATCACAGAATCGATGGAATACATGGCTCACGAACTCTGGACCATTGTCATGGATAATCCTTCTGGCACTCCGAAGCGGTATATTATCTGATGTTTGGCAAAGCTGATCAAGTTCGACATTTTTACCTCGGCCAGAGGTACTACTTTTGCCCACTTAGAAAAGTAGTCGGTGATGGCGAGTACGAACCAGTATTCTCTGGAAGATGGCAGACTGAACGGTTTGATGATATCCATTCCCCATGCTTCAAATGGCCAGGCGGCCGCTGTGGGGTATAGGAACTCCGAAGGTCGGTGGATGAAGTCAGCATGTAACTGACATACCTGGCACTTCTTTGCGTAATCAATGACATCTACCATCATAATGGGCCAATAATAGCCCAAGCGATAAAGCCGGTCCTGTAACTTGAGACCAGACTGGTGGGCACCACAGGTGCCATCGTGTGCCTCCCAAGCGCTTCTTGTGCTTCTTTTTTGGATAAACATCGCTAGAGAAGCCCGTCGTATGAGCAACGATACCAGGCTGGTGGGCTCCACAGGTGCCATCGTGTTCCTTCTCGATAGCATCCATGATGTTGGGGCAAAAATATTGCTGTTGTTGTTTGACAGACTTAGCATCGGGTAGGATGTTGAGACGGTGCATGGCAATTTGCAGGTCTAAACCTGGCATGTCTTTGTAGCTCCATACAAAGACGTCAATGTATTTTCGGATAAACTGTATCAGAGATTCTTTGTCTTTTCTGTCAAGCTTTTGCTGATAAAGATGGGTTTAGGGGAAACCTCATCTCCTAGCTCGACTTGGACGACTTCGTCTTCAGTGGAAGGTTCGTATTGTTCGAAGTACCATTTCTATTGGGATCCGAGGCGCTGAGCCTATGTTTCATCTTTGAAGTATTCAAGCATTTGGTCTTCATCCTAGACTAGGGGATCTATGGAGACCATATTGACAGATAATATCTTTTTGAAGGCTTGGCCGATACTGGTATCTGAGTCCTAGGTTGAGGAGGCCGAGGAATATGAATGCATCAGGACCTCCAGTTCAGAGCTCTCCGACGTTGTTGTTGGTGTAACGTAACCCAACCCTCGGCGAGTGCGTTGGTAGTAATTTTGGGACTTTTCCTTCGGGGCATGAAGTCATAAGAGAAAACGTCAGCCGTTGCCATTGTTCAGTTCTCTGTCACTGTTTAAGTTGTAACCTATTTTTTGGATGAGGTGTTCGGCTTGAGTAGTGTAATAGTAGAGTTGTATCTTGCCGTTATCGGGTTCTGATTCCGTCGGAGCTAGTCGCTACAGATGCTCCAATCGGTCGAATATGATGGGTTCGTCTTCCTTCTTCTTTATTGGAACCAAGAAGTAGGCACCTCAGGAAGGGACAACTCGGCTTTCGAGGTTAGCGGTTGTCACTTGTGTTTGCAGCATATATAAAGCGTTGTCTAAGAAATACCTAGTGTTCCAATGCACACAAGAGTAATTCAAAGACAACTTCCTATTAATGAAATACGAAATTTTATTCCGAGGGATTACATCATCTAAAGAGTGTACCTCGGTATTGGTGCATACGTAGTCTCCCAACTCTTCATCCGTGAGCACTAGGACTATTGCGGGAGAAGGAGGAGGACGTTTCCCCTTCAACTTGACTACCAAGGGGGCTACAGTTGGAGGTTTGAGTGACCTCAGAGTTGGCTTTAGAGCCTTCCAGGGGAGCCTTATTTGCATAGGCTCCTGGCCAGCCTCCGACATGGTCGAGGATGATCGAGCTGGAGCTTTGCCCCGGAGCTTAATGACGAGGGGAGTTGACGTCTTGGAAGGTTTCCCCTTTAATCGAACCTTCAACGGTTCTTCAGCTATAGCTACACTTTCTGCTTCATCGTCGGCATTATTGGCGTCGTCGTCCCATGGGACTGATTCGTACAGATCAACATCTGTACAGTATGCTTCGAGTCCTCAAAAGGGATCGATGTCAGCAAACTCGGTCATGATAGTCCCATCGCTGGCCACATACTTCATGCACTAATGGAGAATGGAGGGCACGATCATGTATTCATGAATCCATGGTCGTCCTAATAGCATGTTGTACACTACTAAAATACAACGATTTAGCGACGGCCCTATCCGTTGCTAATTCATCGCTAATTGATATTACCGACGGATACTAGCTGAAAAAATCCGTCGGGAATAACCTCGTCGCTAAAAAACATCCGTTGCTAGTCCGTCGCTTAGCGACTACTTAGCAACGGATTACCGTTGGCTACACCAAAACAGTTAGCGACGGCTAACCGACGGTTTTCTGTCAACTTCGACAGTTTAAAATTTTAATGTAGCAACTTTAGCGATGGGCAATCTGTCGCTAAACCGTCGTTAAACGCGTATAAGAGGGTTTATGATACGCAAAATATGTCGCTAATCCGTCGTTAATCTGTCACCAACGTCGTTGGATTACCAGCGGAGTAGCGACGGATAATCCGTCGACAAGCTCCTGGATATCTTTCATAATTCCAGGACCTTGGCGACGGATAACCCGTCGGGTTTTAGTCTCCTATCCGTCGCTAACTGGGAATCCCCCAGTTAGCGACGGATAATCCGTCGGAAAGTGGTCGCCAGTCCGTCGGTAGCTTGGAATTTTTTGAAAAACAACAGCATAAAACTGGGCATTCCCAATAGACACAATTCCAATATACAAAACACACAAATAATCCCAAGCACAAATATATAAAACATACAAATATTCCAATATACAAAATACACAAACAATTCCAACACAAAAATATTCCAAGCATTCAAATTGTTCACACAAAACCCATAAATATTCAATATTTAAACACAAATATTCAATATTCAATAAAAAGGAAAATCGACTTTGATCTCAGCAAAGACCGCAAGTCAGACGATGAATCCTCACAGCCAGGGATCATAGTTGCGTTGAGGCATGTACCATTCTCTCAGCCACTTTGCATATGAAGGCTCAATCTGGTTGAGATCTTCTGTAGGGACAGGAGGGTCAGTCCTGATGCTACTGCTCTCTGACGGTGGCTCCTCCTTAACTTCAACCTTGGGAGCAATCTCTTTTCTGATGGTCATCGGTTCTTCCTTGACCTCGACCTTTGGTAACACCTCCTCCTTAACAGTCACCGGCTCTTATTTGACGAATGGAGATAGTATCTCTACCTTTACGAGAGCCTCCGCCTTCGACATGGGTACTGCAACAGAGACAAAGAAAAGTTAGCAAAAAGGACTTAGAAGTCCAACATGAGCATCTGAGCCGCATCAGAATCTCTGGCGCATCAACTCGGATGAAACCCATACTCGTCAGCCTAAGCACATCTACATGAGGCGGCTCATCTACAGTTGGGTTACCCCAACATCACTGCAACAAAGACCAAGGCAAGAGAATATCCACCGAGCACTTCCGGGCGAACGTCGACGTGGGTCGCCCTAACGACGGAGACTTCCTCTGTGTCGACCTCCAAGGGTTCCTTACGTCGTCCCCTTCCTCGGCTAGCAGCACCACCTCAGGGAGTCTTGGAAGCCATCTCTCTGACAAAGAAAAGAAGGAAGAAAAGAGTTCTGAGGAAGAAGAAACCTTTTCTCAGAAAAGAAGAAAAACTAAACATAATTAGGAGAAAATCTTGACATAGAGTGATTCGAAGGACTTACTAGATGTTCCATCATCGTCATTGTCTAGAAAGATGATGTTTTCTTCAACATCCGTAGGAGAACTATAAGGATATATCTTTTCACAACATGTCACCTTGTCAAAGACCCTTAATGTGAATATCATGTTACCGCGGTGTCGGAAGACTAACATGTCATAATTTTCTAAGTCGTGTGCTTTGACATAATCCTCCCAACCCTTTTTTCCTATGTAGTAATCTTGTATTTCTTTATGAAGTTCAAGACGGCATATTTTTCCATTATGAGTCACTATATGCCGTCTTGAACTTCATAAAGAAATACAAGATTACTACATAGGAGGAAAGAGTTGGGAGGATTATGTTAAAGCACACGGCTTAGAAAATTATGACATGTTAGTCTTTCGACACCGCAGTAACATGATATTCATATTAAGGATCTTTGACAAGGTGACATGTTGTGAAAAAATATATCCTTATAGTTCTCCTTTGAGAACAGGATAACATTGCGCTGTCAGGATCAAATTCCTAGCCCAATCAGGATAACATTGTGTGTATGGACAAAGAATGATATGGTGAGGGGTGTATGTGTGTGTGTTTCAGTCAAATGTGTGTGTGTTAAGGGTGTGACAGTGAGAGTAAAAGAGTGGGAGGGGGTGTGTGTGTGTCCTAGTCAAATGTGTGTGTGTGTGTTAAGGGTGGGTGTGTGTACAGGCGAGAGCCTCAATATACTAAATTTACTTATTCACTTCGATTTCGGTTTTAAAAAATTCGGTTCGGTTTCGGTTTTGAATATACTAAATTCGGTTCGGTTTCGATTTTCAATATACTAAATTTATTTATTCGGTTTCGGTCCAAAGTTAATATATACTCCTCTTTATATATATATAATCCTCGAATATATATATATATATATATGTGTGTGTGTGTGTGTATGCGTGTGGTAATCTAGCTCTAGAAGAGAGAAATCCAAGTACAGTTGTTACTAAACCTTCTACCATACTAAACTGATACTGACGATACTAATCTAATATGCCGAAACCTATCGGATATGGCCGATACCAAATTGATAAGGCCAATACGAATCCTAGCTATACGACCGATACATATCGGATAGGACGATACCAATTCACTAAGACCAATACCAACCGATACGACCTATACCAAACCGATAGACCGATACTAATTCGATACGGTCAATACTTATAAGTACCTTCGGTCGAAGAGGTTGATCCGTTGGTACATCCATGTATAATCAACGAAGTAACAATCCATTTCAATTTGGATGTGAAAATCTGTATCGTAAGATAAACTAAACATAATTAGTTCGATACCGATACCGATTCCGATACTTAACGAAATAGTTCGATACCGATACTCATAGGAATAGCCCGATACCGATACTGATTTGGTTTTGGTTTTGATTTCAGTTTCAGTTTCGAACGTACTAAAGTTTATATACACTCCTATATATATATATATATATATATATATATATATATATATATATATATATATACTCCTCTATATATATGTGTGTGTGTGTATGTATGTATGTGTGTGTGCCGACAACATCCCCTCCCCGACCCCCTACCCCACCCCCTCCCCGACAGCACCCACCCCCCATGGTACCCTCCCTCTCCACTGTAATGCCTGTTGTTCGTATTACGTATTTTGGAATACGTGTATGTATTTTATCTTGTATTGTATGTCTCCTTACTTGGTTTATTGGGTATTTCCATTTGCTTGGCCATGGTTCATCTTGGTTCGGTTCGGCTTGTGTTGGTTAGGCTTGGTTCGGTTTTGGTTGAGAACCAACCCACCTACCTACCACCAACATCCACATTTATTAGCCCCCTCTCCTTTCTCTCTCCTCATTACTCTTCTTCTTCTCCTCCATTAACTTCTTCACCAACCTGTGAGAGAGAGAGAGAGCTTAGGCAAGTGCATCTTGCTTCCTGGAGGAACCCGAATTTTATTGTTCCATTCTCTTCTTCACAGCATTTTGCAGCACTTTAGTACTTGGCATTTCTAAATTCCATGGCTCATTGCTTATAGATCTAAGTTTAAAGTGTTTTCAAAATTCTTGGATTTTGATCTATTTAGCATAATAATTTTTAAGTTTTGATGGTTCCATGTTGTAGAGAATTTCGTTCTACCCTATTTTGACCTATGGAAGTTCGAATTTGGACTCTGGATGAAGGTTTTATGAAGCTTGGAAGCCATGGTTGCTTGGTTCTTCTTCTCGGTAGAATGGAGAAGAAGAACAGTATCCAGCCGCATGGACTTGACCGTATGACAATTTTATGCGGCAAGTCATTCTCCAGCCGTATACGCTTCCCCAGCCGCATGATAATCCGGCCGCATGAGACTACCTGGAACTTAGCCGCATGACTAGGGATGAACTCCTGGCCGCATGAGTTTTTTCCAATTGAGCCGCATGGAACTTGATTCTCCAGCCGCATACGTACCCATCTCTTCTAGCCGCATATGCAACCATCATTCCCTGGCCGCATGGGACTCGGTCCGTTCCCAGCCGTATAAGGCACGGTCATTTCCAGGGCCGCATGGAACCGTGCTGACGTAGCCGCATAAGCTCCTGCCCCTTTTAGCCGCATAGCGTCCACCTCCCGCAGCCGCATATGCTCCTGCCTTCTTGAGCCGCATGCGCCCTTGCTTCCCTGGCCGCATGCTCCTGCCTCTCCTGAGCCACATGCGCACTCCTTTAATGGCCGCATGAGAACCCCACTACCTGAGCCGCATGAACTCGAATTCTGGGCCGCATGAACCCGCATCGATCCAACCGTATGGACTCATTTCTCTGAGCCGCATAGCTCCTCCTGTACCCTGTCCTGTTATTTAATTATTATTATTTTATTATTATTTATAACTCATGTCTTGTAACCTTCAGTATATTTGGGCCTTTTAATTAGAATGCTTGTACTTTATTATCCTGCACTTATAACATGAACACGACAGTGACCCTTAGTGGTGCACTCTTGACAAGTAACCTGACATGAAATGATAGTGGCCCGTCGTGGCGTACTCCTGACAAGTAAACCTGACATGATATATCTCGAATAGCTGTTACGACGGCTAACATGACATGACATGAACTGTATAAATAATCTGGACACCGTGGGCGATTGTGCTTGTACAAATGAACCAGTCTTGTCTTGCATCATATTTAGGACGGGACTCATGAGTACCACGGTCAGGAGTACCTACTGAAATGGACTAAGGCTAATAACTAGAATAACACAATAGCCATGGAGATATTTTCCAGCTACAGGCAATCTCGTTAACTGGGCGCGCCTGGGATCTGTAGCCTGCCGTCGAGTAGGGCACATTTCCGGCACACTGTCATGTGTTGCACCCTTCAAGCTACTTAAGGGTACATACGTCTAATGGACGATGTACCCACCTGAATTTAACCCCTAATTTTTGACCTGGGTAACCTTGATGGTCTGCAGGGCTTATGGCTGTAGAATAATCTTGCTGCATCTTGTTAGTAACTAGGCCTGTAATAACCCTAGTTAGTTAAAGTATCAAGCTGTACTCATTGCTTGGTCGTGATTGATTGGATGAAACAACCAGTCTAGTCTTATCTTGATCATGTACAAGATTGTTACATGTCCTGATTTCTTATGTTAACTGCCGATAAATGGCGGGAAGCCAAGTTCCGTTTAGATGAAGGGTTACAACCCTGGTCCTTGTTTGGTTTACGGGTTGTAACCTGGTTATCTGAATAGTTCCATGGTTATCTCGTCATATATCATCTTGTATGTTTTTCCTTATTTCCAGTCCTTACCATTTTTTATACCTTGTGCTAATTGCTGGTTTTTGTTCCTAAGTGAAGCTTCCTTGTGGCACTTGCTCTTTCTGGGATCTGACCCAGCTGGTTTTGTATGGCCAGATTTCGGAGCAGCTCCAGCGGATCTACCGACTTTCCAGCCCGATGGTGACCACCAGGCGTAACCAGGGTAACGAGTGGGTTTATTTTTGATCTCCCACGTTATTGTAAAAATATTCTTTTGAGGCGTTTAGCCGACGAACACCTATTTAGCTCGATTGTATATACTTATTGTCTGCCTACGGGCTGTAACATGATTGACAGATCCTAGGGTTGATCATGTATGACTAAACTCTTTCTAGTCCTCACATTTTGTAATGACTAGCTTCATGATCAGCTGAATATGTAATGTTTGGGATGCCTTACTATTGTATATTTGGTGATCTTACATCTTGTAACATTTACTTACTTGTTTGTGATTGAGACACTAGGCTTGTTCTTGACCTTAAGAGATTGTTGGCTTGTAGTTAAACTCTCATGTATCTAGACAGCCGTGACCGTATAGCGAGGTGGATTGCACTTCAATATACGTAGCTGGCTATGTCTGCCCCCGCTCTCCAGTATTTTGGTTCTGGGGCGTGACATGGTTTAAGTGGTGGCCCATGCAGGTCTTGTAAATCAAGATATGTGAGGGTTTACCGAATAGATGTCTCAATCCACTACACCAAAAGAAGCAAGTTGTCACGGTTATTACCGTGACAAATAATTTTTGTCACGGTTATTACCGTGACGAATTGACCGTGGCTAATTTTTGTAACGGTTTTCGTCACGGTAATAACCGTTACAAAAATACTTTTTGTAACGGTTTTCGTCACGGTAATAACCGTTACAAAACTACTTTCTGTAACGGTTATTACTGTGACAAAATTCTCTTCGTAACAGTTATAACCCTTACAAAAAATATGTTCCTTCTTTTTTTTTCACTTTTGTAACGGTTATAACCGTTACAAAAAGTCATTTTTCCAAAAAAAAAATATTTTTTGACACAAACATATATTCAACAGGCTATACAAGTAATAAAACCACACTACAACTAACATTATAAGTTCAATACAAACTCAACATATCATCAGTAAGAAATCAAAACCAAGAGGAACATTAACAAATTCTGACAAATTATCTAAAAATAAGATAAGAAAGGATACCTTTGGAATAGAGAAATGTATGAGAAGTTTCTAACACAAACTTATATTACAAGAGCTCAAACAAAGAGCTTTAATGATACATTAATATCAGATCATGAGCATGTCAGAGTCTACATGAATTCAAAATACTATAAAAAATTCATGGCATTTTCCAACTAGAGTTTAAGGTGTCAAGTAATGGTGGGGAAGAATAGGGGAATCAAGCATAACCCTGTAACCTACATCAGAGGAAACAACATGCACTTAATAGTTTCTGACATCATTTCTTGCACATCAGATGTATAGAAAAGACCTCGTTTGATCTACTGCTAGAATAGTCTTTCTTCTTTCATATATCACAGACCAAAGCTAAGCTTTTGTCCCTATAGTTGTCTTCTCATTCTGCCCCTTGAACAATTCCTTCTTATACCCTGAAATACAAGTAGCTTTGTCAGCCGCAAGATAAATAAAAATAGTTGCAAGAGATCTGCTTGTAACCGAATTTACCAACAAGTCGAGTTGGCTGTGTCATGTTAATCACACGGCCATAATACAAGGCGAGAGAAGCATAAAAAGGATATAATATGGCACTAGCTACTATTACTATATTCAGTACCAATGATACAGCGATTCAGAGACAAAACTGGGAATTTATACCTCTTGAAAAGGCTTGCAAAAATGGCTGAATTCGAAAATCTAAAAAAGTTTCTGGTATACTACTCGGTAAAACGTAGTTATTGTCATTACACTATCTTCCAACAGTTTTCTGCACCATAGTGCACCGGAGCACCCATGTCAGCGCATTCATGTGACTTGCAAAGGTCATATAGTTTGTAAGTTGGAAATAAATACAGGTTGAGGCACTCAAATAAGATGCAAACAAGGATCAGATTTTTTTCTTTATTAATAATATGTAGTCGCGGCCACAAAACATATTAACATACAACAGACGTAAAGTCCGTCTAATAAAACTTCGAAAGGGTTTTCAAGTCTTGTTTGCATAAACTGAAAATCTCTATTTGAATAAAAAATAGGAAAGTTAGATAATTAGTGAGTTCATTATCTTTGACATGCCAGGTTGAAGAACTCCCTGCACGTAAACTATGATGAGCAAAATACAAGTGGAAAAGTTTATCCAGATTATTGCACATGAATTTCCAGTTGTAAGTTAGCAATATGGCAATTAGTCTACTGAGCAAGCCATACATCTCATATGCTAAATTGTTTTTCTTCTAGACATCCTTATGTAATAATCATTTTTAGAAAAATGTAATACCCATGATTCTAGCCACATATATTGTACATTGTAGAGATTTCAGAATAGCAAGCAGAAAACACAAACATTATTGAGAATTCCTCTGAGATAATAAAAGTGATCATAGCCACATATATATTATTAGTACAATACAGAGAATTACAGGTAGACAACACAAACCTTACTGACAGGACTTCCTTTATAAGTCTCATAGGGGCCCTCTTTTACAGCAATTTCTGATGAAGCTTTCAAAGCATGATAATATATGGTCTCGAATATATCTGCATTCAGTTTTGAGCCTGCAGAAACATTCAACACAATCGTTCAGTACAACTAAGAACATAAGGCAACACAATAACTCCAAAATAAACACTTGGGGCATTTATGTACCTGTGGTGACTCGAAAGGCATGCCTAGCAAGATAAAAGTATCAGCCAAACCCTGAACTCCTATGCCAATTGGCCTATGTCTCATGTTTGATCGCCTTGCAGTTTCGACCGGGTAATAATTGACATCAATTATTTTATTGAGGTTTGTTGTTACTATTGAAGTGACCTAGCAGAGCATTTTTGACATAAATTCCATCAATATACTGCATCAAAAGAAATATCGGGAAAAAAAAAACATTTACAAATCTAAGCACCTCAGCAAGCTTGTCAAAGTCAAAATATCTGTTCTTTGATCCAATGCTGCCAACCAGTTTTGATGGATGTGACTCAATTGGAACATCCTGAAAGGAAATGAAAAGAAAACTTGAACAACATTTATAGATGCTTTTGTAATTATATGTTTGCAGTTCATACCATACCTTCTCTCTAACAAATCGTGGTAAAGCAATTGAAGCCAAATTGCATACAGCAGTTTCTGAAGGACTTGTGTACTCAATTATCTCAGTGCATAAGTTTGAAGACTTGATAGTCCCAAGATTCTGTTGATTACTTTTTCTGTTGCATGCATCCTGTGGGAAAAGAATAAAAAGGTTAGCCCACACAATATTTAATTTGCAGAGTCAGGACACTATATGACAGTACCATCATACCTTGTAAAGCATGTATGGTGTTCCGGTTTCTATCTGAGATTTCAGAACTTCAAACCAGAGGTTCTGTGCTTGGACAACCTTCTTTGCCTTTCCCTGGAGAAGCAGAACCACATTACAGCAAATTCAAACAAAATAAACAGATTTCATTTTGGAGGAAAACCAACCTCTTTCTCATACTTCGTGTACAGCTTTTCAAACTCATCACCCCAACAATCAGCCAATCCTGGAGCTTCACTAGGGCAAAACAATGACCACTCTCCATTATCTTGCACCCTTTTCATAAAGAGATCAGGAATCCACAAAGCATAAAAGAGATCACGTGCTCTGTGCTCTTCCTGCAAGTTGTACAAAACAAAATGTCAACACAAAGACAGATATCCAATGAAGTGTCACTTCAAAAAGCACCAGTAGATAAGTCAAAACATTGCATCATAAGCCGTTGCAAGAACCAAACTCTAATTGAACATAAGGGCATTGAGATATTAAGACCATAGTAAACAGAAATAGAGATTGCAATGCATTAATAAGTCAAAGATAATGAATTCCCTAAATGTAGCATCCTGGTACAATCAAAACACAATGGGATAAGCATCTGAAGTGTGATTAATACGAATGAGCTTTTAGTCATTTCTGGAAATAATTACCTCATCATTTCTATCAAGTGGAAATGCTTTAAACACCCATTCAAAAATGTCAATAGTCACGAGTGCATATGTACAGTATGGGGTTAAAGAAGAAAAAACAGCTTGCTAAAAATAACGAGATTCTAGCACAGAATATAATGTCATATCAAACACAGCTTAGAAAACTACTCTGCAGCAGAATAAGATGGAGTAAGCATTATTTCAGGAGGTTTCTCAATGGTATGATCCCTAGTTACATAATCTTACATTTGAATTTTACATGTCAGGGCACACTTGAATTAAATGAATGATTCTGGATCGATCCAAAAATTAAATTACCAGATAGCAGCAGACATAATCTTGTCATATCATCAGCTTTAAGGGAAGTCTACTTAGAAAGAATTTCTAATAGTTCTCATAAAGATTTATCTTAGACCATCCATCAAGCAATTAGCAATGCAGTGTTCAGCTCAAAGCATTCACTATAATGTGCCATACATGTACATGACCAGGAGAAAGCATGTGCATACAAATACACAACAAAATTTCTCAAATTATTTTACAGGGATAATTCAAGGAGGTAATAGAGATCACTTAATAGTTTAAGGTTAAGATAACCAAGTAGCCTGTAAGTAACATTTAACTATGTTAGACAATCTAAACAAGCTCTAATCAATGACATGGGGGTACTCAGTTTTAAAGATTTCACTACAGCATGCCAAACATGGCCTGGGGGAAACCATGTGCATAACAAGTACCCAAGTACACATTTTTTTTGAATCTTTAACAGGGTTGGGTTTAGGAGGCAATGAAGATTAATAGCTCATTGAAAGCAATTCCCACAACAATCGGAATTGCGTTCAATGAGGTTTTAAATAAGCTCAACTTCAAGTTGGTAGCCTATTGGATAATATACTGACTGATATCAATCAGCAGTACTTAAGACCCAAAGTTGGCCGAAAGGAGTATGGCTAAATCAAACCAACAAAAGACGCATTTCCGACCGATACCAAATATTGATCGATACCGACATTGGGGGTCTTTGTTCCGGTCAATTCAGCAAAGAAAATTAAACAAAAAAGACAAATCAACAAGGGTTTAAAGCATAACAAGGTTGTAGAAGCATGTTAAAAAAGAAAATCACATCTATTGTGTGTGTGCGTGTGTGTGTGTGTGAAGAAAATCACATCTATTGTAAGTAAACCAATCGGTAAGGGTGACTACTATTTCATATAATTTCAAAACTACTAAGAAATAATGATAAAATACTTAAAATTATGCCTAAATGTATAAAACATATGTTTTTTAATGTAAATAATTTATTAATAATTATTTGTTTTCCGATACCAAAGTCCGATACTCCGATACGATACCGCCGATACTACCGATATCGCCGATACCAATACTCATAGGAATAGTCCGATACCGATTCCGATACCGATATTGTGAACCTTGGTGGTCAGTTCAAGTTCAAATTATAATCACCCTGTTATACAAATATGTAAGCAAAGGGACCAATCACTTCTTTTTTGCACAGAAATCTAGAAGAAAATGTTTTAACTTTAAGGTTTTGGGTTTAACACTGTCAAGGTTTTGGGTTTAACACTGCCACTACCACTACATGGTTGTGAATGAGCTGCTTGTTCATCTGTGGCTGTAACCAGGTATGTCTCCCATTTTCTCTCTATTAATCTTTTTGCTCACACTTTTGGCCAGTTTGATCAGCACATTGACCAAAAGGCCCAAAGCTTAGCTGATATTGGCCAAAACATAAATTTCAGCCTATAGTGCTATTTTCAACATGCTCCCAATCTGTATAAATCACAATATTCTTTGGCAGAGAACTGTGACGTAGAGATATGGATACAGATTGGGAGCATTTGTCTCTAACTGTGGAAAGAAGACCAAGTTTGACAAATAGCTATATATTTCCATGAACATTGGAGATAGCATATTCAAAACCCAACTTCAGTCTAAAGCTTTCAATCTTAGAACTATTGCATTTATGTTCAACAATAGCCAGTACAGAAGAGCCACGAGTTCTGGATAACGACTTGTGTCTTCTAAGATATGAAGGGTTAGAAATGCCTCTAATATTCCATTTGATCAATTTAATCATAAAAATTTGGAATATTGTGAATTGGCGTGGAGCTTGTAAGAGGATCGAGTAATTTTGTTATAGACATGTATATATTAGATTTATTTCTGACCGGTAGTATAGCGAGCTCATTACCGAGTGCACCCTGAGCTTCTTCATCTTCTACATGGCACACCCACGAAGTAATAGGACCAAAAGAGGAGGGATTTCTCCTTCCTCATGACCTAAGGAAGCATCAGGAAGGCTAGGAAAGTTTATGGAGCAGAATTAGCCACATAGATCGTAAACGCCTGATCACCCTCGGAGTCAGGTGGATGCAATATATGATCTAGAATGATCGAATCAAAATCAATAGACCATTGTTACAGGCTCAGCCAATGGAGAAGAGATTGAATTACTATTATCATTTATTGGAGGCAAACCTTGAATAACATTATCTTCATGAATTGGAGATAAGCCTTGCACATTATGAGTTTGAGCAACACAAGAGGACAGAGCGTCTATAGTTAGTCATTACTACAGGAGGAGAAGGCTTGTTGCATTCATTATTTGAAGGCAGATCTTGAAGAATTGAAGGTTGAAGATCACCAACGGATGGAGCATCTCTAGGCAATAGACTAATTGAAGTTTGAGGATCCTCGACATATGAATCATTACTACACCTGTTACCCTCATTATTTGAAGTACCATCTTGCGCAGCAAAGGTTGAGGATCATTCATAGAGGGTACACCTCTAGATAACAGAACAACAGGAGGGGAAATGTCACTGGTTGAAGGAACATCCCTTGCATATCCATGCTTCCTAGCTAGGAAGTACATGTATCTGAAATTAGGTGATGTGCTTGTGTCCGACATGCACACAGACATGGACACTTTAAGATACATTGTGGCATATCGAAATTGTTTGTGTTGTTGTATGGTATTTATGTCTATGCAGGACATAATATCAATAGCACAGAGTTGCATAAGAGACAAACTGGAAATCTCTATTTGTGTTGTTGTATGGTATTCAAGCTTGAGACTAGACATCACTATAAAATTCTTATTGAGTAAGAAGAACTGAAGCAATAAAAAGAACAACGATCATCAACAACATTGTCATTGTGACCATCATCAAGAAAAGATTTTTTATATTAGTCCAAACTTGACATGCCTGTCTAGATGAACTGTTAGCTCAAGTATAACAGGACAAAGCTTGAACAAGTCAGAGAAGCAGTTTTTATGTACGCTTCAAAACACATCACATCCATGTCTATAGGAAACCAGAATAGCTGACAAAATATATGAAATGGCATTTCGAAAGTTCTATAGTCAAAGTACCTGGCAAGCACTAAAACTTCAGCTACTACAGCATGTAGTCGAGAGTTGGTATAGGCAGTACCTGATTTAAGAAGATTGAGTTTCCACAAAAATGTGTCCTTTGGTAAAATATCAGTTAAATCCTGTCAAATTGCATACATCACATTAAAAAAACAAGGAAAATGTTAAGCCCAAATAAAAGCAGCAGTTTTATCAGAGATTTCTATGTGCATCTCTACAGCTCAAATCCGTAAATACAGTAAACATGGATACGGTAATGCCTAATCATTTGTAAGACTTGGATGATGTATCCATTTATCGCAAATGAATTCCTCTTTAACTTTTATACTCTATTCGGAAAGAAAGCTATTGGAAGTTGGAAGATGAAGAGAACTTGTAAATTTATATAGAGAAATTTACAAGGAAGAAATTTATGTACTGATTCATATTTATACTTGAGACTGTAATCTTATTTAACTTTCAGAAAAACATAAGTTTAACCCTTCCCTCCCCCCTTTCTCTCCATATGTGAGTTTGCCACCATGAAAGCTCGTCGGCATGGTTGTAGCAGCTCAAGCTTTCATGTGAAAGTCAGTCGGCACAACAATCTCGTGTTCAGAGCTGCAAACTTGCTCAGTTTGAGGCTTTGGGCTAATTGTTGCAGAACTTAAGTTATTATTGGTTGTTAAAAGTAGTTAGTTTTATGTTGGAGGTGTCAGATTCAAAACTAAGACCTCTCAATCATTAAAAAAAATCTCTCTCTCAAGCCCACTATGTACTGTATTATGAGCCTCCACTGACTAATCCTTTATCTGCCCCTGTATGCAAGAGTACACCTTGATGCAAATGTTGAATAGTAAAACACATTTTTTGGATGTCACATGACATCCAAAAAGCAGATATCATGACCATGGATTTATTTTTGAAGATTTACTAGTACAAGCTTTAGCTTTCTTGGATGTAGAAACCTTTCGTTGCTTGACATGATAGAACAACAGTGCCTTCATCCCAATTGCTTGACATGATCTAAACTTTTATAATATAGAAAATGGTACCTCTTACTTTTTTTCCTTCAATTTTTTTAGAGATCGAATTAGTTGATGTCCGACCAAGAATGCAACCTAAACCAAATCTAAACGATATATATATATATATATATATATATATATATATATATATATATATATATATATATATATATATATATATATATATTTTTTTTTTTTTTTTTTTTCTTTCTCAAAACATAATAAAACTTTGAATTCTTACAATTAAATATTTTAGCTTTTGTAACTAATTAGTTTTATTTATTTGTTCATTTCAGTAAAACAAATTAAATATCAGTTTTAGAAAGGAACATCTGATGGCAAAGTATCCTCCTCGAACCACAAGCATCTTACAAAAAAGATTATTTAGTTTTAATGTCTCACATATATATGAATGTTATGGTTTAGGTCTCGATATTGACCGATGTTAGAATTTGGGTCTCGAAATTACTGTTTATTAGTCTATGTGAACAAAAATTCCAAGACTCAAACTCTAATATCGCTCAATTTCAAGAGCCAAACTCTAATATTAATGTGAGACCCTAAATCCATGGTTCAAATTATCGGCCGATACCGATCCAATACGGCCGATACCGATACGGTTTAGCATGTCCCGATCCGATACCGACCGATACCCGATACTGACCGATACCGACATTGGGGGTCTCTTTTCCGGTCAATTTGGCAAAGAAAAGTAAATGAAAAAACAAATCAGCAAGGATTTAAAGCATAATAAGATTGTAAAAGCATGTAAAAGAAGAAAATCTATCTATTGTATATAAACCAATCGGTAAGGGTGACTACTACTTCATTTAATTTCAAAACTACTAAGAAATAACACTGAAAATACTTAAAATTATGCCTAAATGTATAAAATATATGTTTCTAAATGTAAAAAATCTATTAATAATTATTTGTTTTCCGATACCAAAAAATCCGATACTCCGATCCGAAACCGCCGATACTACCGATATCGCCGATACCAATACTCATATGAATAGTCCGATACCGATTTGTTGCCTAAAACTAAATATCCTGCTATAAAAACTACAGTCTTGAAACAACAAAACATATAGACACCATGAAATACGAAGGGGCTTTAATCCTCTTATTCCTTTTGGGATGAGTTGATGATGATGGACACAAATTTTATTAATTTTATGTAGGTGTGGTCGATTGCGAATATGAAATTTCAAGCTTTCTATAGCTCTTGTAGTCATCCATGATATTTTACTTCTCTATTCTATGAAAGACCGTACAAAGTTACTGTAGTTCTACATTTTCAGACTAACTATTGATTTATTTCTATCAAAACTTCTTTCAAAGTATGTTGATTGCAAATTGTGATCACTAGAAAAGGATACCTCTTACTGACCAAATCCTGCATATTATCAAGGAATTAAGTATTTAAACTTAACTCACTTATATAATGTCAGGGAATTATAGCCCGTATGTAGCATGTCAAAACTTCTTTCAAAGGATGTTGATGCACCATGTTGATTGCAAATTGTGATCACTAGAAAAGGATACCTCTTACTGACCAAATCCTGCATATTATCAAGGAATTAAGTATTTAAACTTAACTCACTCATATAATGTCAGGGAATTATAGCATGTCAAAACCTAATCCAGCATCAAATCTTTACAGAGGTCAGGTTGCTAGAACACTTACCTGCCACATAAGAAGTAGTTGCATCTTGAAATCTCAAAACCATCTAAATAAATACCTATAAACAATTATAATGGAATAAAATAAAGAGTTCACCTTTCAATAGTCCTTCCAGTGAAAATGACAGGAAAGTATTTTGAGTACTTGCCAACACCAAATCGTTCACCTATATTCTGTATTTTCTGTGAATCAAGAAGGATCAGAGCCTTCCATAGTTGACAGTAGTTAAATTTGAACCCCTCATCCAACTACCTGTAGATTCCATGATATAAAAGAGCTGTATTTTTTAAAAGAGGAAAAACATATATATTCAGAAATATGTGTATTAAGAAGGATCCCGCTATGCAGGTATGGAGAGAAGAAGAGGATGTACCCCTAAAGTATTGGGAGGCTGTTTCCATGACTTGTGAGAGAGAATGGGAGAAAAATAAAATTATCAAACCCTAATCATATCAAAATCAAACCCTAATCAAATTGAAATCAAACCCTAATCAAATCAAGTTTTTCAGAGAGAAGAAGAGGACGTACTCTTCACCGGTGATCCAAAGGGCTGGTGATGGAGAAAGCATGATGTACTCTTTCATCGGTGATGGAGAGAACAACAGGTTCGATTTGGATTTCTCTTGAAAGGGAGGTGTTTTCTCTAGAGAGGGAGGAACTCCATATAGAGAGAGAGAGACAACAGAGAGGGGGGAGTTTTCTTAGTAAATTGGAGAGGGAGAGGGAGAGGGAGAGGGAACAACGAAATATGTTGCGGGAAATTTTTTTAGGGAAATTTTCATCTGTATCTTTTGTCACAGTTTTTAGTGTGACAACTAATAGAAAAATAATGAAAATTGAGAATTAGCTTTTTCCTAACGGATGCTTATTTATAGTCACAGTTATAACTGTTACTTTTCTGCAATGGTAATAACCGTTACCAATGAGAAAAAAAAAGTGTTACAAATTACATATTTTGGTGTAGTGTTCTTCAGCGGCATTGTACCTGGCCCTGCCGATCAGCAAGGCAGAGCACCCCCCACGAACGAGCAGCAGCCCGGAGATCAAGTCCAGCATTCGGGAGTAGCCTCCAGAGTTGTGTCTATTGGAGGAGATTCAACAGTCCAGCCAGTTCAACCTGCAGAACCTGATGATGGCACTTTGGTAGGTCTCATCAGGACCTTGATAGCTTCCCAGGATCGTCGAAGAGATGCCTTGCACCAGGCAGTGACAGATGCTTTGACCAAAGGCGGTCACCTAGGGAACAGCGTGGCCAACAGCTTCAAGCACTTGAACCCTCCATTCTTTGATGGCAGAGAAGATGCTATTGCTGCTGATGCATGGCTTCAGGACACTGAGGTCATTCTAGAAGCAGCTAGAACCCCAGAAAAAGAGAAGGTGGCCGTAGTGCACCTGCAGTTGTTAGATCTTGCCTGCAGCTGGTGGGAGACACAGGCCGTTGGATTAGTGGCACCCATTGCTTGGGCAGTATTCAGAGAGAGATTCCAGACCAAGTACTTTGATGCTGTAGCTCGATACGATCTACAGATGAGGTTCACCAATCTGAAGCAGATGGGCAGGACGGTCGACGGATATACGGCCGAGTTTTTCAGACTCAGTCGGTTTGTTCCCACCTTGGTGGCAACCGAGTATGATAGAGCACAGCGATTCCAGCAGGGGCTTCACTTGAAGATTTTATTGGCAGTTGAGCAGTTTGAGCATCAGACTTTTGATGCAGTCTTGAGAGAAGCTAGGAGGCCTGAGTATACCTCCCAGAGGATCGTAGATAGGGCCGGAGGTCGGAAGAGATCTCACGGCTAGATGAATCAGTCTTCAGCACCAGTCCCGGCAGTCAGGGCTTTGACTATTGGAGCTCCGAGGCGGGCGGCCTCAGTAGAGTCGGTTCAACATTCAGCCCCGACGTACCCTCAGTAGCAGAAGCAGAAGCAATCTTCCGCAGTAGGATGTTCTCATTGCGGAAAGCCAGGACATGTGGTGGCAGAATGTCGTAGGGTGCAGGGATTGTGCCTGGCTTGTGGAAGAGCAGATCGTAAGGTTGGATCCTGCCCAAATAGGGGTGGGTCATCATCGTCCAACCTTTCTAGCTCTTCGGTGAGAGGACCATCTCTAATCCAGCAGTATCAACCTCAGAGGCCCTTGCCGCCTCAGTCCCAAGTATTCCAGCAGCAACACCTCCAGCAGTATGCACAAGCCTAAGCCCAGAACCAGAGCAGGCATCGAGGAGTTCAGCAGAGGGGACCAGCACCCCGAGGGCATGTTCAGGCTATGGTGATGATCGCAGAGGAAGGATTGGCACCAGGAGAGGTAGTGGCAGGTACTATTCTTGTTAACTCCTTTCCAGCTTCAGCTTTATTTGATTCTGGTGCATCGTATTCATTTATGTCTGTATGATTCGCGACACGGGTAGGATTGGAGCCTGAGTCATTATAGTAAGGCTCAATATACTTACTGGTAACGGACTTGTGGGAGTAGATAAAGTATTTTTCTCGTGTCAGATCGTAGTTAGCGGTAGAGAATTCTCTGCTAGATTGATAGAGTTCCCGATGGCCGATTATGATGTGGTCGAAGGGATGGATTGGTTGAGCAACCAGTATGCTAGAATAGACTGCCATATTTGCAGGGTTGTTTTTAGCATTCCAGGCGAGCCAGAGTTTTCCTTCTCCCGGGCAAAGTTGAACCTTCTTCTCCAGTATTGCGGATGGCAGTAGCAGCAGTGCAGTTACCTCGGATAGTTGAGAAGTTTCCTGATGTTTTTCAAGAAGAGCTTCCAGGGATGCCGTCGGAGCGGAAGATCGAGTTCACTATAGACTTGATCCCCGGGACAGCCCCAGTATCAGAGAGAGTCTACAGGATGGCGCCGTCAGAGTTGGAGATATTGTACAAGATGATTGAAGAACTCAGAACCAAGGAATTCATTCGTGCTAGTGGATCGCCTTGGGGAGCCCCGATGCTTCTTGTGAAAAAGAAGGATGGTACGTCCAGGTTATGTATTGATTATCGTACCTTGAACTCAGTAACAATCAAGAACAGATACCCTCTCCCGAGGATAGATGACTTGTTTGATCAACTCAAGGGGGCAGCAGTGTTCTCGAAGATCGACTTGCGGTCAGGATATCATCAGATCAGAGTCAGAGAGCAGGACATCCCGAAGACAGCTTTTAGATCGAGATATGGGCATTGGGAGTTCCTTGTTATGCCATTTTGAGCGACCAATACGCCGGCAGTATTCATGGACCTCATGAATCGTATCTTTATGCCTTATTTGGATCAGTTCATGATCGTGTTCCTAGACGACATCCTGGTCTACAGTAAGAGTGAAGCGAAGCATGAGCAGCATCTCCATGTGGTTCTTCAGATTCTCAGGGAGCACCAGTTATATGCCAAGTTTAGTAAATACGAGTTCTAGCTCGATCATATTTCGTACTTGGGTCACATCATCACCAGAGGAGGAGTAGAAGTGAATTCCCAGAAGATCGTGGCTATAGAGTCGTGGCCAGTGCCTTGCACAGTTACGGAAGTTCGCAGTTTTTTTGGATTGGCCGGCTACTACCGGCGAATTGTTTCGGACTTTGCTCGGATTTCAGCGCCCTTGACCCAGTTGACCCGCAAGGATGCACGGTTTGCTTGGACAGCAGAGTGCCAGGATTCTTTTGAGAAGTTGAAGCGAGGCTTGATGACAGCTCCCATTCTCAAGCTTTCAGATGGAACCGAGGGATTCTCAGTGTATTATGATGCTTCAGACAGAGGTTTGGGATGTGTTCTGATGCAGCATGGGAAGGTAATAGCTTATGCATCACGACAACTTTGTGATCATGAGAGGAATTACCCAACCCATGACTTGGAGCTGGCAGCAGTAGTGTTTGCACTTAAGTTGTGGAGGCACTACCTATATGGAGATAGGATGGAGATTTTCACCGGCCACAAGAGCCTGAAGTATGTTTTCACCCAGAAGGATCTTAACATGCGTCAGAGGAAATGGCTGGAGCTTCTCGTGGATTATGATGTCAACCTGCAGTATCATCCTGGGAAGGCCAACATTGTTGCAGATGCATTGAGCAAGAGAGCCGGCGTTTATTTTCTAACAGCACAACCAGAGCTGTTAGCCGATCTTCAGAAGATGGGTATAGAAGTTGTCCTCCCTTCCAGTGTGGCATTGATGGCCAGCATACAAGTTCAGTCCACTATAGTCGAGAGGATCCGGATGGCGCAGTCAGCAGATTCCAAGCTTCAGCGACTCAGAGTAGAGTGTGAGACAGGACGAAGACCAGAGTTATATATCCATAAAGACGGTACACTTCGACATGGAAAGCGTCTTTGTTTACCCAGCAGAGATATCTGACAGGAGATCATGGCAGAGGCTCACAGTTCGTAGTATTTCATTCATCCCGGCGGTACGAAGATGTACCGAGATATTCGTCAGCACTTTTGGTGGAATGACATGAAGAGGGAGATAGCCCGGTTTGTCTCTCGGCGTTTGGTTTGCCAACCAGTTAAAACTGAACATCAGAGGCCAGCTGGACTCCTCCAGCCCTTGCCGATTCCAGAATGGAAGTGGGAGCATGTGACCATGGATTTCGTGACTGGATTACCTAGATCTCCAGCTGGTCGAGATGCTATTTGGGTTATAATTGGCCGGCTCACGAAGGTGATTCACTTTCTCCCATTCAGAGTTGGTCAGTCGATGGCTCAGCTAGCAGAGATGTACCTCCGACAGATCGTCAGGTTGCACGGTGTTCCAGTCAGTATCACCTCGGACCGAGATTCAAGATTTATGTCATATTTTTGGCGTAGTCTACAGGAGAATTTGGGGACTCACCTCTAGTTCAGCTCAAATTACCTCCCGCAGACGGATGGTCAGTCGGAACGCACGATCCAGACC
Organism: Iris pallida; assembly: GCA_029216955.1. NCBI lineage: Eukaryota > Viridiplantae > Streptophyta > Magnoliopsida > Asparagales > Iridaceae > Iris > Iris pallida. The sequence continues at coordinate 11,320,906 of JANAVB010006396.1, forward strand.
CTTGAAGATATGTTATGGTCTTGTACGCTCAACTTCGGTGGTTCGTAGGAAGATCACCTGCACCTGGTGGAGTTCTCGTACAACAACAGCTTTCAGGCCAGTATCCAGATGGCACCGTTCGAGGCACTACACGATAGGAAGAGCAGATTCCCGTTAGCATGGGATAATGTTGGAGAGAGGCAGATGGTTGGTCCAGAAATGATTGCCCAGACAGTTGAAGTGGTCAGAAGAGTCAAGGATTATCTTCGAGTTGCCCGAGATCGCCAGCGCCATTGGGCTGATTCTCATCGGCGCCCTCTTGAGTTTTCTGTCGGCGACCATGTATTCCTGAGGATTTTGCCTAACCGTGGCATCATTCATTTTGGCGTACGGGAAAAGCTTAGTCCTAGGTATATAGGACCGTTCGATATTCTGGAGCGAGTAGGTGATGTATCCTATCGTCTCGCTCTTCCGCCGTCGCTAAGAGAGGTGCATGATGTGCTCCATGTATCCCAACTACGACGGTATATCCCGGACCCGAGCCATATTCTGGATCATTCGAAATTGGTTGTTGGTACCAACCTTTCATATGAGGAGAGGCCCGTGTCTATATTGGACCGAAGAGAGAAGACACTCAAGAACAAGACTATCAAGTTAGTCCGAGTTGGTTAGGGTCATCACTCTTTGAGTGAGTCAACGTGGGAGCGTGAGGATGATATCCGATCGCGATATCCCGACCTATTTGACTCGTGAGGTATAATTCTTTCTTATGCCTTACACCCTCAGTTCCATGCTTGAATGAATGATTGGTTGCCTAGTTATAACTTGCTTGTGATTAGTATAGCTTGCTCTTGTCCTCTAGCCTCTTAATTAAATTTAGAGGACGGAATTCTTTTAAGGTGGGTAGAGTTGTAATGCTTGTTGTTCGTATTATGTATTTTGGAATACGTGTACGTATTTTATCTTGTATTGCATGTCTCCTTGCTTGGTTTATTGGGTATTTCCATTTGCTTGGCCATGGTTCATCTTGGTTCGGTTCGGCTTGTGTTGGTTAGGCTTGGTTCGGTTTTGGTTGAGAACCAACCCACCTACCTACCACCAACATCCCCATTTATTAGCCCCCTCTCCTTTCTCTCTCCTCATTACTCTTCTTCTTCTCCTCCATTAACATCTTCACCAACCTGTGAGAGAGAGAGCTTAGGCAAGTGCATATTGCTTCCTGGAGGAACCCGAATTTTATTATTCCATTGTCTTCTTCACAGCATTTTGCAGCACTTTAGTACTTGGCATTTCTAAATTCCATGGCTTATTGCTTGTAGATCTAAGTTTAAAGTATTTTCGGAATTCTTGGATTTTAATCTATTTAGCATGGTTATTTTCAAGTTTTGATGGTTCTATGTTGTAGAGAATTTTGTTCTACCCCATTTTGACCTATGGAAGTTCGGATTTGGACTTTAGATGAAGGTTTTATGAAGCTTGGAAGCCATGGTTGCTTGGTTCTTCTTCTCGGTAGAATGGAGAAGAAGAACAGGATCCAGCCGCATGGACTTGACCGTATGACAATTTCATGCAGCAAGTCATTCTCCAGCCGCATGATAATCCGGCCGCATGAGACTACCTGGAACTTAGCCGCATGACTAGGGATGAACTCCTGGCCGCATGAGTTTTTCCCAATTGTGCCGCATGGAACTTGATTCTCCAGCCGCATACTTATCCGTCTCTTCTAACCGCATATGCAACCGTCATTCTCTGGCCGCATGGGACTCGGTCCGTTCCCAGCCGCATAAGGTCCTGTCATTTCCAGGGCCGCAAGGAACCGCGCTGACGCAGCCGCATAAGCTCCTGTCCCTTTCAGCCGCATAGCGTCCGCCTTCCGCAGCCGCATATGCTCCCGCCTTCTTAAGCCGCATGCGCCCTTGCTTCCCTGGCTGCATGCCCCTGCCTCTCCTGAGCCACATGCGCACTCCTTTAATGGCCGCATGAGAACCCCACTACCTGAGCTGCATGAACTCGAATTCTGGGCCGCATGAACCCGCATCGATCCAGCCGCATGGACTCATTTCTCTGAGCCACATAACTCCTCCCGTGCCCTGTCCGGTTATTTAATTATTATTATTTTATTATTATTTATAACTCATATCTTTTAACCTTCAGTGTATTGGGGCCTTTTAATTAGAATGCTTGTACTATGTTATCCTGCACTTGTAACATGAACACGACTGTGACCCGTAGTGGTACACTCTTGAAAAGTAACCTGACATGACATGATAGTGGCCCGCCGTGGCACACTCCTGACAAGTAAACCTGACATGATATATCTCGAATAGCTGTTACGACGGCTAACATGACATGACATGACCTGTATAAATAACCTGGACACCGTGGGCGATTGTGCTTGTACAAATGAACCAGTCTTGTCTTGTATCATATTTAGGACGGGACTTCTGAGTACCACGGTCAGGAGTACCTACTGAAATGGACTAAGGCTAATAACTAGAATAACACAGTAGTCATGAAGAGATTTTCCAGCTACAGGCAATTCCGTTACCTGGACGCGCCTGGGATCTGTAGCCTGCAGTCGAGTAGGGCACATTTCCAGCACACTGTCATGTGTTGCACACTTCAAGCTACTTAAGGGTACATGCGTCTCCTGGACGATGTACCCACCTGAATTCAACCCCTAATTTTCGACCTGGGTAACCTGGATGGTCTGCAGGGCTTGTGGCTATGGAATAATCTCGCTGCATCTTGTTAGTAACTAGGCCTATCATAACCCTAGTTAGTTAAAGTATCAAGCCGTACTCATTGCTTGGCCGTGATTGATTGGATGAAACAACCAGTCTAGTCTTGTCTTGATCATGTACAAGATTGTTACATGTCCTAATTTCTTATGTTAACTGCCGATAAATGGTGGGAAGCCAAGTTCCGTTCAGATGAAGGGTTACAACCCTGGTCCTTGTTTGGTTTACGGGTTGTAACCTGGTTATCTGAATAGTTCCATGGTTATCTCGTCGTATATCATTCTGTATGTTTTTCCTTATTTCCAGTCCTTACAATTCATTTATACCTTGTGCTAATTGCTGGTTTTAGTTCCTAAGTGAAGCTTCCTTGTGGCACTTGCTCTTTCTGGGAACTAACCCAGCTGGTTTTGTATGGCCAGATTTTGGAGCAGCTCCAGAGGATCTACCGACTTTCCAGCCCGATGGTGACCACCAGGCGTAGACAGGACAACGAGTGGGTTTATTTTTGATCTCCTACTTTATTGTAAAAATATTCTTTTGAGGCGTTTAGCCGACGAGCACCTGTTTAGCTCGATTGTATTTACTTACTGTCTGCCTACGGGCTGTAACATGATTGACAGATCCTAGGGTTGATCATGTATGACTAAACTCTTGCTAGTCCTCACATTTTGTATTGACTAGCTTCATGATCAGCTGAATATGTAATGTTTGGGATGCCTTACTATTGTATATTTGGTGATCTTACATCTTGTAACATTTACTTACTTGCTTGTGATTGAGACACTAGGCTTGTTCTTAACCTTAAGAGACTGTTGGCTTGTAGTTAAACCCTCATGTATCTAGACAGCCGTGACCGTATAGCGAGGTGGGTTGCACTTCAATATACGTAGCTGGCTATGTCTGCCCCCGCTCTCCAGTATTCTGGTTCTGGGGAGTGACACCCACCCCCACCCCCTCCCCGACCCCCCTTCCCGAAAGCATCCCCTACCCGACCCCCTCCCCCGCCCCCCCCCCTCCCCCGATCCGATACCGATTCCGATTCCGATACCGATTCCGATACCCGCCCTCCTCCGATCCAATATACTCATAGGATTGGTCCGATCGAAAACCACCTATACCCCCTCCCCCGATCTGATACTCCGATTCGAAACCACCGATACTCATAGGAATGGTCCGATCCGAAACCATCGATACCCCCCACCCCCTCCCCTACCCCGCCGGACAGCAAACCCCCCTTTCTCTCCCCCACCCCCCGACTGCACCCCCGACAGAAAACCCCCACCCCACACCCTCCCTCCCGACAGCAAACACCCACCCCCTTCCCCTCACCCCCTCCCGACAGCAAACCCTAAACCCTACCCTGCCCCTCCCTCCGCACCTAACACCATCTACCCCCCGCCCCCTCTCCCTCCCATCCTCATCGCTGGCCCCCGCGACAGTCGACCCCCCCACCCGAAACCCTACCCCTGCCCTAAAACCCTAAACTCTACCCTGCCCCTCGCCCTCAATACCCTCCCCCCCGTCCCCACTCCCTTTCCCCACCCCGTCGGCCCCAGCGACAGCCGACCCCCCCAAACCCTAAACCCTATATGTTAAAAAGAGAGAGAGAGAGAGGAAGAGAGAGAGAGCATACCTGAGAGAGAGAGTCGCCGGAGAGAGCGCCGGAGAGAGAGACCCGTCGGAGAGAGAGAGCCGCCGGACTAGGTGAGAGAGGGGGGGGAAGAGAGAGAGTCTTTTTGGGGGGAATGAAAAATCTTCCCCCCCCCCCCGTCGGTTCAATTTAAGTTAGGTTACAGTATTTAGCGATGGACTACCGACGGATATATCCGTCGCTAGGTAGTCGCTAAATACCCACTAGATTACCGACGGAACGTTCGTCGCTAGTTAGACGCTAATTTATCGTGCCAATTTTTTTCAGATTTTGCCGCCACAATGTGCGACATATTAGCGACAGAGATTAATCTGTCGCTAAATTATCGTCAATTTAGCGACGGACGTGCGACTGATTTTGATACAAAAAATAAAAAAATTATCCATTACTTTCTGACGGTAGTCCGTCACAAGGTAATCGCTAGTCCGTCGCTATTAGTGACGGATAAGATCCGTCGCTAATAGTCCGTCGCCGAATTGTTGTATTTTAGTAGTGGTAGTTTATGTCTGCGTCAATGACGTAGCAAGTTATGTTAGTCTAAAGATCACCTATTTGGCATTTCAGGCAAATCTTGCCCAGGGGTTCACTCTTTCCAAAGTTGAAGTCGTTGATTGTAGTGTTCGACGCGATCAGCCGATGCATCGGGATCCCCAAAGCTTGGAGTAAACTTCGAGGGAAGATGCTGAGAGAAGAGCCATGGTCGATGTGGATGCAATCGACCTTAATGGCACCAACATACCCTGTATAATACAGGGGTCGGTTGTGCCAGTTGTTCTTCAGTAACATGTCCTGCTGAGTGAAGGTGATGTTAGGATCACCTCGACCACACTATAACATTGTGAACATTCAGCAAGGTTCTCCTTGGGCGGTTGCACCCGAGTGAGGAAGGAGTCAACATTCTGTAAAGCTTTGTTGAGGGCATCTCGAGTCTCTTTGGAGAGACGGAGAAGCTCGAAAAGTGATAGTTAAGCCGGAGTATTGGCCAGCTGCACCAATATGTTAAAATTATAGGGCTTAATTGGCCCTACTGCCGAGTCTTTTTTCAGAGTCTTGTCAAAGCGAACCTCTTTCTGCTTCTGTTTATCTGTAGCAGGCGCTCAAGACGGGCCTGCTTCCGATGTGTCGGGGGTGTTGGCCGCAATGGGCGAAGGTATTTCCTCCTCTGGAGCTTGGTTTAATTCTCGTTGGTGAGTCGAACGAGTGGTAACCAGAGTGTCATCTGTCGATGTAGAAACCATAAGATATGTCTTGACCTTTTTTCCCTTGACATATCGTGCTGCAGGCACTATCATATCAGGGGTGAGATCAAGGTGGATCCACATTACTTCACCCCGCGATGTCGTAAATGGGATGAGGACTTGGGTGTTATCACGGACCAGTGGAAGATTGACTACTTCCATCGTCGCTCTCGGGATGGGGACTACGCCGTCTTGAGCCTCTGTTCTCGAAAGACTTTCGAACTGGAGAGTGACCATGTTGGCGGTAACAGTATTTTTCTTGTAGTCGAGTGAGCTGACTTTAGCGTCGATGAGGCACTGGATTTGTCTTTTCAATACATAACAATCACGCATCGAATGGTGGACATACTGGTGGTAGTGGCAGTAGTTTGGATTGTCCATCTTTTCCACTTCACCGGGATACTTAGGAGGCAGGAGTTGAAGTTCGCCACTCATTGCCAACATATCAAAGAGTTCTAGTATGTCTTTGTCGTTGAAAGAGTAGGTCTCTTTCGTCCTTTGCGCTTCGATCGATTTTGGGTTCGCTATTGTCGAACCTTTGGAGATGTTGAAGGTTATGGCTTGCTTCCCTTTTCCGTCTTTATTGCTGGATGAGCGCTTCCCTTAATCTTCGAGAGAGGGAAAGTTTAGTCCCAACAATTGTGCATCCTGCACTTTTCTTTGAGTTACATCTGCCTCTATGATGAAAGACGTCCACTCTACGCATGGAGCAATGTGCCACAACTTGATTGCATGATGCATGTTCTTGCAGCAGGAGTCCATAAGCTTGGGCTTAGGTATACTTGGAGGTAACCTCAAAGTGGCTTGGTGGAAGCGCTCAATGTATGTGCCCACCAGCTCTTTCTCCTTCTGAACGGTGTCCATGAGAGTCGGCATCATCATGTCTATTCCTCCTTCGTAGAATCGATTGAGGAATAGGTTCTTCAAGTTTTCGAAGGACGAAATACAGTTGTTCGGAAGACTGCAAAACCATTTGTAGGCCACTCCCTACTGGGCTCCTACAAATATGTTGGTAAGGAGTGCGTTATCCTTTTATAGATTCCCCGTTACTGAGGCAAAATACCTCAAGTATCGGCAGGAAGACTCCTTCGCATCAAACGGTGTGAGTGTCTAAAGATTATATTTTGGAGGATACATCACATTATCCCATTCGGCAGGATATGGCTATTGAATCCCCATATTTTGGAGTGTTGCTCACTTTTCTTTTGCGTCATAGCGAGCGTACAACTCTTTGATGGCCTGCTGCATTTCATTCGACACTGTAGGCCGGTTGTCGATGGAGTAGATGATGCTGGCACTGCTTAGCTCACGATAGGAAGCACATTGGACCCTCCCCCCCCCGCCCGTTAGCTGCTGGGTCTGGAACAGGAGTTGAGACAGTGGGAGTCAATCTCTCTTTGATCTCCCGGACAACAGAAGCTAAGGACTCTATAGTGATGTTCAACGTATTTACGCTCTCCTCGAGAACCTCTATACGTTTTTGTTGATTAGTGCCTTTGCTGCTTTCCGCGTTGTTATCACCTTCAGCCATCACCACGGACACCATGTACGGGTAGGTAGAAGGGACAGTAGATCTTTCGTTCTCCGGTTCAGAGGGCTGAGTCCCGTTGTCTTGAGGGTAAACTGGTAGGTTGCAAACATCTTATGACTCGTTGTAACTGCTAGCCCCAGCTTTTTGGCTACCTGCACCTGTAGAGGTATCTGTGTCATACAGCCCCTCATCGGATTGAAAAGCTGGATTGTCGTGAATGGTGTAGGGTTGGCTACCCCCTGCTGCAGCATCATCTTCCCATGAGAAGGATCCAGATCTGGCACGCGAGTCTTGGAAAACACCCGTACTGGACACTAACGTCTTGCTACCCTCAGGCCAGTTCTTTGGCTTGTTAGCTGTAACGCGAGGATTCTTGGAAAGCTTCTTGAGAGACGGAGAACCCCGTGCCGTGTTGCATGAAGCAACAAAGAGTTCATTATCTTTTTCGCCAGATGCCACCGGTTGCAGTCTTTGGAACACAGACCGCCTCTTTGGTGGCGACGCGGCTGTTTGGCAACAGCAACAGTTGATGGTAATCTAGGTGCAGTTGTGCCTTGATTTAGATATACACTGCGCCGCATATCCCTCCCTTACTTTACACTTACGGGGAGTTGTTGGAATCTCCAACCCTACACTTCTTTCATGCGCTCAGGGAAGCTATGCGCAGGAGTGAGGATACAGAGATAGCTTCTCTCCTCTGAGTTCCTGCGCATGAAGTACGCTCAGGTCCTGATCGGAGAGTTGCTGATGAGGTAGACTCCTTCCATGCTTACAGGAACACTGTTCGCACGAGTCTAACTCGATGGTAGGTACCTGCTAGCTTGAATCATGCGCATGAGCGCTCAAGTGACAGCAAAATTTTATCGAATGAGGCATAGAAGTACGAGAAGTGGGTACGTCCAGCCTACGCCGCAGTGTCTGTCACGACCCGCACCCACTGTGAGGGCACGAGTACGTAACGACGCCCAGCCTATGCCACAGTGTCGGCGGTAGAGCGTTGTCCTAGGTTACTATCTAACCAGCAACTCGCGCAATTATAATGTACTCATCATGATCAACTTCGAACGGAGGACAAGTATAAGATATTGTAACTCAATCACAGTCTAAGCACGATAAGATAAACACAGAAGAATTAACTAAGAATAGAAAGACAACTACTAAAATAATAACAACTCTCAACAATCTCAAAACTACACAAGTCTCAAATCAATACAAAGGTTCGACATGAAAAACAGATACTAGTCTACTAAACTAAATTCCGATCACTCCTAAGTGTCGGGGCCAAAGGTAGTCATCCCGTCTCCGGGTCCATAATATGTAGGGCATGTGTCCTCAGGATAATCATCTGTAAAATTTTCAACAGGTCCAGTCAGGACAGGAACGAGTACAACTCATCAAGAAAACCCAAATAATGACAGAGAACTATAAAGCAGTTATAGACAGTTATATTGATGAATCATGGCAGTTTTATACAGGTAATGATATATAGAGAACAGTTAAGGTACAAGGAAAGGAAAGTAACTAAACAAGAAGAGAAACATGGCAATGAAGACTGAAAAAAATAATATCTAGCTGAACTAGAGTAGCATGATATAAGTCCAGACCGTAATATAGACAAGTGTAACTCCAATATAAGTCCAGTACAAGACGAATCTAATACAAGACGAATCCAGTACGAGACGGTTCCAGTCAATGTGATCAATGATTCTAGGGTGAGTCCAGCCTATACTCTAACAGTGTGTTTTAAAATATCGGGATCGACATGTGAACGGGTGTAGGTAATACGGCACACCGCACACTCGGCCAAGTGTGGGATGGCTATCGTTCCAGTATAATTCCAAGGGAATGGTTCCAATATTTGGGTATGTTCACATGCCTATTCCAATATTTCTCCCCCCAGCAAGTACAAGTGAATCCATAACCCGACACAAAAATAGATATAAGTCCAGCCAGTACACGAATGGTTCCAGTAAATGATTCCAGGGTGGTTCCAGAAGGTGGTTCCAGAAATAGAGGCCAGACACGAATAAGTGAGTATCGCATGAAATGGATCCAGTAATATCAAATCGTGTTTGTAATATAGAATCAAATAGAACTAGCTACAACTGAAGTACAGTAAACGACAAGTAAATGGAAGAACTATCAGAGAATGTACTCGCCTGCTACTATGAAAAGAGTAGTATAATATCAGATGTCTGCACCGGAGTCACAATATCCTAGATAAAGCAGTACAGGTTATAATATGTTTAAAATAAGGTAAGTGAAGTTTTCGATGCAATCTACATGATTTCTAGGTCAATCTAGGTCAAAGTCAAACTTGGTCAACTCTGGGTCAACCCAAGTCAACTACACTAGTCAAACTAGGTCAATCTAGACTCAATGTTGACTTTTGGTCAACTCCAGTCAATCTCTAGTCAACTACCACCCATAGGTCACTCTAACACTAGGCTATATACCAAATAGACACAATACATAAATATATACATTCATTTGCATACATGTTTAGATAGATACCTAGTGAGGGCTAAGGCATATACACAAGGTGCACTTAGGCTTGTATAGGCTATAGGTCTATAATTGCATAGCACATGTATATGTCACTCAATACTAGGCATCTCATACACCAACTATTTATCTAATTTTAATATAGATAGCACACACATTATCTATAGCTACCTTTATATATATATATATATATATATATATATATATATATATGCCTAGAGTGATATGGAGAGGGACTTGTGTACGTTGTGTATTCATAAGGGTGCAGGAAATGTGTGTGAAACAATGTGTTCTCAGGGACTTAGAGTGTGTGTGGTAATATACACATGTGTGTGTAGTGTCTAATGGTGTGTGTGATAAAATGGCAGTTAGCTACTAGGGTGTTGTGTGGTGGTTCATGTATGTGTGTGTGTATGATATCTAGAAAATCTGTAGGGTGTGTGTAGAGTTCAGGGAAATCAGCAATTAGTGTGTTAATGTGACAACTAACATGTGTGTGTCATTAATCAATGAGATGTGTGTGAGTCTCAGGATTGCAATGTGTTAACAGTAAGGTGGCTTAGGAATTCGATGACAGTGGTCTAATACATGTGCTCATGAACTAACATGTAACTAACACCAAGATTTCAGTTAAAAAGGATTTAAAAAAAAAACAGGAATTCAGTTCCTGTTTGGTATCAGCCAACACATTACTCAGTTGACAGCCTACCCAAATTCGAAAACCATTTGCCCCATTTGTTAACTTCAAACCAACAGGAATCGATCTAACAGTGAACAATCACAAATGTTCATGACTCACACATGGCAATAAAGCATCAATCAGTTTTAGAAAAGAAGATTAAAACAGAATGTAAACTCTGAATAAGTATCAGTTGACAGTTCAGTCCATTCCCATGATTAAAATCTCATTTCTTGTTAAAACAACCTAATCTATCATGAAAAACCAACTAGCAGGAACAAATACATATGTAGGAATCAATTTTTGGCAACTAAACATCAATCATAACAGTTTAAAAGAATGAAGGTTCATATATTCAAACAGTGAAAACAAAAAAACAGGAACTAGCAGTCAACATGCCCATTCCCACATTCCAATTCCATTACTCTTACAACCAACCTAAACTAAAATGAAAAACCTATCTAACTGTGGCTAATACACATGTGCACATGAATATACATGTAATTTGAATATCAAAAATCAGTTAAAATGGGATTTAAGTTCGGAAATCCAAAACTGCACAGCATGTATCAGAACTATGGGGAAATTGAATTTCAAAACCTAAAATCAAGTTAATACTATAAATTATTGGTTGGTAAACAATGGTGTAGGTGTCATAGGGCCACACGAGTCTTGTGGTGTCCCCACGATTGGACACGGCATGTCCAATCGTGTTTGAACACACACAGATACTGCACAGGCACACAGCGTCGTGCACGCGTGTGTGTCGCCCTAGGACACGACACAGGGCACGACACGACTCGTGATCGTGCCCATGTGTTCGCCCTATATAGGGCTACGTGTCCATGGCCCTGCACCGCGTGCCTGTGTCCCCGTGTCCCCGTGTCCAGATTAGAAGTGCGTGTCAGTGGTTAAACTCCACGCGTGCACAACGCGCGCGCGGCCAGTGCGGCCAGTACGAGGAGGAGAACTCCTCGCACACTGCACCATATGGCCCCAAATTTTGGGAGAGCCATATCAGTCAATGCCCTGACATTCTCCCAAAATTTGGCGTGTCTTCGTGTCCGGTACAAGAAGAAATCGAGCCCGTGATGCAGGACAGTGCACTCGTGTCGTGCACGCGTGTCCAACAGCAAAAACGGACACAAAATGACACCAAAATACCTAACATCCTTCACAAAAATTAATGTACATCCTTAGATCTACAAACTCATGTAATTACATTTACAAAAGTCGAAAATAAATTCCTAAGTGATATTTCATCAAACACCTATACTTACACATTGACACGTGCCCGATACGGACACCAAACGGACACGAAATTGGCTCAAACTCCAGGGACAGCTAGGGGACTCCTAGATCTAGCCCTAAATGCAAAGAAAATAGAAATTTAACACAATTAGAGGTGTTTTACCTATGGATGCAAATAGCAAGAAAAAGCTCCAATTGGGGTTTCCTCCTTGCTAGCAAAATGCTCCCAAATTGTCCCAAAGCTGGGATTAAACCCCAAAATTAGAAAATAGGATAGTATTAGGTTCTAATGAATGAAACTAGGATTAAAAAGGAATTAAAATGGATTTATGGGAATTTTTGGAAGGGGGACAATACCTCTCTTTTCCAATGTGTTGAAATAATAATAAAAAGAGGCAAGCCCTAATGAATAAGTGTTTATATAGGGTGGGGATCCCTGTGTGGCTGGTCACTTAGGGTTTGGTTAGGGTTAGGACTTCTAGTTATGGGCTATGGGCCAAGTCATAATCAATAAAATCATTAAGCCATAAGTCATTTCATGAAACCACAAGCCATGACTTAAATTCACTAAACCAAATCCCTTCATTCTAAAACTATTCTCTAATGACTAAAATAAGTTAACTCAAGTTAGACTAGGGTTACCATAGCTAGGGTTAGGTTCTAGGCTAGTCCACTAGGTCTCAACAAGTCAAAGTCAAACTAGAATTCACCAATTCATTAAATTAATTAAAAAATTCAAATAAGCCAAAATGACCAAATTACTCCTAGGCTAAAAATGATAATTAAATCATCCTAATGACATTGTTAGGCTCTAGGTCATGCAGCCTCTAGGGTTTCACTGGCAGCACATCAAAATCATAAGTCATGACTTAAAGCAGTTTTTAAATAGTTTAAAAATTATTAAAAATCACCAAAAATCATAATGTGAAATAAATATCAATAATAATTATTATAATTACAAAATTTCAAAACTACCCTCATCTGGAAAATTGGGTGTTACAATTCTACTCCCCTTAGAAAAAATTTCGTCCTCGAAATTAAAATGATCGCACCCTTTCTAGGTCAAACCCAAACAATCAAGGTCAAGAGGTAATCATGCAAACAAAATCTTACTGGTCGTGATTCCACAGTCTCGAACAGGGTAGCTACACTATCTAGCAATCATAAACAATATCCTGGCAGGTACTAAGGGAATCACACAGGAAAGTGGGGTGGAAGAATAAGAAGGACAAACCTGCTAACCCATCACCTGCAGCGTCGGTCTCCTCGACCGCCATCGTAAAAGCTCTACCCCTCTGGTGCTGAGCTACAGGTGGCCTAGCTCCCTCATAAGGAGGTACAGCAGGACAATCTATCATCTTGTGAGCACCAGACCCACAAAATAGGCAAACCTTCAGTCTCCTCCTGCATGACTCCCAAACATGCCCTGCCTTCCTGCAGTAGGCACAAGTCGGCACCCCGCGTTCCTGTCCTCTATGTTGATGCTGTGCCTGCTGCACTCTCACTGGTGCCTGTGCCTGCTGACTCTGCATGTGAGGCCTCTTGGCCTGACCTCCGCTGCTGCTACCACCCTGGAAGTCCCGACCCCTCTTCAGCTTCAACCCTAGGTCGTCCTCCGCTGCCATAGCCCCAGAAAATATCTCCGCATAGGTAGTGTTCCGGTCACTCTTGGTCAGTGACCTAACCTCCCTAATCAAACCCCGGCGGAACTTCCTCGCCTTCGTCTTCTCAGTCATGTCATCTATGAACCGGGCCAATCTACAAAACTCTCTAGCATACTCAGCTACCGTCTGGTTCCCCTAAACCAGACCCTCAAACTGTGCCTCGATACCTTCCAAGGCCACATCAGGAAAGAACTGCTCCTTAAACAGCTCCTTGAATTGGGCCCAAGTCTGGCCCTCAACTCCCATCCTGGGATCTGTCTGATACCACGCACGGGATAAATCCTGCATCTGACTGCCCACCGCCTCGATATGGAGTCGAGCTGGTATCTCCGCCAGCCTGAATATCTTCTCGATATGCTCTATCCAGTCATCGGCATAGTGGATGCCCTCAGTGCCCAAGAACTCTCTGGGATGCTTCTTCTAAAAATCATGTATGTCCTTCTCCTTCCGGTAAGGCTGCTGCTGCTTCCCCTGAGCAGTCACCATCTCTACAGTAATATGAACCAGCTGGTGGGCCTCGTCAATCCCCTGACGGAAATCGGCAGTCTGACGCTGCTGCTGCTGCTGGTGAGATGCCAGAATCCTCTCTACAAATAAAAATAGGTGGGCAGCATCAACCATTCCTGCAGGTGGCTGCAGGTGCTGCTGCTGAAATGCCTCCGGAATGACTGGGTCGGCCTCTGGGCAGGTACAGGCACTCCCCCATAGGCTACAGTAGCTCCTGTCTGATCATGAACAGAAGGTGCTATAGCCTCAGTAGGCTGCTACAATGGACGAGAGGTGGCAGACCCCTCTCCAGCGGCTGCTATACCAGAGCGATGTGATCGTGTCTCCACCTTCCTGAAGACAGATCGAAAAGGAAGTCAATACTGAGCAGGAACCGATAAAATCAAAGGAGGACAGTTTATTTCAAAGAAGACAATCAGTAAGACATGTAGATGGCATAAATTGAAGCAGAATTTTTTCTAACTGTGATTGAGTACCTCTCCGTTAAAGCCTATCTCTCAATCCTATCGCAGGCTCCCAGCAGTACAACTAAGTCGTCGTACTACCGCGATATCGCACTAATGCGACTCTCGACCTACATGGGCCACCACTAAAAACGTGTCACAACCCGCACCCACTGTGAGGGTACGAGTACGTAACGACACCCAGCCTACGCCGCAGTATCGGCGGTAGAGCGCAGTCCTAGGTTACTATCTAACCAGCAACTCACGTATAATGTACTCATCATGATCAACTCCGAACGGAGGACAAGTATAAGATATTGTTACTCAATCACAGTCTAAGCACGATAAGATAAACACAGAAGAATTAACTAAGAATAGAAAGACAACTACTAAAATAATAACAACTCTCAACAATCTCAAAACTACACAAGTCTCAAATCAATATAAAGGTTCGACATGAAAAACAGAAGCTAGTCTACTAAACTAAATCCCGATCACTCCTGAGTGTCGGGGCCAAAGGTAGTCATCCCGTCTCCGGGTCCATAATATGTAGGGCATGTGTCCTCAGGGAAATCATCTGTAAAATTTTCAACAGGTCCAGTCAGGACATGAACGAGTACAACTCATCAAGAAATCCCAAATAATGACAGAGAACTATAAATCAGTTGTAGACAGTTATATTGATGAATCATGGCAGTTTTATAGAGGTAATGATATATAGATAACAGTTAAGGTACAAGGAAAGGAAAGTAACTAAACAAGAAGAGAAACATGGCAATGAAGACTGAAAAAATAATATCTAGCTGAACTAGAGTAGCATGATATAAGTCCAGACCGTAATATAGACAAGTGTAACTCCAATATAAGTCCAGTACAAGACGAATCTAATACAAGATGAATCCAGTACGAGACGGTTCCAGTCAATGTGATCAATGATTCCTGCAGGGTGAGTCCAGCCTATACTCTAACAGTGTATTTTAAAATATCGGGATCGACATATGAACGGGTGTAGGTAATACGGCACACCGCACACTCGGCCAAGTGTGGGATGGCTATCGTTCCAGTATAATTCCAAGGGAGTGGTTCCAGTATTTGGGTATGTTCATATGCCTATTCCAATATTTCCCCGCCCAGCAAATACAAGTGAATCCATAACCCGACACGAAAATAGATATAAGTCCAGCCAGTACACGAATGGTTCCAGTAAATGATTCCAGGGTGGTTCCAGTAGGTTGTTCCAGAAATAGAGGCCAGACACGAATAAGTGAGTGTCGCATGAAATGGATCCAGTAATATCAAATCTTGTTTGTAATATAGAATCAAATAGAACTAGCTACAACTGAAGTACAGTAAACGACAAGTAAATGGAAGAACTATCAGAGAATGTACTCGCATGCTACTCTGAAAAGAGTAGTGTAATATCAGATGTCTGTACCGGAGTCACAATATCCTAGATAAAGCAGTACAGGTTATAATAAGTTTAAAATAAGGTAAGTGAAGTCTACGATGCAATCTACATGATTTCTAGGTCAATCTAGGTCAAAGTCAAACTTGGTCAACTCTGGGTCAACCCAAGTCAACTACACTAGTCAAACTAGGTCAATCTAGACTCAATATTGACTTTTGGTCAACTCCAGTCAATCTCTAGTCAACTACCACCCATAGGTCACTCAAACACTAGGCTATATACCAAATAGACACAATATATAAATTTATACATTCATATGCATACATGTTTACATAGATACCTAGTGAGGGCTAAGGCATATACACAAGGTGCACTTAGGCTTGTATAGGCTATAGGCCTATAATTGCATAGCACATGTATATGTCACTCAATACTAGGCATCTCATACACCAACAATTATCTAATTTTAATATAGATAGCACACACATTATCTATAGCTACCTTGATATATATATATATATATATATATATATATATATATATATATATATATATATATATGCCCCCGTGGGGGCATCGGACGGAGTTCGAGCCCCCACGGGGGCGGCTTGGTGGTTCGCCCACGGCCCCCGGGCCAGGCGGTGGCTGGGTGTCTCCGACACGGCCGCTTGGTTTTTAAAAAAAGAAATATATATATATATATATATATATATATATATATATATATATATATATATATATATATATATGTATATATATATATATATATATGCCTAGAGTGATATGGAGAGGGACTTGTGTATGTTGTGTGTTCACAAGGGTGCAGGAAATGTGTGTGAAACAATGTGTTTTCAGGGACTTAGAGTGTGTGTGGTAATATACACATGTGTGTGTAGTGTCTGGTGTGTATGATAAAATGGCAGTTAGCTACTAGGGTGTTGTGTGGTGGTTCATGTATGTGTGTGTGTATGATATCTAGAAAATCTGTAGGGTGTGTGTAGAGTTCAGGGAAATCAGGAATTAATGTGTTAATGTGACAACTAACATGTGTGTGTCATTAATCAATGAGATGTGAGTGAGTCTCAGGATTGCAATGTGTTAACAGTAAGGTGGCTTACGAATTCGATGACAGTGGTCTAATACATGTGCTCATGAACTAACATGTAATTAACACCAAGATTTCAGTTAAAAAGGATTTAAAAAGAAAACAGGAATTCAGTTCCTGTTTGGTATCAACCAACACATTACTCAGTTGACAGTCAACCCAAATTCGAAATCCATTTGCCCCATTTGTTAACTTCAAACTAACAGGAATCGATCTAACAGTGAACAATCACAAATGTTCATGACTCACACATGGCAATAAAGCATTAATCAGTTTTAGAAAAGAAGATTAAAACAGAATGTAAACTCTGAATAAGTATCAGTTGACAGTTCAGTCCATTCCCATGATCAAAATCTTATTTCTTGTTAAAATAACCTAATCTATCATGAAAAACCAACTAGCAGGAACAAATACATATGTAGGAATCAATTTTTGGAAACTAAACATCAATCATAACAGTTTAAAAGAATGAAGGTTCAGATATTCAAACAGTGAAAACAAAAAAAAACAGGAACTAGCAGTCTACATGCCCATTTCCATATTCCAATTCCATTACTCTTGCAACCAACCTAAACTAACATGAAAAACCTATCTAGCTGTGGCTAATACACACGTGCACATGAATATACATGTAATTTGAATATCAAAAATCAGTTAAAATGGGATTTAAGTTCGGAAATTCAAAACTGCACAGCATGTATCAGAACTATAGGGAAATTGAATTTCGAAACCTAAAATCAAGTTAATACTACAAATTATTGGTTGGTAAACAATGGTGTAGGTGTCATAGGGCCACACGAGTCTTGTGGTGTCCCCATGACAGGACACGGCGTGTCCAATCGTGTTTAAATACACACAGACACTGCACAGGCACACATCGTCGTGCACGTGTGTGTGTCCCCCTAGGACACGACACAGGGCACGACACGACTCATGATCGTGCCCACATGTTTGCCCCATATAGGCCTACGTGTCCATGGCCCTGCACCGCATCCCCGTGTCCCCGTGTCCAGATTAGAAGTGCGTGTCAGTGGTTAAACTCCACGCGTACACAGCGCGCGCGTGCGGCCAGCGCGGCCAGTACGAGGAGGAGAACTCCTCGCACACTGCACCATATGGCCCCAAATTTTGGGAGAGCCATGTCAGTCAGTGCCCTGACATTCTCCCAAAATTTGGCGTGTCCTCGTGTCCGGTACAAGAAGAAATCGAGCCCGTGATGCAGGACAGTGCACTCGTGTCGTGCACGCGTGTCCAACAGCAAAAACGGACACAAAACGACACCAAAATACATAACATCCTTCACAAAAATTAATGTACATCCTTAGATCTACAAACTCATGTAATTATATTTACAAAAATCGAAAATAAATTCCTAAGTGACATTTCATCAAACACCTATACTTACACATTGACACGTGCCCGATACGGACACCAAACGGACACGAAATTGGCTCAAACTCCAGGGACAGCTAGGGGACTCCTAGATCTAGCCCTAAATGCAAAGAAAACAGAAATTTAACACAATTAGAGGTGTTTTACCTATGGATGCAAATAGCAAGAAAAAGCTCCAATTGGGGGTTTCCTCCTTGCTAGCAAAATGCTCCCAAATTGTCCCAAAGCTGGGATTAAACCCCAAAATCAGAAAATAGGAGAGTATTAGGTTCTAATTCAAGAAACTAGGATTAAAAAGGAATTAAAATGGATTTATGGGGATTTTTGGAAGCGGGATAATACCTCTCTTTTCCAATGTGTTGAAATAATAAAAAAAGAGGCAAGCCCTAATGAATAAGTGTTTATATAGGGTGGGGATCCCTATGTGGCTGGTCACTTAGGGTTTGGTTTGGGTTAGGGCTTCTAGTTATGGGCCATGGGCCAAGTCATGATCAATAAAATTATTAAGCCATAAGTCATTTCATGAAACCACAAGCCATGACTTAAATTCACTAAACCAAATCCCCTCATTCTAAAACTATTCTCTAATGACTAAAATAAGTTAACTCAAGTTAGACTAGGGTTACCATAGCTAGGGTTAGGTTCTAGGCTAGTCCACTAGGTCTCAACAAGTCAAAGTCAAACCAGAATTCACCAATTTATTAAATTAATTAAAAAATTCAAATAAGCCAAAATGACCAAATTACCCCTAGGCTAAAAATGATAATTAAATCATCCTAATGAAATGGTTAGGCTCTAGGTCATGCAGTCTCTAGGGTTTCACTGGCAGCATATCAAAATCATAAGTCATGACTTAAAGCAGTTTTTAAATAGTTTAAAAATTATTAAAAATCACCAAAAATCATAATGTGAAATAAATATCAAGAATAATTATTATAATTATAAAATTTCAAAATTACCCTCATCTGAAAAACTGGGTGTTATAGTGTCGGCGGTAGAACGCTGTCCTAGGTCAATCATCTAACAATATATAAGGTACCTGTACAGTATATACACTCCAAATGGAGGTGACATAGCAAAATACAGTCTCAATTACATCTAAGGTAGAATACGATAAAATATAGATAGATATGAAATAAAATGAATCCACAGAGATACAACTAGATAGAAGTCTAAGTGTCTAAGATAACAAAAATCTAGATAACATCTCAAAATCCCAAATACAGTAATCCAGAGTAAAGATAATAAAAGACATCCTAGACTAAGGGAGTGTCATCCACTGCTAAGGGGTCCTGCTGCTGGTCCAAGTCACAACAGTCCTCTAGGGTAGTCTCGTAATATGTGGAACAGAACGCCTCGGCCTCATCCTTTGTAATATTTTTAACAGGTCCAGTCAGGACAGGAGCGAGCACAGTACATCTCAACAAATCATAACAGGTTAGGAAATATAAACATGCTAGAGAGTAAGCTACATAAAACTGAAAGAACAACATGATGTAAAAGAGAGACTGTAAGTAAATAGCTACAATATATAAGAGAACTAATCAGTACTAGTGATTCAGAGTACAAGATGGTTATGTAAACGGCACGATGTTGTACACGAGTAATCTACAGAGGTTGTACACGAGTAAGCTACAAGATTGAGTACATAACCACTTCTACTCCCCCGTCCCCAACAATACACAAGGATCCAGTCAAGTTATGTTATTGCACACGAAGTATAGTTGTACACGATGATCATGCGAGCACATGAGTATACACGATTTCACACGATTTGTACACGAATAACACGAACACAAGGAGTACACGATGCTCATAATAAAGTACATGAACATGAGATATCCGATGTATCCGCTAAGGGGATAACATCGCACGACAAGATCCATATAGTACTAATCCGTGTTACCAACGTGTCAGCATCAAGTAAAGTAATCTAAAGCAAAAAATATAATCCTAAACAAGATATGAAATGATCAGAGAATGTACTCGCCCGGTATCCTGAATATCTGAAGAGAATATACTGTCCGATGAGTGGTGTCTGGCTCCTATAGAACAGTACAAGTTACTACATGTCTAAAATAGTAAAATAGACTGCTACAATGCATCTACATGATGTTTGGGGTCAATCTAGGCTAAAGTCAACCCTTGGACAACTCTAGTCAACTATACTAGTCAAACTAGGTCAAGTCCTAGCCCAAACAAGTCTAACAAGTCTCACTAGGCCTAACCAAGCCTAGGCTAGCACTCACACAATCACAAGGCAATGTGAACCACAACAATGCATAATATAAAATAGATACTATATATAAATACATACCTTCATATATACATTTATATCCACATTACATACATATTTATATATAGGCATATGTTACATCATGCACATTTACATAGTTACATAGATATATAAATTCATGCACATTTACATACATACTTTTATACATTATATATGTTAACATTCATTACAATGCATTATATTTTACTTATACCTTTGATTGAAACATTCATTCATATATGACATTCATTCATGCATTTATACATTCATTCATTCATGTTATCACTATATACATACTTGATTCATGTATCCACACATACATACATGGATACACAACATACATGTATACATTCATACATGCTTACATTGCATACATGCATACATACATATATTGTATACATGCCTACATACATATCTTATATGCATACTTGTATTCATTCATGCACCTATACATATATACATAGATGCATACATACATATCATATATACATACATACATTGCATACATGCCTACATACATATCATATATGCGTACTCTACATTATATTACATTCACTCCTACATACTTGCATTCATAATATATGCATACAAACTCGTATATTTAACTCAAAATATATGTGAATACATACATTACATTACCATAACACATATATATATATCATTTATTCATATCCCATATACATGCATACTTCAGTTCATGCATTATATCCATTCACATATCATTAAGTTGCATACATATTGTAATGCCCCAGTCCTAAAATACGTAGGACTAGGAACGTAGACATGCCAACTGTATTTATACGAAGTACACTCCAATATATAGAAATCTCGTATGAATACATAAGCTGTAAAATGCAGTAGAACCATAACTAATCTCATCCACACAATAAATGAAATAAAGGTATCTTATAAAGATAATAAATTGTCTTGATACAATATGTTGGGCGGAGATAAATCTACTACCAACAAATAAAGGAAAAATACATGAGAAAAGAAATAAATTTGGCGAGCGAAGCGAAAACGATCCAAGCGCAATCATCCTCGAAGGAATAGCAATGATCACGGCTAGAGCTAGCGCACCTGCGAAACACAATAGCACACACCTGGAGAGATAACCAGGTCCTCAGAGGGACGTAACAAGACACATAATATCATGCCATATAAACTGAATAAATATTCCTCAAATAAATAAGTCAATTGAATTATAATATGGTCCAAAACACACCTATTGAACGAGCTTACCATCCCCCCAACCAAACAAGGATAGGAGATGGTAAACTAATTCACGGTGACGTATCTTTCCATGCTATGAATCCAATATGGTATCCGGGCCCCAACAAGGTTCAATACCTTCTTATCGAAGTAGTAAGTCACACCTACAACCAAACAAGGACAAGATGTGACAAACTAATCCGCGACAAGTTATTGTTCCAAGCCACGGTCAGATACAAGTACCCAAACCAAAAGTACTCGTACCTAACGGATAAAGGTGCCTAACCGTTCTAAGTAAAATGTAGTTAAGAACAATCCTTCCTATGCATGGGCCCTGGCTAAATAGGATCGGCGTAGTCCCCCTTGGGCACCAGAGGCCCCATCAGTAAGAGCATGACGTTCCGCAGAATCGTCAGTGGCCGTCAGTAATCATGGGTCATCAACCCCGTATCTCCAGCGGAGAGTCCGGGTCACAAGGGAAGTGCATCGAAGTCCATACGCTAAAGAATTGTCCTCCCCGCCCAATGCCTACTGTGTTGTATCCACAACATAAACCACTATAACCGCTAAGTCAAACTAGCATGCAATCTCTATTAGCGGTTATTTCTATCGCACGGCTTGTACGTACTGGTGGCCAGCCAATCACGCACTTCCGTGTTCTACATGCGACACACAACTTCGTGGTACAACGTGTCAAGGCCAATGAATGCAACACACAAGGTGGTCCCTTAAATCTAGGTTTAATGTGTAAGAAAAATATTACATAGCAAGAATATAAATGAACAGTAAGTTCTAACAGGTTATGCCATGTATCACAGTTTATTTTGCATAAAGAAAATAATGAACAATGCATGAAATATGAGCTAAAATAAATAAACGGCAATGGCAAGGTATCTTGCCTGGTTGGATGCCTGGTGTGCTGCGATGATAAGGTAGCATGAACTGCGACTTCGGTGTAATAACTATGCAAGGTGACCTCTGATGGTGGCACGGACAATTCCATTGGTTCTAGGACGGTTGAATTTGTTAGGGTGGACATAAGGTAGGCTTGAATTGGTGAGGAATAGGAGGATTTGGGATTGGTCATGGACAGAAGGATAGCCGAAGTAAACAATATATATATACAAATTTAGAAAAAACTATTTGTAATACTTGAAAATGATATATTATTAGTTAAAATAATTTTTAGTAACTATTTGAAAATATATCAATAGTTTTGTCAACCAAATATTTTTAGGTAACACTTTGAAATATATCAAAAAAAATTAAAGCTAAATCTAGTTTTGCTCAAACTGTAATTGGTATAAAACCTATTTAGAAACTTTTTAGGAGAAACATTCAGTTTTAAAATTTATGCTAATAAAAATATATTTATCGCAAAAATTTTATTTTTATTTATATCTATTTATATATATTTTAAAAAAAACCATTGGGCTTAAAGCCCAATCCCAATAATAGTTGAACCCAACTTTTGAGGTTACAACTACTATATAAATATTTGTCTAAGCCCCTCAAGCCCAAAACAATATTCTACATAACTAATCCTTAGAAATATTTAGTACAGAATATATATAATAATAAGAAAAAAAATAACTAACAATATAATACTAAAAAATGTATACAATATATAATGTACTTCAGTAAAACATATTTACCCACTTAGACCGAGCTCCTGGAAATTTCCTACGGTAATTAAAGGGTAATAAGCTATAACCCAAATCATTTTTTTTTTGTAACCCGGCCCATAGTTATCAATGTTCTCCTCAGTGTTCACGAACAGAAAGGGAGAGAGAGAGGAGCGGACCGATGGAGTACGGGGAGCGGGCGGCGAAGCTTACCGGAAGAGGTCGGAGGGGTTTCGTGGTGGTCCGGCGGCGGAGGAAGGGAGAGGGGCACAGAAGTTATTAGCGGAGGGGGATCAAAGCTGACGGGGGCGGCGCGGATAGGTGAGGTAAGGCGGCGGAGAGGATCGAAAGGAGGGAGCGGGCGAAGGAACGGCGGCGCGTTGGATGCGGGGGTGTTGGGGGCCTGGGCACGGCCGAAGTTAGGGTTTCGTCGAGGGTGGGGATGGCGATGCTAGCGGGCGGAGGAGCTGGAGACAGGTCGGCCGGCTCCGGCGGGCGCACGGAGGAGGAAGGAGAGGTCGACGCCGGGCTATGTGGCACGGTCGGCGCACGGGTACGGAGCGGCGCGCGCGGGGAGGCGGAGCGGGATCACAGCGGTGGCTCAACGGAGAGGGCTCAGACCCGGCATCATCGACGAGGCGCTGGTGGGGGTCTGTGCTCGGCGGATGGTGGTGGCGGAAGCTCAGGTTAGGCTTTTCCTATTTCTTCTCTCTGGGCGGCGGATTAGGGTTTTTCGGCCGGTGGCCGCGGTGGTTGTGCGTGTGTGGTGACGGTGGTTCGATCGGAGGAGGTGCTGTCGACGGTGGTGTTGGTGAATGGTGAAGTCGGAGAGGGCAGGGGATCGGCTTGTGTGGATGTCCGGGGTTCGTGGAGTGATGTGGCCGAGGGAGGCGGCTGAGAACGGGGTTTGGCAGGGATGCTGGTTAGGAGTCGAGGCGGAGGCGGCCGGGACAGTGGATTAGGTTTAGGATTTGGGTGGAGGCAATGGTTGTCAGGACGCGTCGGGTATGTCCGACACGATGATGGTGACGAGGAGATGCGTCCGGGTGTGTCGGACGCGATGAAGATCATGTATTTGTAAAAGAAATAAATAGTGGATGGGAAAGGCACGGACACGGACATGGTGCACAGTTTGGATTGTGGAAATTTGTGGAGGAATAATGTATTGGAGGAGTACCTGCCTATTTATAGGATGTGGGAATTCTCAATTAGATAACGATTAGGAGTAGTTTAAACCCAATTTAGATAATTCAATCTATAATTTAATTTAATTCAATAAATCCAAATCCAAATCAAAATCCAATTCCAAATACAAATCAAATTTAAATCTAATTAAATTCTTGGTTTAAAATCAATGGGATAAATCAAATTTTAAATATTTAACTATTTAAATAAATCCAAAAATCAAATCAAGATTTAAATGTCCACAATAACTTCCAAATATATTTTTCAAAATTCCAATAATAATAATTTTGAAAATAATAAATATTTTTAAATAACTTTTTGAATAATAAAATATTAATATTAATAAATCTCAAAAATTATATTTTTATTTAAAATAGACTAATAAATAATTACGAAATATATGTATGCACGAATAATGCATACATGATTATGCTTTTCCTAGTATACATTAAAATATTATTTATGATTAATAACTGCTAAAAACAAAAAGTCTTTTTATAGCAAGAATAATAATTATATAATATTTTGTAAGTGTATAATAAAATAGAAAAATATTTTTCTAAAATATGTACGCTCGCACATATTCGCACTTGACGAACAACTACGAAAAATAAAATTTCGTGCGCGACGTACAATACGACTATGCGACGTACAATACAAAATTTTAAATCAGTACCAAATTTAATAAAAATAAAAAAATAGTAGAAATTTAGGGATTTTACATCCTACCCAACTTAAAAGAATTTCGTCCTCGAAATTAAGAATTAGGAGGGGGTGAGAAGACACAAGGGGTATCGGTGTGGAACAATCAATTATAAGGCTCAACAAAATTATGTCGTAAGAAGTCGCAATCTAGATCATAGAAAATAATATGGTATGGTCATAATCGATAGGATGGCTAGAGGAAGTTCTAGTATAACGCCTTCGTCCTTCTAAAATAGGTGAAGGCGAAAGCAATATTGAGTTCGAAGGAGGCATTTATCGAATACGAATACGTGATTCCAAGGACGATCGAATAATTTCAAAGGAATTGTCAAGGCAGTCGAGGATGTGACTCTAAAGGACAAGTTTAGCTATGTCCTCCTCCACGTAGAATAATAGACAAAAGCGAACCAAAGTACACTTGGTTGATCAGACCATTATGCACCGGTTTTGATTAGACAATAGGCTAGTGAGCGCTCAATAGCATATGTCATGAACAAACTCGATAAAGAATAAGCTTGCAAAAACTAGGCTACATTAGCATCATTAGTCAAAACGGTAAATACATAGGTACGAGAGATTTAGATTTAAAGAAGGTAGAATGATTCTAAGTCATACAATCGTCCTATATTCTTCTTGTCCAAGTCCTTGGTTGGCTAGACGGGTTAGGTCCTCTAGATTCTAGGATCTAAATAAGCTTGCTAATATAGGTCACTAGGTCAAAGGGGTTGCTAGTTCATAAGGTATTCTACCCAACTTAAAGAATTAAACTAATAGTGTTTTGGGACAACTAACTAGTAGGGTCAATCTCTAGCAAGCACGAAGGGAAGATAAGAATAGGGATGGAAGGAAGCAAGCAAGATGCAATTGATGAGTCAAACGGTAGATAAAATCAAGGAAAGAGGTCAAGTATGTGGATGAGATCCTAGACTTCTAATCCTATACGCAGGCTTGCTTGGTACGGTAAAGTAACCAAACAATTTATCTTGACCTGCATGGGCTACCACAAAAACATGTAACGCCCCAGACCCAAAATACGTAAGACTAGGAATGTAGACATGCCATCTGTATTTATACGAAGTACACTCCAATATATTGAAACCTCGTATGAATACATAAGCTGTAAAATGCAGTAGAACCATAACTAATCTCATCCACACAATAATTGGAATAAAGGTATCTTATAAAGATAATAAATTGTCTTGATACAATATGTTGGGCGAAGACAAATCCACTACCAACAAATAAAGGAAAATACATAAGAAAAGAAATGAATTTGGCGAGCGAAGCGAAAACGATCCAAGCGCAATCATCCTCGAAGGAATAGCGATGATCACGGCTAGAGCTAGCGCACCTGCGAAACACAATAGCACACACCTGGAGAGATAACCAGGTCTTCAGAGAGACGTAACAAAACACATAATATCATGCCATATAAACTGAATAAATATTGCTCAAATAAATAAGTCAATTGAATTATAACATGGTCCAAAACATACCTATTGAACGAGCTTACCATCCCCCCAACCAAACAAGGACAGGAGATGGTAAACTAATTCACGGTGACTTATCTTTCCATGCTATGAATCCAATATGGTATCCGGGCCCCAACAAGGTTCAATACCTTCTCATCGAAGTAGTAAGTCACACCTACAGCCAAATAAGGACAAGATGTGACAAACTAATCCGCGACAAGTTATTGTTCCAAGCCACGGTCAGATACAAGTACCCAAACCAAAAGTACTCGTACCTAACGGATAAAGGTGCCTAACCGTTCTAAGTGAAATGTAGTTAAGAACAATCCTTCTTATGCATAGGCCCTGGCTAAATAGGATCGGTGTAGTCCCCCTTGGGCACCAGAGGCCCCATCAGTAAGAGCATGACGTTCTGCAGAATCGTTAGTGGCCGTCAGTAATCATGGGTCATCAACCCCGTATCTCCAGCGGAGAGTCCGGGTCACAAGGAAAGTGCATCGAAGCCCATACGCTAAGGAATTGTCCTCCCCGCCCAATGCCTACTGTGTTGTATCCACAACACAAACCACTATAACCGCTAAGTCAAACTAGCATGCAATCTCTATTAGCGGTTATTCCTATCGCACGGCTTGTACGTACTGGTGGCCAGCCAATCACGCACTTCCATGTTCTACATACGATACACAACTTCGTGGTACAACGTGTCAAGGCCAATGAATGCAACACACAAGGTGGTTCCTTAAATCTATGTTTAATGTGTAAGAAAAATAATACATAGCAAGAATATAAATGAATAGTAAGTTCTAACAGGTTATGCCATGTATCACAGTTTATTTTGCATAAAGAAAATAATGAACAATGCATGAAATATGAGCTAAAATAAATAAACAGTAATGGCAAGGTGTCTTGCCTGGTTGGACGCCTGGTGTGCTGCGATGATCAAGGTAGCATGAACTGCGACTTCGGTGTAATAACTATGCAAGGTGACCTCTGATGGTGGCACGGACAGTTCCATTGGGTCTAGGACGGTTGAATTTGTTAGGGTGGACATAAGGTGGGCTTGAATTGGTGAAGAATAGGAGGATTTGGGATTGGTCATGGACAGAAGGATAGCCGAAGTAAACAATATATATATACAAATTTAGAAAAAACTATTTCTAATACATGAAATTGATATATTATGAGTTAAAATAATTTTTAGTAACTATTTGAAAATATATCAATAGTTTTGTCAACCAAATATTTTTAGGTAACACTTTGAAATATATCAAAAAAAATTAAAGCTAAATCTAGTTTTGCTCAAACTGTAATTGGTATAAAACCTATTTAGAAACTTTTTAGGAGAAACATTCAGTTTTAAAATTTATGGTAATAAAAATATATTTATCGCAAAAATTTTCTTTTTATTTATATCTATTTATATATATTTTAAAAAAAACCATTGGGCTTAAAGCCCAATCCCAATAATAGTTGAACCCAACTTTTGAGGTTACAACTATTATATAAATATTTGTCTAAGCCCCTCAAGCCCAAAACAATATTCTACATAACTAATCCTTAGAAATATTTAGTGCAAAATATATATAATAATAAGAAAAAAAAATAACTAACAATATAATACTCAAAAATGTATACAATATATACTGTACTTCAGTAAAACATATTTACCCACTTAGACCGAGCTCCTGGAAATTTCCTACGGAAATTAAAGGGTAATAAGCTATAACCCAAATCATTTTTTTTTGTAACCCGGCCCATAGTTATCAATGTTCTCCTCAGTCTTCACGAACAGAAAGGGAGAGAGAGAGGAGCGGACCGATGGAGTACGGGGAGCGTGCGACGAAGCTTGCCGGAAGAGGTCGGAGGGGTTTCGTGGTGGTCCGGCGGCGGAGGAAGGGAGAGGGGCACGGAAGTTGTGAGCGGAGGGGGATCAAAGCTGACGGGGGCGGCGCGGATAGGTGAGGGAAGGCGGCGGAGAGGATCAAAAGGAGGGAGCGGTCGGAGGAACGACGGCGCGTCGGACGTGGGGGTAATGGGGGACTGGGCAAGGCCGAAGTTATGGTTTCGTCGAGGGTGCGGATGGCGATGCTGGCGGGCGGAGGAGCTAGAGACAGGTCGGCCGGCTCCGGCGGGCGCGCGGAGGAGGAAGGAGAGGTCGGCGCCGGGCTATGTGGCGCGGTCGGCGTACGGGTACGGAGCGGCGCGCGCGGGGATGCGGAGCGGGATCACAGCGGTGGCTCAACGGAGAGGGCTCAGACCCGGCATCACCGACGAAGCGCTGGTGGGGGTCTGTGCTCGGCGGATGGTGGTGGCGGAAGCTCAGGTTAGGCTTTCCCTATTTCTTCTTTCTGGGCGGCATATTAGGGGTTTTTCGGCCGGTGGCCGCGGTGGTTGTGCGTGTGTGGTGACGGTGGTTCGATCGGAGGAGGTGCTGTCGACGGTGGTGTTGGTGAATGGTGAAGTCGGAGAGGGCAGGGGATCGGGTTGTGTGGATGGCCGGGGTTCGTGGAGTGATGTGGCCGAGGGAGACGGCTGAGAACGGGGTTTGGCAGGGATGTTGGTTAGGAGTCGAGGCGGAGGCGGCCGGGACAGTGTATTTGGTTTAGGATTTGGGTGGAGGCAATGGTTGTCAGGACGCGTCGGGTGTGTCCGACACGATGATGGTGACGAGGAGATGCGTCCGGGTGTGTCGGACGTGATGAAGATCATGTATTTGTAAAAGAAATAAATAGTGGATGGGAAAGGCACGGACACGGACACGGTACACAGTTTGGATTGTGGTAATTTGTGGAGGAATAATGTTTTGGAGGAGTACCTGCCTATTTATAGGATGTGGGAATTCCCAATTAGATAACGATTAGGAGTAGTTTAAACCCAATTTAGATAATTCAATCTATAATTTAATTTAATTTAATTCAATAAATCCAAATCCAAATCAAAATCTAATTCCAAATACAAATCAAATTTAAATCTAATTAAATTCTTGGTTTAAAATCAATGGGATAAATCAAATTTTAAATATTTAACTATTTAAATAAATCCAAAAATCAAATCAAGATTTAAATGGCCACAATAACTTCCAAATATATTTTTCAAAATACCAATAATAATAATTTCAAAAATAATTAATATTTTTAAATAACTTTTTGAATAATAAAATATTAATATTAATAAATCTCAAAAATTACATTTTTATTTAAAATAGACTAATAAATAATTATGAAATATATGTATACACGAATAATGCATACATGATTATGCTTTTCCTAGTATACATTAAAATATTATTTATGATTAATAACTGCTAAAAACAAAAAGTCTTTTTATAGCAAGAATAATAATTATATAATATTTTGTAAGTGTATAATAAAATAGAAAAATATTTTTCTAAAATATGTACGCTCGCACATATTCGCACTTGACGAGCAACTACGAAAAATAAAATTTCGTGCGCGACGTACAATACGACTATGCGACGTACAATACAAAATTTTAAATCAGTACCAAATTTAATAAAAATAAAAAAAATAGTAGAAATTTAGGGGTTTTATACATATACTTATTTTCATTACATACATGTCATTCATGCATATTACATACTTACATGCATCTATACATTATATACATTATATACAACATTTAAAAATAGAAGAGGAAAAAAAGGAAAAACTAAAATGGAAAGGGAAGGGAAGGAAAAATGTAAGAAAAATAGAAAACGGTAGACATATACATGCTTGCATCATATATTCTACATAACCATACATGCTATCATTATATATTACATTACATTATGTATATATTATGCATTCATATCTATCATTACATGTATACCTTGCATTCATATCTAGCATTCATTATATACTTTCATGTATACATTGTATATCATTCTTTCATTCATGCATTTATGCATTGCTTACATACATTACATTGATTGCATTCCTACATGCTTGCATTCAATCATATATATACATTAATGTAAAGAGGATACATATCATATATATATATATTATTTTATTCATCTAACATATTATGCATTACATACTCTACATTCATTTAATATCCATACTACATAGGCTCATAGGTTACACAAAATGCCTATGTCGTATAGCCACTCTTCTACTTAAAATCAATACTGTAGCAATTGGGCCTTCACTAAATTCTAGAATTAAAGTATGTCGTAGCCCTTCGTGTTAGCTTTCTGAAACTTCAAACGGATCGCATTTTCGTGTCCGGAAGCTCCCGGAATCGCAAAAACACTGAAACGCGTTTGTCTTTCGGACAACTGACACTCAAATAATTTTACAAAAAGTTCCAGAACGATTTTGGCTTATTAAATATATTTTTGGAAAGCTAACTTCGATACGGTTCTTTTAAAAAAAAGGGAGATTAAACGGAGTTCTAAGCTAAAAGTTATGACATTTCTAAGTTGTTTTGGTTAATAAAAACGTGGATGAATATTATGACGAATTTGAGTTGTTTTGGACAAAAGAAACACATGTAGGCCAAGATACTTGGATACCAACATAGGTATCCAAATGAAACTCATTCCAACCATCCTAACCTAGATCAATCCACTATCTAACCATTCTAAAACTGAATTTAAATATCTATTTAAACTATTATCATACATACATACATATAGGGTGTCCTAATTTGGGATCTATCAAATAGGACACAAGACACATATCTAAAATCTTCAAGGGAGCTCCAAATGGCCTCAAATTTGAATCTAAAGGGGACACATATATGAGGATGGATCCTACGGATTCAAAACTAATTTATATGCGAAGAAAATCGATTTAGAGGATAAGTTTTACCTATTGGGAGTGGAATTCCAATGAAATCCTTTAGGACACGACTCCGATACGAAGATCCCACAAAGTGGACACTCCTCCTTGCACTTCTCTTCCAATCCTTAGTAGCACCCTTTCCTTGGAGAATGGGAATGATTGAGGGAAGATTTGGTGAAGGAATGATTTGATTTGGAGATCAAATCAAAGGGAAGGCTCTCTAAAATTAGGGAAGAACAAAAAGAAAATAAAAGAGGCAAGATTGTAATGAATGAAATGAATCATTCTCCCCTAAAGGTGTCTGCCATAAAGAGTCCATTAGGGCTAATGGGAAATGTCCTAATTGCCCCTCTCTAGTCTCATATGGTTAAGTCTAGACTAGGTTCAAGTTTGGGGTCAAAAGGATCTAGTTTTGAGTCTCTAACTTAACCATTCTAACATGATAAAAATTAGTCCAACTAACTAACTTAAATGTTAGGTTTTTTGGGGCATGCTTAACTTAATATTGGGTCTCATCTAGAGTTTAAGCTACCCGGGTCACAATACAAGTCGAAAAGAGACGAAACTCAAACCCGACTAAACAAATCCAATAAAAACAATATAAAAAAATATAAAAAATTTCTAAAATATTAAAATATAAAAAATGACCAAAATCATAATACATCAATTTAAATATTATTAAAATAATCTAAAATTCACCAATTAATCAAAATTCTAAATAATTCAAAAGTCACAAAATGACCAAAATATCCTTAGCCTAAAAAGTTGTAAATAGTCATTCTAATCACATAGTTAGGTTTCCATGGTCATGGTTAGTCTCTAGGCTCAACAGTTCTAGGGTTCACTAGCTAACACATCAAAATTATTATTCATCAATTTTAAATAGTATTAAATTAATTAAAAATTTCCAAAAATCATAAATCCTATTATTAAATAATAAACTTTTACAAAAGTTCAAAATTACCCTTATTTTAGAAAAGTGGGTGTTACAATAAGGATTGTGTAGGAACGCTGCATGTAGAGATGTGAGAGAATTTCGAGGTTGCCCGGTAGGGGCTGCTGCTGAGCTGACACATGGCAGACGCTGGGATTCTCTTTTATCAAGATATTTGTGAGAGTTATCAACAACTAAATAAATGACACATGACGTTTATTGTTGATCGGATGAACCTAAGTGATTCTGTTCCTATCTCCATGGTTGGATTTTGTCTTATCTTAGGGGGCCATTGGTTTAAACAAACTGATCGGATATGGCCCTCATTTATGAGAACAAAGTCCATCCTTATCTGTGGTTCAAACAAACTGATAGGATAGGACTCTTATCAACAGAATCGACCTCTATTATGTCTTAAGAGCAGAGGTTTAAATAAACCAATTCGGGTACTATCTAAAAAGCCACCTAGGCTTCTTACGAAGCTTCTATGTCATTGTGCTTCTGGGCTACGAGTAGACTGTTCTTCAAGCGACGGAGTCACTGCACTTTTAGGACGACGAGTAGACTTAGACTTGGCCTTGACATAAAAGGAGCCTCTACGCTTTTGGGTGACGAGTAGACTCAGTTTTGAAGACAAAAGAGCCACTGCGCTTTTGGGCGATGAATAGACTCGGTCTTGAAATCAAAGGAGCCATGCACTTTTGGGCGACGACTAGACTCGGTTTTGAAGCCAATGCACTTTTAGGGTGACGCTAGGGCGCTGTGGGCTGACTGCATTTCTGAGTCGAAGGAGCTAGTATCTGTCGAAGTCCTTTAATGACTACTCTTTTGATGGACGAGTCGGTCATCCTCTTCTTTAATTATCGCCGTCATTTTAGGGAATTCCAAGTTAATGGCCTAGGATTCAGTCGAAACGAACATATTAAATGAGGTTCTTTATGCTGAGTTTCAGGTTCATCCATTAATTCAGGGGCCTTTGACCGATGGCCACGTGGCATGTGGGTTTTTTTTGGACCACCCTCACCCTATATAAATGGAAGCTTTTTTGAAGGGTTGTGTTTTCTATCTCTTTAACATTCCCACCGTCATGCTCGATCCCGATTTAGCTTCGAACGGCCATTGGCCTTGCACAAGTCGACTGTTGGTTGTGGGTCCCTTCATTCAAAGAAGCTACATTTTTGTAGAAAAATAGCTACTGGGTTTCGAAATGCACTTGTATGTTCAACGTGAGGAGTTCGAACCTAAACAACATCTTGGAGGTCTTCGAGATCCAAGCTTTCAGATTTGGATTGATTTCCAATTCGAAGAGCCACAGGTTGTGCTCTGCCTTTCTCAATGACGGTGGCACAGCCTGTGCTGTGGTTGTAAAGCCTAAAAATTAAGATACGCCACCCATTAAAGTGTTTAATTATCAGATAGCGCCAAAACATTATATTGCGCCAAACAATCAAGTTGCGCAGCATCAGGTTGCGCCAATGCCAGGTTGCGCTGGAGTCAGGTTGTGCGAGGGCCACGTGGCGCACTTTCGCGAGAAGCTGTTACGGCATCATCATTATCTGACAACTGGTAGCACGGAGATTAAGGAAAATTCGTTCAAATTCTGTCCAACGCGGCGCTCGAGAAGATTTTGTCAGCATGTAATTAATGCTGACAGTTGGTTCGCACAAGTCACTGTATGGCACGAGGATTAATCAGTACAGCACAGAAGACGTAGTCAAAGGCGCTAGTTATTGAATTGTGCCTATGTGCAGCCTGAAAAATTGGCGCTACTTAATCAACTCTTATTTTTAAATAGGGTGACGTGGCGCGCAAGCCATCAACTTCACAGAGCATATACACTACACTGCCCACGACTACGCACATCTCAATCAAATAATGCCACGCATCTATAGCAGTTGGTACAAACTGCTCACGCAGGTTGTTACATTGCGCCCATGTGCAACCTGATGAAACACGCGCAAGGTGATCAAATGGTGTTCAAGACAGAGTGACGTGGCGCACAAGCCACTAACTTTGCAGAATGTGCCTACTACACTGCTCACGACCACGTGCATCTCAATTAAATGATGCCACGTATCCACAGCAGTTAGTACAACCGTTTGTGCAAGAGAAAGGAGGCGTGCAACCTGAAGCACGCACAATCCAGAATAACTGCTAAACATCTACTTCAAGAACTCTATAAATAGAGTTTCAAATCAATCTCAAAGCATCAAGAGTGATCATAATCTCCTGCTAAAGTGTTGTTGCATCCTCCAGAGGCTCGTGTCTTCGATATCACATTGTCCAAGGGATAAAGTGATCATCTTCTGATCAGATTCCTATAGTTGTACTTCCTTAGAAATCAATTATACTCCTGTACTCTTTTTTCTTAGTTTGTAATAAAACTTTTGTTCTTTGCAAACAAAATGGTGACTCCGCTGGGGACAACTTTCTCTTCCGATGAGAAAATGACAACACAATGTGATACTGCGTCAATCGGCAAGACGTAGAAGATCCTGGTCGTTCAAGTCGACCAGACAGCCTACGAGACCATGATCAATGATGGGGGTACCAAGCACACCGCTGCCACTGTTAAGAGCAAGACGTGCTCTGTTTGGACTCCTAAGTCCTCGGTGGCATAATCTCCTGCCTTTGCACAACTTGTGTCTATCACTGCTTCGGCACAACCTAAGGGAAACAACCTTTGGCCAATCCTTCTACTTCTCCGATTCTAAAATCGAAGGAGACTCTGTCTCAACACACTGCTGTCCAAAACAAGGCAAAGTGCCCCTTGGCCTTCTCTTCTCTGGCGCGACCTGCACTTGTTCCTGCTTCTGCGTAACTTGCGCCCATCACTGCTTTGGTGCAACCTAAATGAAATAGCCTTTTGACTAATCCCTCTACTTCTCTGACTTTAAAATCGAAGGAGACTCTGTCTCGATACACTGCTGTCCAAAACAAAGGAAAGCGCCCTTTGGCCTTTTTTTCTCCGGCATAACTTGCACATGTTCTTTCTCCGGCGCAACTTGCGCGTGTTCCCGCTCTGGCGCAACCTATGCCTAATCATGCTCTGGTGTAACCTGCACATACTACTGCTCTAGCGCAACGTAAAAAGAAGCACTATTTAGTGACTCCCTTGTAGGAACAAAATAGTAAAGGGTAATACTCTAGAGGGAGGTGAATAGAGTTGGCAGCGGAATAATGCTAATTAAAAATGTTAGCAGCACAATCACAGAATATTAATCACAACTGAAATAAAGTAAAGACAGAGTTAAGAGAGCAAACGCAAAGACAGCGATGTATACTGGTTTCCCTCTGTTGAGGACTAATCCAGTCGGTAGAACTCTTGCTACCAGTTGAATCCACTATTGGAAAAACCGCAAGTTTTCTTACGAAGTCCTTGCAACTTCTACAACGCGAGCTTTGATACAAAGAACTCGTCCAACTTCAAATGTGAAGAGGTATTCTTCAATCAAGCCTTCTGATTACAATCTCTCAGAAACTTCTAGACCGTACCGCACTGGCAAATTGACTAGAGGATTGTAACTGGCTTGGGATCTGAAATTGAAAGCTCTAGAAAACTCTTTGGAAGACTGAAAGCTTTAGATAGAGAGAAGATTGAAAGTGAATGAGTGAGTTGAAATGATCAAAATCCTTCTCTATTTATAGGTGTTCCAAAGGCAGACTTCTGACAGAATTCGGGCAGAATTCGGGCAGAACTCTATGAGCAAATCTCGGTCAAATCCGTAACTGCAGGAGGACCAAGTAACATGGATTCAAAATCACAACGGCCACCAACCGAACTCTGGCCGAACTCTGGCCGAACTCGGTCCGAGTTCTGTCAGGGTTTAGTCAGGGTTTAGTTAGGGTTTTAAAAAGCTTTTTGGTGATTTTTGAAAACCTTTTTGAAAACCTTTTTGTAAACCTTTTTGAGAGGTCATTTTTAAAAACATTTTGAACTCATTTAAGGGTAGCCTATTTGCCAGTACGACTCGGTGTACAACATATTCCTAGACTCAAATAAAATGAAAAATACATTGTACAAGGAATTACAGACTCGAGTAGGCAAACAGATCTTCGGTCTTGAATTCAGTGGATAGCCATTCTTGATCATGTTCAAGAGTCCGAGATGTCCCGACTAGCTTCGTATATCCAGACAGAGTTTAATCAATTATTAAAATCAGGTTGACCATATGACCAATGGGCCAACAATCTTCCCCATTTTGATAATTGACAAACTATGAATGATATAACATTAAGCTTGTTCAAAATATCAAAAAGTAGAATTGTTCATATCATGTATCTCAAAAAAATGTTAGATCTTTTAATTTTTCTTCCCCTTTGTCACTTAGCAAAATAATTGCAAAAGACAAAGCTCCTCCGCAATCAATGCATAAGTAACAAATAGTGAGAAAACACATATAAAAGAAATAAGGCATAAAACTAGAGAAATATCACAGGCATGTATTGTCGCAGAAAGAAAATCATCACAGGCATGTAATTTCACAGGCAGTTTATAAAGAATGAAGCAATATAAGAAATAGTGCTATCATAAACTGAAACTGAAACATAGTGCTGAAATAAACTGGAATGCCATAAACTGAGGCATAATAAACATGTCCATGAAAATAAAAAAGTACTGAAGCAAACTAGAAAGTGCTAATAATAATCAAAAAGTACTGATAAGAACTTGGAATGTCGGAGCATTTCCAAGTGCACAAAAAAACATCACTCAAAATCATATAGTCACATCTCCTCATCATCATCCTCATCATCATCATCAGCTCGACCAGCATGTCCTGAAGGACCAACTCCAGAGGTACCAGCGCCAGAAGGATGAGGAGGGGCGCTAGCGTAGAACTCACCAACAAAGTCACGAGGTGGAGCACGATCAGGACGGTACCAATCATAGGCGTTACCGGGCTGGAAGTAGGCATGAACAGCCTCATCCTCACAGCGGTAACCAGAGAAAGCTGGATCTCTAGGGATGGAACCGGCTGAATGACCAGTCTGGGCGGAACGAAGATCAGCTAAGGAATTTGCAAGCGCCTGATAACGGGTGACGTCGCAGAACTCACGCTCGCGAGCCATGTCCGTCATCGAGACGTGCAAAGCAGATAAATGCTGATGTATGCCCTCAAATGTTATGGCATACTGATGAGGTGGTGGAGGAGGTACAGTAGGAGGAGCAGGAGGAGGAGCTGAAGCAGTCATGCTACGACGAGATAACTGAAGAAACTTGGGCTCAGGGTCCTGAGTACAAGTCGACAGATCGATATCGAAGCGCTGAAAGATGCGTGGGAGAATCATCGCGTAAGAGAGATTTCTATCTCTTGTACGACAACGACCCATCATCCGAATCATGGTCTTAAGGGCAGAAAATGGAATCCCCTTAAGAATATGGTACATGGCGGACAGCTCAAGAGAAGTCACATCATCCTTTGAAGTAGATCTTGGAAGGATAGTGGAATAGATGATGCGATGCAATTCATAGTTGAACAAGTTCAGGTTGTTAGCCTTGAACTTTCCAGAGCGTACTCTATCAGGTGCACAGAGTTCCGCTTTGAAACTGGCGAGTGTCGTGCCTTCGGGGAAATCAAATTCAGTGATGTCAACTAGCAGTTCACCTTCGTTAGGGATACCAAGGATCTCCGCTAAGAGGTCATCATTGAAATTGATATCAATACCTCCAACACGAGTGCTCACATCAAAAGTGTTTAATATAAGATTGCAATAAAATAATCTAATGGCATTAGTTGCTATAGGGAAGTAGATTTTAACAAAAAGATATAACCCTAATGCCTCAAAGAAATGACGATGATCAGAAAATACAGTCCGTTTGACTGGAGCGCCTGTGCATATGGATCTCATGGAGAAGTCTCCATACCACAGTAGGGCTTGGTCTAGGGTTTGAAAGAAAAACCCGTCGAACGCGTCGTCGCTCGTTTGGACCGGCAAGAAAAGGGAATCCGTATGCGGATGCAAAGATGACCCTTCCTCACTAGGGTTCGTCTTCTTCCTCTTTGAAGGATTGAATTTGGGTACCATTTGTGCAAATTGAAGTAAAAATGCACTAATTGAAAGGTGGACAAAGATGGAGTTATACCTCCCAAATCAAAGTATGTCGAAGAGGACGACGAACTCCGCACGAATCCAAATTTTTGATTGATTTCACCACTTGGATTGGAAGAAGGAGGGTGGTAAAAAGCTAGGGTTCAGGGCTCCTTCGCGGCTGCTGCTGCTGTTGTGATTTAGTTTGGAAGCAATGAAGAAGAAAGGCTGCTCGGGTTCAGTATATATAACCTGACACCCTCAACCGAACTCGGGCCGAATTCGGTCAGAGCTCTGGCCGAATTTGCCTAGGGTTCTTTATAGTTGATTTTTGCCATTCTTTTTCATTGTCTCTTTTCAAATATTTAATTCAAAGATTAGTCATTTCAAATTCAATTAACATAATTAATATTATTTTATAGATTAAATGTTGTTACACAGCGACTGTTTCAGATTAGCTGTAGGAGTACTGTCCCAGCTGGCGGAGGTTCACCGGGGAACTCTTAAGTACCGCTTCGCTTCAACCGCAGATGTGGTGACAGACAGACTCTTTATTGGCTTATCTCTAACACAGTTTTTGTGTAATGATATATAATCATAAAACAAAATTAATTAATATTATTGACGTCCAAAATTCCTAATTCTCGACGTAAATAATTGAAACGATATTTTGCTAGAGGTTTAGTGAAGATGTCAGCTAGTTGATTTTCAGTATCTATGTACACAAGATTTATATCTCCATTTTGATGATGATCTCTAAGAAAGTGATGTCGAATCTCGATATATTTAGTACGAGAGTGACATACTGGATTCTTAGTCAAATTAATAGTGCTCGTGTTATCACAGAAAATAGGAATATGTGTGTAAAATAAATCATAGTCTTCTAGGGTTTATTTTATCCACAAAATCTGAGCACAACAATGTCCTGCGGCGATGTACTCAGCTTCTGTTGTTGATAGGGCTACAAAATTTTGCTTTTTACTAAACCATGAGACTAAAGCCTTGCCTAAGAAATGACATGTGCCATTGGTACTTTTTCTATCAACTTTGCATCCAACAAAATCTACATCCGAATAACCAATAAGGTCAAAGGACTTAGTTTTGGGATACCACAAGCCAACAGAAGAAGTGCCCTTAAGGTATCGAAAGATACGCTTAACTACGGACAGATGTGATTCCTTTGGGTTAGCTTGAAAACGTGCACACAGGCAAACACTAAACATTATATCTGGACGACTAGCAGTTAAATAAAGTAAACTACCAATCATACCTCGATACTTACGTGTGTCGACTGGCTTGCCTTGTTCATCTGAATCAAGCTTTGTTGAAGTTGCCATTGGAGTGCCAATAGGTTTAACATTGTCCAGATCAAACTTCTTTAGCAGGTCTTTTGTGTACTTGGCTTGATTTATGAATGTCCCATTATCAGTTTGTTTGATTTGCAATCCGAGAAAGAATTTCAGCTCTCCCATCATGCTCATCTCAAACTCATTCTGCATACACTTAAAAAATTCTTGACACAGAGATTCATCAGTAGATCCAAATATAATATCATCAACATAGATTTGAATTAAAAGAAGTTTGCCATTAAAAGACTTAATAAACAGTGTAGTGTCAACCTTGCCTTTTAAAAAACCGCTGTCAAGTAGAAAAGAGCTTAGACGATCATACCAAGCACGAGGGGCTTGTTTTAAACTGTATAAGTCTTTCTTCAACTTGAAAACATGATCAGGGTTTTTGAAATCCGTAAAACTTGGAGGTTGTGCTACAAAAACTTCTTCTTTTATAAAACCTTTTAAAAAAGCACTCTTGACATCCATTTGAAATAGTTTGAAATCATAAAAATATGCAATGCACATAACATGCGAATGGATTCTAATCTCGCAACTGGGACATAAGTCTCATCGTAGTCGATACCTTCTTCTTGATTGTATCCTTGAGCTACGAGTCGAACCTTATTACGAGTCACTAAACCATTCTCATTTAGTTTATTTCGGAATATCCAACGAGAGCCAATGACCGGATGATCAATAGGCCTGGGAACAAGTTCCCAAACTTGATTCCGTTCAAATTGGTTTAATTCCTCTTGCATAGCATCTATCCAAAAACTATCACTACATGTTTCATCAATAGTTTTGGGTTCTAGATGTGAAATAAATACACCACTAGAAACAATATCTCTACTGGATGTACGAGTACTTACTCCTTTGGTAATATCACTAATTACCAAATCTTTTGGATGATCAGCTGTAAATTTTAACCTTTTTGGTAGATTCTGAAGGTAGCTGGTTCCTGGATCTTCTCTAGGAGGTTCAGCTAGTGCAGAGCTTGGTTGAGGATCAGCTGATGTTGAGCTTGATGCAGTCAGATCTTTATCACTGTCATCGATAGTCATTTGATTTAGTTCATCAAAAGTGACGTTGATTGACTCTTCGATGATCATGGTTCGTTTGTTGAAGACTCTGTATCCTTTGCTCTTGGCCGCATAACCTAAAAATATACCTTCATCGGCCTTTTCATCAAATTTTCCCAAATTGTCTTTTGTATTAAGAATAAAACATTTACAACCAAATATTCTAAAGTATGAAACAGATGGAATTCTATCAAACCATAACTCAAATGGAGTCTTCTTCGATTTGGGTCGAATTAGAACTCTATTGAGAACAAAACAAGCTGTATTGACAGCTTCAGCCCAGAAATATTTGGGTAGACTAAACTGGTTTAACATCACTCTGGCCATTTCGGTTAGATTTCTGTTCTTACGTTCCACAACTCCATTTTGTTGTGGAGTCCTAGGACAGGAGAACTCGTGTACAAAACCGTGTGTGTCACAAAATTGCTCAAAATCAGCATTCTCGAATTCGCCTCCATGATCACTTCTGATTCGAGTGATCATGTAACCTTTTTCGTTCTGTACTTTCTTACAAAAGGCGACAAATTCGGATAATGCATTATTCTTGCGTGTCAAGAAATATACCCACATGTATCTAGAGAAATTATCTACAATTACGAAAGCATAAAGCTTACCTCCGAGGCTAGCAACTCTGCTAGGACCAAATAAGTCCATATGAAGCAATTGTAGAGGTCTAGTAGTACATACTGCGTTTACTGACTTGAATGTGGATCTGGTAGCTTTGTTCTTTTCACATTAGCTGCATACCAAATCCGTCTTGAATGTAATGTCCGGTAAACCGCGTACTATCTTCTTTGTGGATAATCTTGAGATCGTATCCATATTAGCGTGACCGAGTCTCATATGCCACAGATGACTCTTATCACTCTTGGCCATTAAGCATCTACCTGAAATGTTAGTTTCTTCTAACAAATAAAAAACATATATATTGTCTTCCCTGATACCTTTAAAGATAGTACTACCAGTTGAGCTATCAACTATAGTACATTTGTCTTTGCCAAAGTTGATGTCATAACCATGATCAGCTAGATGACTTATGCTGAGTAGATTATGTTTCAACTCGGTAACCAGACAGACATCCTTAATCACAGGATAGAGAGACTTACTAACATCACCGATACCAATAATATACCCTTTCAAGTTATTACCGAAAGAGACATAGCCTTCCTTCTTTTTCTTCGACAGTGTTGCAAATAGGGTAGCGTCACCGGTCATATGCCGTGAGCAACCGCTGTCGAGGATCCATTTGCTTCTAGCATGTGAAGGGTGTTCCACCTACAAAACAGTTTGCAGATAAAACTTTTGGTACCCATTTCTTGTAGGGTCCTGAATTGTTAGCTTTTGGTATCCAAGCATAAACATTTAAATCAACAAGCTTTCGTATTCTACATGCAGATGAAATATGACCAATGAGGCCACAATAATGACATTGTGCATGTCGAGTGTTGAAAGCTGAGTGGTGTGCATGGTTGGTAGGTTTAGGTTTTCTAGTATAAAAGAAAGCATACCTATAATCTTGTTTGGGCTTAACCTTTTGGGGTAAAGGTTTGATAGGGTTAGGTCTTACAGTGTTTGGCTTGGGAATATTCCGATTTTTCGGTAAGTGACACGTGTTAGGGTAGGAAGCAGCAGGCTCAGGCTATTTTTCTAACCTAATTTCCAATCTTTTGGAAGTGTCATACAACTTAGTATAATCAGAAGTGAGTGATTCCATTCTGATTTGTGCACATCGAAGACTTTTCTTCTCTATAGAAAGTTCTTCCTTGAGTTGGTCAATAATTTTGTCTTTCTCTTCAGATGACTTGGTAGTCTCGTGTAATAAGAGCTTTGTTGAAGAAAGCTCACCAGACTCACTAACATTATTTCTAACCTCAGCTAGTAGGTCGGTAAGTCTACCTATTTCACCTTTGTACTGTTTGAGTACCTTCTTAGAGGTCTGATACTTGCTACGCAGTTTTCTATAATCAGTCATCAGGTCACTGAAGGCATCTCCTAATTGCTCAAAGGTGAAGTCATCATAAGTATCAACTACAGGTTCAGTAGGTACCTGATCGGATGCCATAAAGCATACGTTTGTAGCGTCTTCTGATTGTTCGTCTTCTGAGTCACTGGCTTCACTTTCATGCCATATGCTGGTATTGGCATATCTCCTAGATGTTGATTTCTTCAGGTTCCCTTTTTCATACCTGTTGCTCTTCTTGCTTGATGATGAGTTTGTAGGACAATCCTTCTTCATATGTCCCTTCTTCTTGCAACTATAGCAGACAGCATCTTTTTGATACTAGTTATTGCTGTTGTTCTCTTTGACTCTCTTCTCATGTCTCATGAATCTTTTGAACTTCCTTGCTAGGAGTGCTTGATCTTCAGCGTCAGATCCACTGCTGTCTGAATCACCTTCAGCAGCTTTTCTATGCTGAGCCTTGAAAATGATCGTCTTCTCCTTTGGTACAGGCTCTTCAAAATCTTGTAGCTCCAGTTCATGAGTGAGTAGCTTACCCATGAGTACTTCGAGTGTCATCGTAGTGAGGTCGTTTCCTTCAATAATAGCAGTAGCCTTCGGAATCTAGTTTTTGGTGAGAGCTCGCAGGAGTTTGCGAATCTTTTCATGGTTACTGTAATCTTTGCCTAAGGAGGACAAAGAATTTACAATATCCAAGAATCTCTCGAACATTTGTGTAACTGTTTCGTTGGGCTTCATCTTGAACGCCTCGTACTCTTGAGTAAGTCTGCTGACTTTAGATTTTTTGACTTGAGTCGTGCCTTCATGTGTGACTTCAAGTAGCTTCCATACTTCATTAGCCATTGTGCAGATAGACACCCTGTTAAATTCAGTTCTGTCTAAAGCACAAAAAAGAGCATTAATGGCACGTGCGTCAAGACTGGCCCTTTTCTTTTCTTCCTCTGTATATCTGCTATGGGGTTTTTCAACTAAAACTCCATCAACATTTATACGAGGTGGCTTTTGATAGCCATCAAGAACAATGGACCATAAATCAAAGTCAAGTGATTTCAAGAAGAAACTCATCCGTGTTTTCCAATAGGTATAGTTCGTACCATCAAATAGTGGGGGTCTGTTTGTGGCCTGGCCTTCACTTGTGAATTTCACAGTTGCCATGTGTTGTGCTGTGATTTATATAACAGTTAATAAAAATGAATAAATAATTGCACTGTTACCTTTGCTTTACCTGTAACATCCGCTCTGATACCAATTGTAGGAACGAAATAGTAAAGCGTAATACTCTAGAGGGGGGTGAATAGAGTTGGCAGCGGAATAATGCTAATTAAAAATGTTAGCAGTACAATCACAGAATATTAATCACAACTGAAATAAAGTAAAGACAGAGTTAAGAGAGCAAACGCAAAGACAGCGATGTATACTGTTTTCCCTCTGTTGAGGACTAATCCAGTCGGTAGAACTCTTGCTACCAGTTGAATCCACTATTGGAAAAACCGCAAGTTTTCTTACGAAGTCCTTGCAACTTCAACAACACGAGCTTTGATACGAAGAACTCGTCCAACTTCAAATGTGAAAAGGTATTCTTCAATCAAGCCTTTTGATTACAATCTCTCAGAAACTTCTAGACCGTACCGCACTGGCAAATTGACTAGAGGATTGTAACTGGCTTGGGATCTGAAATTGAAAGCTCTAGAAAACTCTTTGGAAGATTGAAAGCTTTAGATAGAGAGAAGATTGAAAGTGAATGAGTGAGTTGAAATGATCGAAATCCTTCTCTATTTATAGGTGTTCCAAAGGCAGACTTCTGACAGAATTCGGGCAGAATTCGGGCAGAACTCTATGAGCAAATCTCGGTCAAATCCGCAACTGCAGGAGGACCAAGTAACAAGGATTCAAAATCACAACGGCCACCAACCGAACTCTGGCCGAACTCGGTCCGAGTTCTGTCAGGGTTTAGTCAGGGTTTAGTTAGGGTTTTAAAAAGCTTTTTGGTGATTTTTGAAAACCTTTTTGAAAACTTTTTTGTAAACCTTTTTGAGAGGTCATTTTTAAAAACATTTTGAACTCATTTAAGGGTAGCCTATTTGCCAGTACGACTCGGTGTACAACATATTTCTAGACTCAAATAAAATGAAAAATACATTGCATAAAGAATTACAGACTCGAGTAGGCAAACAGATCTTCGGTCTTGAATTCAGTGGATAGCCATTCCTGATCATGTTCAAGAGTCCGAGATGTCCCGACTAGCTTCGTATATCCAGACAGAGTTTAATCAATTAT
This sequence comes from Iris pallida, assembly GCA_029216955.1. Lineage (NCBI taxonomy): Eukaryota > Viridiplantae > Streptophyta > Magnoliopsida > Asparagales > Iridaceae > Iris > Iris pallida. The sequence goes on from JANAVB010006396.1 coordinate 11,365,878, forward strand.
TAAAATCAGGTTGACCATATGACCAATGGGCCAACATCCCTCTTTGCCACTAAACTAGAAATTTAGTGAGAAATCACTAAATCAAGGAAAACGCTATTTAGCTTTTCTTCATCCTACTCGAGTCGTTGACTGGGTTGAAAGTACTGCTCTCCTTAACAGAGACAACCAAATCTCTGTCAGGAAGAGGGGTTCTATTCAGAATGAACCTTCCATGCAAAAGGGCATTATGCCTACTCCAAAGAGATTAGGACAGGATCTACCAACCTTATGTATTTCAAGATCCTGACAAGGCAAACTACTAGTATCTCAAGTGGATGCACAAGCAGCTCCTCTGTCAGACTTGTGCACCTATATCAATAGGTGCCAATTAGGCTCAACCTCGAGAAATCATAAGATGTATCAATCACAACCGCCACCAGTTGCTAACTTGCACCAGAGGAAGAATGCTGAGGTGAAAGATCCTGTGACTTATGCTAACCAGCTTAGCACGTCCTTGTACACTCAAGGTACAGGACACCTCAGGAACATGAACCATGTCCTGAATATCATTAAGGACTACGTTTCTGCAACTTCTTCTCGTCTTGTTAGTGACCTCCGTTAACTCTTAATAACGAAGCGGAAGGTTGCAAATCCATCTCGTCCAGCGGTGGTCCAACAGCAAGAACATCATTGCAACCACCATCATGAATGTGTCGTCAAATGCTGTTGTCAATCAGCCAAGCGGTCTATTTTTGACCATTTGAGTTATGTTCAGACTCCTGAACCAGTCCTAGTGGACGAAGATGAATTACTATTTGCTCCTGTCAATATAACATCTTGAAGCACTGGGGGTAGAAAACGTCTAAGACGTAATGCATCCCGTAATCCTAGTCAGCAATACTTAGATCGGATTCATGAATCCGGTAAAGGAGTATACCAATATACTCGATCAAGAAGTCGAGACACAATCGGTCAAAAGAATCTTCTTGATTCAAACCAAGATTCTTTCAGTCAAAAAGATATCCCAATCACTTATTCTGGGGTAGTTCTTTATGTGACTTTGATGCTGACAGTGAAAGTTCTGAAAGGACCATCATTTCCACTAGCTCGTCTTCAAGGGCTAGAGAAGTGACTACTTATGCTGTCACAGAAGATCAAGATATCTCCACCTCTTCCAGTCAAGAGCATAAAATTGTTGCTTTGGAGGCTAGTTTAAAGAATATGGCTGAAATGATGGCAGGCATGCATGTTGTGATTATGGCACAACATACAGTTTCACCGGTCGCAAATCTGATTTCGACTCAGGAACTTGTGACAATATCAGTTCCCACCAATATTAATCTGGGGGTACAATCTCCTCACACTGCTTCTATTTCTGCATAGGCTATTCCAAGTCAATCTGGTACAGGGGTGGTACTTATCATGCAGTACCCCCTTCTTATACATTGAATCAATCTACTACTCCGCAATCAACAGAAGATACCAATAAGGCCGTAAAACTTTTACGTACTCAATTTGAAGCTTTTAAACAGAAGGATGGCCTACAGAAGCTTGGGATCAAACAACCCTATCCTATAGAATGGAAAGAGGTCCAATTCCCTCATAAATATAAACCTCCTACTATTATGCTGTTTGATGGCAGCATGTCTCCAAGTCAATACCTCAATCACTTTGAAGTAATGACTGATCAACTTCAACCAAATGATGCTCTTCTTACTAGAGTATTTGACGACTATTTAGCTGGTGCATCATATTACAGGTATCGTAGTTTACCAGATGGGTGTATAACCTCTTTCGCTGGTTTCAAACAAATGTTCTTGGAACAATTTTATGAGGGAACCAACGACATGACTATGTCTGCTCTTATCAAAATCAAACAACGACATAATGAAACGGCTGAATGTTTTATTGAACGGTTCTGTCTTGAAGCACTCAAAATGCCTCTCGGAACTCCAGATGCTTTGACTGTAGACACTTGCAAATCAAACTTGTTGCCTATAATCAACATATGGACAGGATCAACACAGTTCCAGGATTGACCTTCTTTCATAATGAACGTTAAAGCCGCAGAAGAGAGCGCTGACAAGTTCAAGCAATTAGGCATTCAAATGCCTAATCTTGACAAAGATGAACGTGCTACACCAAATAACAATGGCCGTCGGAATAGTCGTAAGAACAAGGAAACTTTGGCCATTAACCTCAAAGGCAAAGAAGCCCTAGCCATCAATGTAAATCAGTCAACATCTACCCCTACAGCACCACCACAACGGGCACCTCGTCCAAAAGAAGAATACTCTTTCGATGAAGATGATATCATGAGTATCTGTGATTGCCTCATCAAGAGCAATAAACTCCAACTGCCAGAACCTAAATGGCCAGATGAAGTTGGTAAGACTGACCATCCTAAATATTATGTTTACCACAGGTTTATTGGACATCCAACTTGAGCATGCTATGTGCTCAAGGGTAAAATATAAGAGATGGTCAATTCTAGTGCAATCACTCTCCAGCAAGACGAGAAAACTGTAATGGCTAATGTCGTTTCTTTACAGTTTAGAGATTTTTCAGCTCAACTTGTACAGGACGGCATCATCCCCATTCCGAGAACTACTCTGGAAATTGTTAATCTTCCACCTGTACGAACAGATGGTCTTGTTTTCTTATCTACTGATAAAAGGAAGATCATATGTATCCATCCAGATTTAGTGACTGACTTTGAAACACCATCTTCTTCCACCAAGTCCAAGAAGGCCACTAAAAATAAATCATGTCATATAATTTTATTTGGTGAACATTGTCTTCCACCTCTAACTGCTACCATCATCTCGACAGCAGATAATCCTTCTTCTTCTTCCACTGATAAGACAACATTATCAAAATCAGAAGCCAAATACCAACTAGCTTTCCATCTGTATAGTCCACAATCTTGTGAACTCATGACAAAGATAGGATATGATCGACAAAAGGCCTCTGGTTTGAATCATGGAAAAGGATCTCCTGTACCTCTTTTTCTATGTCTTTCTCACAACCAATCTTAGATAGGTTTGGGTTACTGGACAAACTCTCCATCCTGTCGAAAGAAATCTTCCAGTAATAAGATCCATGCAAAGAATTACAATGTGGTTTCCTTTGAGCCTATATTCGAAGAAGAAGTCCTAACTGGTACTAGATCGGGAAAACCTTACCTAAGAGACTATTCAGAAGGTCAAAATAATCCTGCTCCAGCTCTGGAGGTTCCTCAAGCATCATCTTCTCCTATTGTCAATAATTTATCGGCTTTATCACCCCCGATAGAGTCAACTCTTCCTAAACCGACGGCGGCCGACAAAGGAAAATAGCATGTCTATTTCGACAAAGTATTGAAGAAGACTTCAACCTTGGGACTTGAGAAGTCGTATAACTTTGATATACTGGCTCAGTTGGTTAATACTCTGGCAAGATTGTCAATTTTTGAGCTACTCCATCTTTTGAAGGAAACTCAAAAAACGTTGAGTGAAGCTTTGATGCAAGCTGATACTTGTCTAACATTCCTCAAGAAGCCAGAGGATGAGCCTATAACATGCCTTCATTGTCATAGTGTGATGGAATTGATGCCAAACATCACCTTTACACAAGATGATATGTTGTTGGAAGATAATCGTCATCATCGACCCCTCTACTTCATGGGATATGTCGATATCATGAAGGTTGATCGTATCTTGATCGATCCTGGATCTGTACGTAGCATCATGCCAAAGACTCTACTAGATGCATTGAAGATTTTTGTACACAATCTTTCAACAACCATCATGAAAATCTTGGAATTCAATTCTGGGAGAAGTGAACCTTTAGGAAAGATTCGCTTGAAAGTTTAAATAGGCAATCTTCGTACAAAGGTTACTTTCTACATGATCGATAATCATAGCTCTTACAATGCTTTACTGGGAAGACCCTTTCTGCATGAGCATAACATTGTACCATCCATATTACAATAATGCTTCAAATATGTGGATGTCAATGGAGAAGTCCAAAAGGAAGTAGCTGATTTAAATCCTTTCAGGGGTATTGAAGCATATTTTATGGACTCTCGGATGTACAAAAAGGAGTTCATGAAAGTTGTATTGGCAATGGATAGTGAGGAAGATCAGTAACATACTTCAAAAGATATTCTCATGATACCCGTCAAAGGATGTGCTATTTGTCCCTCTTCTTCTCAGACATTAACTATACATCTTTCCTTCCGTAACAAACAGCCTCCTGCTGTAGAAAAGGAACAAAGGAAGCTCACCTCTTCTGAGCCTCTTATTATCGACCTTCGTTTTAACAAACCTTCTACTTCTCCTTCTCCTCCTCTGGTTATCAACCTTACTAAGCCTTCTGTAAAGGCTAAGAATCATGTTGTAAATGATGATGTACAAATTAATAAAGTAGCATCTCCTTTACAGTATACTGATGTCTTCTATTATATTCGATGTTATTTAAAAATGTTAGATAACTTCGAACCACTTACCATAGGAGAAGTTGAAGCTTCCCAAAACAAAGTATTGCTTGAGCCAATACAGGACTCCTTCTTCTTAGTTCATTCCAGGAAGAAAGATGAACTTCCTATACTTTTTAGTAAAGGAACGGAACAAAAGATCATGCCCGATAGCGAGGAAGAAAATCACGATAATGGAAGACTTCAACTACGTCGTTATAGTCAGCAATCAAAAGATATCATTCAAAATATGGGCTATAATTTTAAAGATGGTTTCAATGGCGGCAAAGAAAGGTGAACTTCTATTCGTATTCCTGCTCCGAAAGGGAAATCACAACAATATTACAGCAAAATAAAGCGGGGATTAGGTTATACTTCACCAACTTCGACTCCAGAAGCCTCTGAATTCGAGAAAGAAAAACGATCTAACTCTTCTGATTCTATCTCATGGGATTCAGACACCAGTGTAGGGCACGTACATTGCGTGACTTTATCTTTCAATATGGTGACTGCTGAGTTCTCGGAAGATGACGAAGACTTTACCGAAGCTTCTGAATCTGATCCTTGGGCACAAAGGATGGATACTCAATGGGAGCTTCGCTTTGAGCAACGTGAGCCACCTACTGAAGATCAGTTGGTTCAAGTCAATATTGGAGATGAAATTGCCCCAAAACCGATATTTGTTAGCAAAAGCCTCCCTGAAGCGGATAAACAAGAACTAATCTAAATCATTAGGGAATACATTAATATATTCGCTTGGAGCTATGAAGACATGCCGAAGTTGGATCCTCAGATCGCTACCCACAAGCTCAATATTTTGCCAAATGCGAGGCCAGTCAAACAGCAACAACGTCGATTTCGACCTAACATGATGGATGCCATAGAAGTTGAAGTTAAGAAACTCATTGCCTGCAGTTTCATCGGAGAAGAACAACATCCGGACTGGGTGGCTAATGTTGTCCCAGTTTTAAAGAAGACAGGGAAAGTCCGGGTCTGAATCAACTTCAGAGACCTTAATGAAGCTTGTCCCAAAGATAAATTTCCTCTCCCAATCACTGACGTCATGATTGACAATACTTGCGGATTTGAACGTATGTCGTTTATGGATGGATTTTTGGGATATAATCAAATCAAGATGCATCCAGAAGATGAGAAACAAATATCTTTTCATACTCCTTTTGGAGTCTATTGCTACACTGTCATGCCATTTGGTCTTAAGAACGCTGGTGCAACTTATCAGCGGGCTATGAGTACCATCTTTCGTGATCATTTACGAAAGACTATTGAATGTTATGTTAATGATATCGCTGTCAAAAGTCATCTTAAAGAAGACCATATTCAAGATTTGAGAACTATTTTCGATCCAATGCGCCAGCATCAACTCAAGATGAATCCCACCAAGTCATTCTTGGGAGTCTCTAGTAGAAAATTTCTTAGATTCGTTATTACCTATAAAGGTATACACATTGACCCTGAGAAAATCAAAGCCATTCAAGAGATGCATCCTCCACGCAACCTAAAAGAGCTACGAAGATTCTAGGGACGGCTTGCATACATCAGGAGATTCATCTCAAATCTCTCTGGACGCTGTAGACCGTTCACTCAACTCATGAAAAAAGGTGTGTCATTTATTTGGACTGAAGAATGTCAACGAGCATTTGAAGACATAAAGCGGTACTTGATGAACCCTTCAGTTATAGTGCCTCTAGTGTCAGGAATACCTTTCCTGATGTATGTTCGAGCAATGGACCACTCCCTAGGGGCTTTATTGGCTTAGAAGAATAAAGAAGGTCATTAGCAGGCTATCTACTACCTTAGCCGCATGATGATTGGAGCTGAGCATCGATACACTCCAGTAGAAAAAGAATGTCTAGCTTTGATGTTTGTTGTTCAAAAGACGAGACATTATATCACTGGCCAAACTATTCATGTTATTTCTAGAGTTAACCATCTCCGGGTCCTGACGAAGAAGCCCAGTACACTCAATTCTAGGCTTGCAATATGGGCCATATTGTTAGCACAATATGATATGGTTTATGTTCCTCAAAAGTCTGTTAAATGTCAAGCTCTTGCTGACTTTCTAGCAGCTCATCCAGTTCCCGAAACATCTAAACTCTACAATGAGATTCCGATAAAACCTTAGAGTCCAACATGATTTCAGAAAAAATTCTTATTTGGCGTCTATTCTTTGATGGTGCATCCAGAATTGGAACAAAAGGTGCTATTGTTGTTGGAGTTGGAATCGTCCTCGTCTCACCGGAAGGGTTAGCTATCCAAAGAGCTTGTTCTTTAGATAAGTCGTGTTCCAATAATGTGGCTGAATACAACGCTCTACTCATTGGTCTCCAATTGGCTAAACAATTAGATATTGAGTATCTTGAAGTTTACGGAGACTCCAAATTAATTGTCAATCAAGTTAGAGGCACATACGAAGTTCGACATCAAGATCTAATTCCATATTATGATGCAGCGATCAGGATGGCTACTTCATTCAAAGGCTTCTTTATTGAGCATGTACGTCAAGCCTGTAAGACTGAAGTTGATGCTCTTGCTAATCCTGTATCAGTATTAGCAATTCCAGTCAGAAGGCAACAAATGATCGTCATCACTAACAGAGAATTATTTTGTGTCGAGAATAACTTAAATACTGAAGTTAACAACCCAAATATTGAATTTAACAATTCAGTTGAAAGAATTCCAAAGAGGCGACAAAAATTCGTAGACTTCGTAGTCCATGATATTCTACCTGAAGATTCCAAAGAGGCGACAAAAATTCGACGACGGTCCCTCAGATTTTACTATAATCATACTACAAAGACACTCTACCGACAAATGTTCGACGGCTTACTCTTACGTTGTCTTGCAGAGAAAGAAGCAAAACTAGTACTTCGTGAAGCTCATGATGGTGTTTATGGCGCAGATCAACCCGATCCTAAACTACAGGATCGTATTTGCCGTACAGGCTATTATTGACCCTCAATGGTATCTGATGCAATCGAGTATGCAAAGAAGTGTCGAGCATGTCAAATTCATGCTGATTTCATCCATCAACCATCAGAATTTCTTCACCCAACGACAGCATCTTGGCCCTTTGAAGCTTGGGGAATGGATGTCATCGGTCCTATCAACCCTCCCTCATCTCGAGGTCATCGGTTTATATTGGCCATAACTGATTACTTCTTAAAATGGGCTGAATATATACCTCTAGCTGAGGTCAAGACAAGCAGCGTCATCAACTTTATCAAGCATCATATGATTTACAGATTCGGTGTTCCTCGACGAATTATTCATGATAATGGGCCACAATTCATCAGTCAGAAGTTCACTCGATTCTACGATGACAACAGGATTAATAATATTGCTTCTATAGCTTATAATCCTGCAGCCAACGGGTTGGCAGAAGCATTTAACAAAACCATCATCAAACTCCTCAAGAAGTTTGTTTCTACCAACAAACGAAACTGGAGTGAGAATCTTGGAGAATGTCTGTGGGCTTACCATACTACTATACGTATTCCTACAGGCTGTACACCTTTCTTTTTGGTATACGGATGTGAAGCCGTCTTACCATTGGAAATCCAGATCCCTTCTCTAAGAGTTGCCATTGCCAATGAACTCACAACCGAAAACAACGATCGTCTGAGACTTCAGGAGCTTGAAGCGCTTGATAAGAAACGGCTTCTAGCTCAAAAATATATTGAGTTATACCAAACTCGTCTATCAAAAGCCTTCAACCGGAAAGTCAAAGTCCGAACATTTCAAAAAGGAGAACTAGTTCTAACCGTCAGACGTCCTATGACTATGACGTACATGAGCAAAGGCAAATTCGAAGCAAAGTGGGAAGGACCTTATGTTGTAAGCAAAGTTTTCTCCAATGAAGCTTATTAATTGACTGGTATGGATGGTCGAGTCGCCATGATGCCCATTAATGACAAATTTCTCAAGAAATATTATGTTTAAAAAAGAAGAAGAAATATCAACACAGAGACTCAGAATGTAAATAATTTTTTATTATTATTATTTGTATAAATTCAGACAGAACGAAATACATAAGATTAACGAGGACCGAAGCCCTCTTGATCGAAAACATATTTTGCAAGAAGCTCGAAGACATTATTGTCCGATGACACCAGCAGTTCACAGGCAGCCTTCCTCAGAGCTTCTTCCTCGGTAGTACTCCCGGGCTCCACTAGTTCGGCGAGAATGTCCTGCTTCTGTCCAGGGACAACCGAGCTTTCTTCGACTTCTGGCTGAGTAGGCGACGGAGACTCATCGAAAGGAGTGTCGAGAGCAGCTTCGATCTTCGGGATAACTCCCATCTCCTTTGTTATTTCTTCTGAAGACATTTGTGAAAGAAAGAAAAGGGGTGAAGGATGCTTTCAAAAAAAAATTCTACACTATTTATAGACAGAAAGGCCAAACACTCTATCTCAGGAACCGAAACAACCTTTCCTCGAGAAGGCATGTTCGTTCATCTTATGAAGAAATCTTCATTTACTCTTTATCTCGAGAGTCTAAACAACCTTTCCTTGGAAAGGCACGCTTATTCATCAGTCTTTTCATCTCTACTTCATTACGGGAATGAGCCTACATTTATTATCATTTATTTACTTTTTCGTAAATAAAGCTACAGATAATGAAAACTCAAAATCCCCATGGAGTCTATCCCAGTCATCAATTCCGTCTTTTGAAACCCAACTATTTTAAAAGATATATTTTCTTTATGATAACTCCATATTATCACAGATATTGTCTTTTTAGACACGATCTTCTGCCTTTAAGTCCCAGCGGACTTGAAGATCATTTATAGAAAAAAAAATAAAATTCACGTCCACATTTCAAGTTGAATCATAAAGAAGAGAAAATTATTCTTTATTTCTTCTTTAAAAGCATAGATACATCTTAATGGATATCTATTACATCTCGGATTTTTATTCTAGATCTAACCAATAAAGGTCTATTACATCTTTGGATCCTCTTGTTGATGCCGATTCCTTGTTGACTCGATCTGAAGCAGCGAGCAAGGCAACGGAATCAACTCTGGTCTTCTCTCTCAGAAAGACGAAGGGAGAACCCCAGAGTACGACAGCTTAAAGATAAGCTGCTGTCAATACAACTGGTGGAGAAGAGATGACCCGTCATGAGAACTAGGAATGAGATCACCCTCGTGATACGATTCCTAATTCTGTGTCTCCACCGTCCAACTCTCATGTATAAAGGTCCTTCCTACCATCTGAGGAAGGTCCTTCTGGAACATGGAGAGTCCTGAGCTGTCTGATCTGAGCGTCATAATCACATGAGCTGTCTGATGTGAGTGTCATAAGAATGCTCCCATAGCATCCAAGTCACCGATGCCAGTTCTGAAGAAGCTTGCCAACCAGACTTCTGCATATATCAACAAAGAAAGAATGGTTAGCAAAATCTATCAAACTGCGCGCCTTTGATCAACAGGCGCACATCATCAAAGTGAGACTATAGGCATCTATGATAAAATATGCGCTTCTGACCGAAGTCAGGCATTAGATTGCAGTGTGTGCCTCTTCTCAGAATTTCAGGCCCACGTCTACGACATGCGTCTCATTTCTACAAGTCAGCACCTGTCTTCAAAACAGTCTCAGTAAAAAGTGGCACAAGTAAACACAACTCATGAATGTCGCTCATGTGTGGAAACCACTGGTTCTTTGTTGGGACTTACCATCAAAATCAACTGTGTTTGTGCTGAAGACCGTCGATGGTATAGAGCACGGCAAACCAACATCTGAAGACGCGGTATGAACAGCATCAAATTTTGGTGGTACATAAAGGCTCACGAACATTAAACTCTTGACCGCCGAAGGGATTCTGTGAAGAACCATCGCAATCAACAGAAGAAAAAAATAAAAAAAAAGAGTTCATGAACATTTTTTTTGATTTCTCCTATCAGCTATTTAAAGAGCTTAAAAGATGTGAACGGGCGCGTCATTCTAGGAGCCTATCTCGGAAAGAACCTAAACGAGAGGTGCTCACTGCCACGTGTTCTTTGGAAAACAACAAACATTTGAATTGGTCAAAATGGTGCATTGGCATGCGCCACTTAACAGTTCACACGAAAAGGTTTGCAAAAGGGCGCCAGAAATAGATTTTTCTTTCTTTTCTTACAAAAGAAAAGGGAAAACAAGTCCCTAAAAAATGAGTAGCACAAAAGACAAAAAAAAAGTGGCTCCCCTATAGAAACCATTACTTCTTCTCGTCTTCTTCACCAGCTTGGCGAAGAGAAGAACCTAATTCGCGCATATTACGAATCCCTGAACGACGCATCAGACGAAGAAATCCTTCTGCGTCACCGCGCTCTTCAGAAGAGGACGATGGACCACCGTTCAGACAATCAAAGACTGCTGGGAACAATCCAAAGCATTCTAAGAAATTATTTGCACGCAGTGATCGGTCAGCCTCGGACAGGATTGTAGGCGTGGTGTCAGGCCTTGTCTCCTGAGCTTTCACTTTGGCATTAACATCGGTCACCATCTCCTTCTTCTTAGGAGCCATGGAAGTACAAAAGTGTACAAGGACCTCTCCCTACATATATAGCCTACCAACGCTTCATATTCCTCATAGGAAACCGAATATCATCAATGAAACTCGGGAAGATGAAGAGGAGATCGAATGTTTTCAAGAAGAAATTTATTATGACGGTTGAGCATTGATTGGCGCAATCCAAACAAAACTAGCATAATTCAAAGTATTTCAAAACTTTGAAGTATTTTTAAGTTTTGAAAACTTTAAAGGGGTCTTATAGAGCCTAAAAATTAAGATGTATCGCCAATTAAAGTGTTTAATCATCAGATAGCGCCAAAACATTATATTATACCAAATAATCATGTTGCGTAACATCAGGTTGAGCCAACGCCAGGTTGCACTGGAGTCAGGTTGCGCGAGGGCCACGTGGCGCACTTCTTAGAGAAGCTGTAACGACGTCATCATTATCTGACAACTGACAGCACGAAGATTAAGGAAAATCTGTTCGAATCCCGCACAACGCGGCGCTCGAAAAAATTTTGTCAGCATGTAATTAATACTGACAGCTGGTTCGCACAAGTCACTATATGGCAAGAGGATTAATCAGTACAACATAGAAGACCTAGTCAAAGGCGCCACTTGTTGAGTTGTGCCTATGCACAGCCTGACAAATTGGCGCTACTTGATCAACTCTTATTCTTAAACAGGGTGATGTGGTGCGCAAGCCATCAACTTCGTAGAGCGTGCACACTACACTGCCCACGACCATGCATATCTTAATCAAACGATGACATGCGTCTACAGCAGTTGGTGCAAACCGCTCGCGCAGGTTGTTACATTGTGCCCACGCGCAACCTGATAAAACACGCGCAAGGTGATCAAATGGTGTTCAAGAGAGAGTGACATGGCGCGCAAGCCACTAACTGCAGAACGTGTCCACTACACTGCTCACGACCATGCGCATCTCAATCAAATAATACCACACGTCCACAGCAGTTAGTACAACCATTTGTATAAGTGAACAGGAGGCACGCAACCTGAAGCGCACGCAATCCAGAATAACTGTTAAACAATTATTTCAAGAACTCTATAAATAGAGTTTCACATTAATCTCAAAGCATCAAGGGTGATCATAATCTCCTTCAAAAGTGCTGTTGCATCCTCTAGAGGCTCGTGTCTTCGATATCATATCGTCCAAGGGATAAAGTGATCATCTTCTGATCAGATTCCTATAGTTGTACTTCTGTAACTCCACTTCCCGATTTTTGAGAAAATAAAATTTTTGATTTTAATAATAGTAATTGATTAATTTGGATTTCAAATAAAAAGTTAATCTTTATTTATTTTAATTAATAATATGGTGATTAATATTTTAGAGGGAAATAAATTGGGAGCAATTTTTAAATTTGAAAAGTTGTTACAACCAATTTAGTGGTCCCCTCACCTTTGTTTTAAATAATAATAATTATAATAAAGTTTTTAACTATTTTTTTACAGCTACTATAATATTTGAAAAGGGGGAGGGTTTTTTCTATAAAAAAAATACTAAGCGGAGGGACCTAGAAGAAAATCTAGTTTAGCGGGGGGGTTCCTATAAAATGTGCAATTCTTTTCTTTATAACTGATTGATGGAGAGAGAAAACTTATTATTTCCATTTCATTTTTTAGCTCAGAGAGTTCTCTACTCTCCTGAATTATTTTCCCTTTCTGATCGACTCCGATGGCGACGACGACTTCGACGGCGAGCCCCCACCTTCTCGGCGACAGCGTGGCCAGCTCTCTTCTCCACTGACGATGACTCCGAAGCGACAACAGCGGCATGGTTCTTCCAGAAGCTCGGCGTATTCTTCAGATCTAGGGTTCTGACCTGGCGATGGCGGTGGTAACCCACGACGGCGACGAGCGGCGGCCAGCGGAGACGTGTTCCCGGAGGTAGCACCCTTTCCAGCGGCGATCTCTCCACGGTGATTTCCTCGACGGCGACTCCTTGCCAAGCGGTGGCCGCACCTCACCGGCAACAGCGGCGACTAGGCGACACTCAGCTGTGTGTGTCTTCTCGACGACGGCGAGGATCTTCTCTCCACGGTGATTTCCTCGACGGTGTTATTTCGGTGAGTTATTTTAGGGTTCATTCTAAATCCTCAGATCTACAGATCTAAACCTAATCGAGACTTTCTTTTTCGTAGTTCTGTTCGATCGTTCGATCGGCTATTTCGAGTGTTGAGTAGGAGGAGGAGGATCGAATCCTCCTGAGTTCAGCCGAATTGTTGCTTCGACTCTATTTCGGTAAGCAAATCTTCATCTCGAGTTTCGGTTAATAGAGTTTGAGTCGTGGTTTAACTGTATGTGTATTTTTGATTTTTGCAGCTTGATTGAGTATTCTGTGTTCGGGACACCACTATTGTAGTTTGTTGGAGTCGTGTCCGACCCTATTGTGCAATTTTAACAAATTGGAATCAGGTAAACATTCATTCCCTTATTTTCAGTTCTTGCAAATGATTGATTATAACTCGGGTTGTGTATTCGTATTGTGGTATCAGACGAGTTCGTGACTGCACTTTGGAGGTTGATCGTGTCTAGATTTTTATGTTGTTCGTGTTGAGTTCGAGTGGGGTGTTGGCGATTGGCGTGTCCAATTTAGTGTTCTTGTGTACCAGCTGATTGGATGCAGTTCACAGCATGTCCAAGTGCTGACCGTTCGTGTCTGGATTTCGTGTGTGTTTTCGGGCTGTGGGGGCGTGTTCGACTTTAGAGTCAGTTCAGAACCTTTTCAAGTGGAGATCACTAATAATTTTTCTCTCTTATTTCAATTCATTCAAGTGTATAATCTTTTGCTGAGATGTTGTTCTGTGAGTTTTTTTATGCAAACGATTTTCCTAAGCAAATTATGAACTCTGGGTTGGAACAATTGAACCTGGTATTAATTCAATCTCTGATTATTTTGCCTTGGTCAGAAGATCCTGAATCTCTATTTATGAATATAGGTTATGTTAGTCCGTGGCCATTTAATAAGTTTTGACGAGTTATTCTCTTTTCATGTGTGTTGTGTGAGCATAGATTTGGTATTGATGACTTATATTTTGGTTATCATGTTGCTGGTAGGAGTTGAGGGGTTGAGTAGTCAATATTCAATTCTTTGGTAATGCCATTTGTGGTAGTTGAGTTGTGCCATGTTATGAAAGAGAGTATCGGGTTTTAGATTTTGACTGGGTTATTGATTTTCCAAGATAACTCTTTTTATAATTACTCTGATGAATGATAAGAAAAGATTAATTTAGTTTACTAAAATGTTTAGTAAAGATGGAATTGTCTTTAGGCTACTCTATATTAATAAATTAAGCATAAATGTTATTTAGCTATATTATTAATTAGTTCTATAAATTAGTTGACTAGATAGATGTATCGACCTAGTTAGTACTACTCTCCATAAGGTTTAAAGTATTTTACCTATGATAATTATTAATAGATAATTGAGCTAGTTAGCTAAGTATATTAGAATTTAGTGACCTTTAAATGGTATTTGACCAACTTGTATCAAATTATTTAAATTCAAGTGGACATAGAGACTACTATCTCCCTATTTTTGATCCTGTCGGAGCAAAGGCAAGTACATTCTATGGTCTTGTGCATTTTGTTATATCCTGTGCTTTCTTGATTGACACACTGCAATACGACATGTATTTCTGGTGCTCATGTTCCTTGTTCTTATTACTTGTACCTGGGAAGAGGAAATATACTATTTATGTGACCAAACCCAAGAAACAACTCAGATGTGTTTAGCTTAGACCCCGTATCGTGCACGCGGGTCCTAAGTCGTACCATTCATGTGCTTTCATGTGCTTTCATGTGCTTCATGTGCTTACCCCTAGCCGGTCACATACTTAGTTATATTTCAAATATTGTACACACATATTCAGGAGATATATCATGTACTTAGTTCCTGTTATTCCTGAGATACCATGTTCTTTCATGTTCTTACACACCATGTTCTTTCATGTTCATACATACCATGTTCCTTCATGTACTTTACACACCATGTTCTTTCATGTACTTATTCACCATGTTCTTCCTGTACTTTTCATGTTTTCTTGTACTTTCATATCATGATGTCTTGTTCATTACCTAGAACTGTACTTTGCTCCGCTCCTGACTGGATAAGTTGCAGGTATGCTTGTAGGATACCATTCTACCTTATGGGCCAGAGCCCGTGATATTAGCTAAGCAGGATGGTCATGACTTAGCTTGAGGTTTCAGGTTTAGACTGTTAGCTTTACTCTTAGATATTGTTTTAGAATTCATAGTACATTTCATTCTTGATGACTAGTACATTTATATACATAGAATTGTGGATTATGGTGATCATTCTGGGATACGTTTTAGATGCTGTGATTATATACATTTATGATTATCTGGTTAGATTTCCCTAGCTTGGTATAGCTTACTTCGTCGTGTCTAACGACGAAGGCTAGGCGTGTCCGACTCGTGTCCGATTATTCGGGAGTGGATCGTGACATGTTTTTATTGGTGGCCCATGCAGGTCTATCCTAATGGTACCTAGGTCTTAGCATACTATTGAGGAACTTGATTAAACTAGGGAAACTTGATCACAGCATAGGAAAAATAGGAAAATAAGGGTATATCAGGTATATCAGGTATATTGATAGTCTATAAACACTTGTTGTTTTTAGGTCTAGGTTATTTTAACAGTTTTCTGTTTGTCAGATAGTTTAAAAGCACGCGACACCGGAACAGTCGATCCATCTGCACTTGAGGGTTACAAGCTCCTACTATCTTCTATTATTCTACTATCCCCATGGGTAGTACGCAGTTGACGAAGACGTTTCAAGAGTTCCTTGACACCAACAGGCCGTCCTTTTCCAATCCAGACTTGCAAATGCATTTTCCGAGTTAGAGAGGACTTTCAGACTCTCAGACCTTGGACTTCCCCGACACCAAGCGCATATTTTGCACCGAAGAACAGATTGAGAACCTGGAGCTGCCATTGAAGACCACCCAAGTTCCTGAGGGCCCAACTTCTCTGAAGATTAGAGTCACCAGCCAGGAGATCAAGAATGTAGCGCAGACAATGAAACGAGACGAAAAGTTGAAGCTCATGAAGGACATGAAGGCTTATGACGGGGATGACAACTACTGTGGATCCATAAAGCGTCATCAGACTCAGACAGTGTTTCTTCAATCGCATCATCAGAGTCAGACAATGACCAATTGCGCTTTCTGCCGTCATCCAGGACATCGCTTCGAGGAGTGCCACAAAAGACGGAGGCTATACTTGTAATACGGATCGCCTGCCCATCAAGTCAAGGATTGCCAGAGACCATTGATCACACTACCCAAGGACGAACATGAAGAGCACCAGGACTACAGCAAGAAGGACCAGCCTCTCTAAATTCAGCAACCACGTGGAGCACTACCGCATGGACCAGTCTACGTCAGGATAGTTGAAGAAGATTGAAGAGATTCCAGTCCCGGAGGAATATTGAAGATAGACTGAAGACAGAAGAGACTCTTTTGCATGGTTGGAGAAAACCATGGATCAGGATTCATAATCCAGTTTTTTCTTAGATTCCTCTTGTACCTAGTTTGTTTCTTAAAAACCTCCTTGTTTCCTATTTAAGGATAATTAGATTTTATTTCCTCTTCTGAAACCTTGGTCGCTATTCGAGATGTATTTTGAAAGTTTGTTTCCATTCTTGTTCGTAACTCTGCTCTTATTCGAGGTTTTCTTCCTGCTCGATAACTTGTTTCCATGACGTCGTTTCCTAATTCAAGATTTGGTTTTACTCGAATTTTGTTCCCTATTCAGACTCTGTTGATATTTAAGACTTTACTTCGGGATTACCTTCCTATTCAAACTGATGCCAGTCATAACCTTGTTTGAATCTTGCTTCTATTCGAGGTTTCATTTGCAGATTTCGTTATCTATCTTTGAAATTTTGACTCGTTCCCTATAAGATTTTATTTCTCATTCGTGAATTGTTTTTTTCTTCTATTCACGATCTTGTTTGATCTTGTCTCTTATTTTGAGATTTTACTTGTTTCATATCCGCTATTTAATACCATGTTTTCATATTCATTTTTCATGACTTCGTTTTTTATTTTCTGTTCCCAACTTCGTTTCGATCTTGTTCCCTATTTGAGGTATCGCTTGTTTCATGGATAATTGTTTTCTATTCACCCATTGATTTCTTTTCTCGTGACTTTGATTTCATTCGAGATTTTAAGACCCTGTTTCCTATTTAGAGACCTTGCTTTCGTTCGTGATTTTGTCTCATATCCAAGATTTTTCAGGCTTTGAAACTTCAGTTCCTACTCGCGAATCGATGAGACCTTGTTCCTTATTCGATATCTTATTTTCTCGTCAAGATTTTCTATTCGAGATTTTATTTCCTAATCACGACCTTGTTGATATTGGTTCTCTAATTGAGACCTTGTATTCTATTGGAGGTTGTTTTTCCTTCGAGATTTTGTTCGAGATTTCATTGTTGTTTGAGATAATGTTGAACCTTGTTTCCGACATGAGATTTTATTCCTTATGTTGAGACTTTGTCTTTTGTATGATACCTTACTTTATGCCACCTTTGAGACTTCGTTACCTACCCAGGATTACATTCCATATACGAGATCTTGTTATCATCTCGGATTCCTTTGAAAATTCTGTTATAAATTAAAACTTCGCTCCCTGTCTAAAATTTTAAATCTCCCTGGTTGCCCTTTTATACTCACCGATGGGATCTCTTGTCGTCTCTTAGTACCTAATAAATCCTTGTATTCTAACAGTCAGGTAACTTCACCATTTTCGTGACTTGGACTATTGAAACTCATTTTGAATTCCTTGAAACTCTTTTGAAATTTCTAGGGATAAAGTCAAGAGGTTATTTGATGACCTACTATGGCATGACAGTTGCGCGCTGCAGCCATTAGCTGGATTATAGAGACTGAGGGTTCACTGCAGCTAGTAGCGCACTGGCGAGGCAGGAACTCTAAGTTGAAGTGATTTCAGACAATCATAGGTTTTTGAGTACTGTCGAGACTTGTCATATTCTTCATACCTTGATCTCTTGGGTTGCTTCGTCAATGATTGTTAGAAAATGGATAAGGTTGACAGAATATTCGGTAATATATCGTTATTTAAGTCACGGAGCCGAAAGTCCACTGCAGTCAGATATATACTGGCGGGATAGGGATTCTAAGCAAAGTGATTTCAAATACCTATATGTTCTCGGGTATCATGGAAATTATATTTCCTTTTTCATATGATTATTAGTTTTCTAAAATCACAGATCCTTGCACGTTCATCCTGATTTGATACTGTATCCCCTGAGTATTTCGTACGTTTCCTCAATCAACACTTGCTAATTTTCCTTCTAACATTTTATCATTAGATCATCGATTTCCTCAAATTATACATTGCCAGATTTTAATTCCATACTTCGTTCATGTCTTGTCTAAACTCAATCTTAAATCATGTCTATCTGACCATAATTTTTCTATCTTGTCCTAGTCCACTGGTGTTAAACTATCGATTTTTGATCGTACTTAATAGTTGTGTCTTCGTGATTTTGTTCCTCTAAGTTGTAATTGAAACTTCATTCTATCTCGTGCCTATTTGATTCTTGATCATTGTCAGATCGTGTTATCCCAACTTCTTGTGTGTAATTATCGTACAGGGTCTCAAGCTCAGAGGGCGTCTCAGAGTTGCACAGGATCGGCAGAAGTACTGAGCGGAGAGCAGCAGACGACCACTGGAGTTCGCAGTTGGAGATAGAGTGTTCCTGAAGATCTTGCTGACTAAGGGCGTCATTTGTTTCGGCAGAGGCGAGAACCTCAGTCCGATATTCATTGGGCCTTTCGACGTAACGGCGCTGATTGGCGAGGTGGCATACCGACTAGCACTTCCAGCTAGCTTGGAGGGAGTGTACGATGTTTTCCACGTGTCTCAGCTCCAACGCTACATTCCAGACCCGAGCCATGTGGTGGACTACTCCGAGCTAGAGGTGGGTCCGAGATTAACCTACGAGGAGCAGCCAGTGGAGATCCTTGATCGGAGGGAGAAGCATCTGCGGAACCAGACTATCCCACTTGTCCGCGTCATGTGGAGATACCACTTTCCGGAAGAGTCCACATGGAAGCGCGAGGACGAGATGCGGGAGCGCTATCCCAGTTTGTTTGTTTGAGTGTACCTTGATATTGAGAATTTTAAATACAATAAATTGTGTTGAACCTTCTTGAGTTTTGCTTTAAGTTGTCTTGTTGCCTCTCGAATTTCGAGGACAAAATTATTTTAAGGAGGAGAGATTTGTAACTCCACTTTCCGATTTTTGAGAAAATAAAATTTTTGATTTTAATAATAGTAATTGATTTATTTGGGTTTCAAATAAAAAGTTAATCTTTATTTATTTTAATTAATAATATGGTGATTAATATTTTAGAGGGAAATAAATTGGGAGCAATTTTTAAATTTGAAAAGTTGTTACAACCAATTTAGTGGTCCCCTCACCTTTGTTTTAAATAATAATAATTATAATAAAGTTTTTAACTTTTTTTTTACAGCTACTATAATATTTGAAAAAGGGGAGGGTTTTTTCTATAAAAAATACTGAGCGGAGGGACCTAGAAGAAAATCTAGTTTAGCGGGGGGGTTTCCTGTAAAATGTGCAATTCTTTTCTTTATAACTGATCGATGGAGAGAGAAAACTTATTCTCTCCATTTCATTTTTCAGCTCAGAGAGTTCTCTACTCTCCTGAGTTATTTTCCCTTTCCGATCGACTCTGATGGCAACGACGACTTCGACGGCGAGCCCCCACCTTTTCGGCGACAGCGTGGCCAGCTCTCCTCTCCACTGACGACGTCTCTGAAGCGACAACAGCGGCATGGTTCTTCCAGAAGCTCCGCGTATTCTTCATATCTAGGGTTTCGACCCGGCGACGGTGGTGGTAACCCACAACGGTGACGAGCGACGGCCAGCGGAGACGTGTTCGCGGAGGCAACACCCTTTCCAGCGGCGATCTCTCCACGATTATTTCCTCGGCGGCGACTCCTTGTCGAGCGGTGGCCGCACCTCACCGGCAACAGCGACGACAAGGAGGCGCTCAGCTGTGTGTGTCTTCTCGGCGACGGCGAGGATCTTCTCTCCACGGTGATTTCCTTGACGATGTTATTTCGGTGAGTTATTTTAGGGTTCATTCTAAATCCTCATATCTACAGATCTGAACCTAATCGAGACTTTTTTTTCCGTAGTTATGTTCGATCGGTCGATCGGCTATTTCGAGTGTTGAGTAGGAGGAGGAGGATCGAATCCTCCTGAGTTCAGCCGAATTGTTGCTTCGACTCTATTTCGGTGAGCAAATCTTCATCTCGAGTTTCGGTTAATAGAGTTTGACTTGTGGTTTAACTGTATGTGTATTTTTGATTTTCTGCAGCTTGATTGAGTATTCTGTGTTCGGGACACCACTGTTGTAGTTTATTGGAGTCGTGTCCGACCCTATTGAGCAATTTCAACAAATTGGAATCAGGTAAACATTCATTCCCTTATTTTTAGTTCTTGCGAATGATCGATTATAACTCGGGTTGTGTATTCGTATTGTGGTATCGGACGAGTTCGTGACTGCGCTTTGGAGGTTGATCGTGTCTGGATTTTTATGTTGTTCGTGTTGAGTTCGGGTGGGGTGTTGGCGATTGGCGTGTCCAATTTGGTGTTCTTGTGTACCAGCTAATTAGATGCAGTTCACAGCATGTCCAAGTGCTGACCGTTCGCGTCTGGATTTCGTGTGTGTGTTCGGGCTGTGGGGGCGTGTTCGACTTTAGAATCAGTTCAGAACCTTTTCAAGTGGAGATCACTAATAATTTTCTCTCTTATTTCAATTCATTCAAGTGTATAATCTTTTGCTGAGATGTTATTCTGTGAGTTTCTTTATGCAAACAGTTTTCCTAAGCAAATTATGAACTCTGGGTTGGAACAATTGAACCTGGTATTAATTCAATCTCTGATTATTTTGCCTTGGTCAGAAGATCCTGAATCTCTATTTATGAATATAGGTTCTGTTAGTCCATAGCCATTTAATAAGTTTTGACGGGTTGTTCTCTTTTCCTGTGTGTTGTGTAAGCATAGATTTGGTATTGATGACTTATATTTTGGTTATCATGTTGCTGGTAGGAGTTGAGGGGTTGAGTAGTCAATATTCAATTCTTTGGTGATGCCATTTGTGGTAGTTGAGCTGTGCCATGTTATGAAAGAGAGTATCGGGTTTTAGATTTTGACTGGGTTATTGATTTTCCAAGATAACTCTCTTTATAATTACTCTGATGAATGATAAGAAAAGATTGATTTAGTTTACTAAAATGTTTAGTAAAGATGGAATTGTCTTTAGGCTACTCTATATTAATAAGTTAAGCATAAATGTTATTTAGCTATATTATTAATTAGTTCTATAAATTAGTTGACTAGATAGATGTATCGACCTAGTTATTTCTACTCTCCATAAGGTTTAAAGTATTTTACCTATGATAATTATTAATAGATAATTGAGCTACTTAGCTAAGTATATTAGAATTTAGTGACCTTTAAATGGTATTTGACCAACTTGTATCAAATTATTTAAATTTAGGTGGACATAGAGACTACTATCTCCCTATTTCCGATCTTCCCGGAGCAAAGGCAAGTACATTCTATGGTCTTGTGCATTTCATTATATCATGTGTTTTCTTGACTGACACACTGCAACACAACATGTATTTCTGGTGCTCATGTTCCTTGTTCTTATTACTTGTACCTGGGGAGGAGAAATATACTATTTATGTGACCAAACCCAAGAAACAACTCAGGTGTGTTTAGCTTAGACCCTGCATCGTGCACGCGGGTCCTAAGCCGTACCATTCATGTGCTTTAATGTGCTTCATGTGCTTACCCCTAGCCGGTCACATACTTAGTTATATTTTAAACATTGTACACACATATTCAGGAGATATATCATGTATTTAGTTCCTGTGATTCCTGAGATACCATGTTCTTTCATGTTCTTACACACCATGTTCTTTCATGTTCTTACATACCATGTTCCTTCATGTACTTTACACACCATGTTCTTTCATGTACTTATTCACCATGTTCTTCCTGTACTTTTCATGTTTTCTTGTACTTTCATATCATGATGTCTTGTTCATTACCTAGAACTGTACTTTGCTTCGCTCCTGACTGGATAAGTTGCAGGTATGCTTGCAGGATACCATTCTACCTTATGGGCCAGAGCCCGGGATCTTAGCTGAGCAGGATGGTCATGACTTAGCTTGAGGTTTCAGGTTTAGACTATTAGCTTTACTCTTAGATATTGTTTTAGAATTCATAGTACATTTCATTCTTGATGACTAGTACATTTATATACATAGAATTGTGGATTATGGTGATCATTCTGGGATACATTTTAGATGCTGTGATTATATACATTTATGATTATCTGGTTAGATTTTCCTAGCTTGGTATAGCTTACTTCGTCGTGTCTAATGACGAAGGCTGGGCGTGTCCGACTCGTGTCCGATTATTCGGGAGCGGGTCGTGACAACTTCCCCAGAAATCAATTGTACTCCCGTACTCTTTTTTCTTAGTTTGTAATAAAAATTT
This sequence comes from Iris pallida, assembly GCA_029216955.1. Taxonomy (NCBI): domain Eukaryota; kingdom Viridiplantae; phylum Streptophyta; class Magnoliopsida; order Asparagales; family Iridaceae; genus Iris; species Iris pallida. The sequence goes on from JANAVB010006396.1 coordinate 11,388,444, forward strand.
TATTCTTTGCAAACAGTGGGCTGAGTTCTTGCTCGGGCCAATAGCTGCTTCAGGAAGTGGCTAGCTCTGACAGCGCTGCGCGTCTGGGTGGCTGTGTGTCTGTAAAGATTAACTCCCTTGTATGGCGCCTGTGAAGATTAACCCTCTTATAGATCTCTAGGTGCTTTAGTTCTTTTTATGACGAATCTGTAATCGATCCTTGTAGCCATGATTTTAAATAAAGAAAGTTTTTCTTGTAATTATGATGAATTTGTAATAGATCCTTGTAGGCATGATTTAATAAAGAACTCTTTATGAACTGTGGTTTATGATCTTCTGTCTGCGCTTTCGGGTACCTGAGCTTTTTGAATCTTTGTGTAGCGATAACACTACCTACGCTTTTGATATGTCTAGGCATTTTCATGCTTCTACAGAATGGTGGAAATTAGGAAGAAGGTCAGTGGCGAACTTCTGGCTAACAAAGGGAAGGCGGTGGCGATGGAACAACTGATGAATCGAACCTGGAAGGAAGTTTGCCTTCCAGAGAGTAGTTGATGTGGTGGCCCCATGGCATTCATCCCCCCGAAACAAGTCAATGGAGAGACACGGGCCTTATTTACGGAAGATGAGATAACATAGGCGACATCATTCTGGTCCAACACATTTGTACTACATGTATTAGGGGATCGTCCGTTCTACGGTCAGATAAGAGCGTATGCTAGTCAGGTATAGAGGCCGAAAGGGAGTATGGAATTCTTCGCACGTGAAGACGGCTTCTTCTAGGTTATGTTTGGGTTGAAGGAAGACGCTGAACGAGTTTTACACGAGGGGCCATGGACTTTTGATGGTAGGCCCATTATACTCAAGGAATGGACGGCGGACGTCCGTTGCGAGCGGGAAGTGTTGCATTGCGTCCCAGTTTGGATACGGTTCCTACATCTTCCTATCCAGTCCTGGATGGATTCCATGTTAACCAAACTATCAAGTTTGGTTGGGGTCCCCATTAAAGCATATGAAGCTGCACTGACGCGCTCGCGGCTGCTATATGCTAGAGTTTTTGTGGACATCAAGGCAGGGCAACCCCTACCACGTCAGGTCGTGTACGAAATCCCTACAGGAGAGGTGTTCTATCAAAGAGTCAAATACGAGTGGGTGCCACCATCCTGTACACAGTATAAATGTTTCGGCCACATGACTCAAAAATGTCCTGCGGTTGATCGGGAACTACCTCAACAGGAGGAGCGAATGAACAACACGGGGTTGGTATCAGAACAAAATGAGAACCAAACATTTGTCGAAGCCTCTAACTCAGGAAGCGACTCTCAAGAAGCACTAGATAGGCAAATGATTACTCAAAAAGTGCTACCGATAGGAGCAGACCGCCCCTCCTCAATGGAGGATGATGCTATATTAACAGATGGAGAGGCCCAGACTGAGTGTCAGGATGGAGACATGGTCCTGGCTCTTGTTCCCGCTAACATGGGGACGGTGGTATTCCAAACGGGAAGCAGCAGCAGAGAAGGCATGGGAGCGAGAAGAAGAATGGCTACTAAGGGCAGCTAGTACTGCCTCCCGAACGGTGGGGGTGGCAGACAGCACAGAGAAGTTGCAGGGAACAGCAAAAAGCGACAGGCCACCGAAGGGCTAGCGGATGAACGAGGCTTCAGCGGGGACGGGAATCAATATCTCCTTGTGTACGTGGATAACACAGCTTGGCATGAACACATACAGCAGATTGAGAGAGCAAAAGTGCATGTTAACATGGGTGATACAAACATGGAGACTAACGTACCAGTCGCTTCCTCCGCTACTGGTGTGAGTGATTCGCTGGAGGACGCACCCACTAATTAGATGTCTCTAATAGCATGGAATGTGAGGGGCGCCTGCTCCATAGGAAAATGGAAGGAGATTAAAGCAGTTATGAGGAGGGAGAATGCCACCATCCACGCTCTCAAATAAAGATTAAGGTAGCCTTGACGCTTAACAAGCGCACTGCTACGCACTGGGAACACGCACATAACTTAGACCTGTGTGGTGTGGCCAGGATATGGGTCTGTTGGGTTCGACGCAACTGGCAAGGTGTTGTCGTTCTCCGGACTGAACAAGTTGTTGCTATAGAACTCTCCAACATAGGGGGATTCAAATTCATGTATGGTGCTATCTACGACAGCAATGACAAAAGAGGGAGGGAGGTGTTATGGCGGGAACTTATCCAGCTCAGTGCCATTGCATCCGACTCCAGACTTCCACTGCTCATTATGGGTGACTTTAATGTCGTATTATACTCTAATAAAAAGGTCGGAGGCAGGCCTGTCCCTGACCCTATTTTTTATGACTTCCAGAATTGCCTCACTAAGTCGGGCCTGTGCGAATTAGAGAGGAGCGGACACACATGGACATGGCATAATAAAGCGGTGACGAATCGAGTAACATGCCAATGTGATCGGGCATTGGGGAACAGTGCCTGGTTCTCAATGTTCCCCTACGCTATCGTCAAGGGATTGGAGGCGGGCATCAGTGACCACTCGCCCATCCAAGTTGTCCTTACTGCACACAATGCGAGGAAGGCCCGGCCGTTCAAATATGCGAACAATTGGCATCTCATAGAGGGTTACGGTGCGGAGGTGAAGAAGGGTCTGCTCCTTCGGGTCGAAGGCAACCCACAACACTTCTTGGTCCAAAAACTTAAGGAAACCAAGAGGATACTCAAGGTGTGGTACTGCGGTCGGCCTCACACTGATGCAAAAACTAAGGCGAAAGAGCTCCGGGAAGACCAAAACAGACTACAACAGGACATGCTCAATGCTTCCTTAGCAGCAAAGGAACGCCAACTTTCTGAAGAAGCTCGCCTTCTCCTACTTCAAAATAAAATTTTGCTAGCACAAAGAGCAAAATGTTCATGGTTGAAGGAAGGGGATAAATGCAGTAAGTTTTTCTATGTCGTGGTACGGGCACAACAGCACCACAACAGCATATCGAGCTTATTGGGTGACGATGGGAAGGAGATAGACTCGGAGACAGGCATCCAACAAGAGGCAGTCAGGTATTAATCTGAGCTTTATAACCAATCTGATTATTCTACGTCCTTTCCTACTCTTGTGTGCAAGAAGGTGGTAACTAAACATGGGAATAATGAGCTATTGACACATGTAATCATGGAGGAGGTAGAGGATATCATCAAAAGCGCAGACCTGAATAAAGGGTTTAATAGTAAATTTTATAAAATCTACTGGGACCAAATTAAAGATCTCGTACTGGAGGTGGTTCAGGACTTCTTCAACCATGGCAGGTTCCTGAAAGAACTCAACCACACCTTTCTTACTTAGTTCCTATGGTGGAGGGGGCTACGTCTCTCTTGGACTTCCGTCCGGTAGCATGCTGTAATTATTTGTATAAAACAATTACGCATCTCATGTGCAGGAGAATGAGAAATATTATACAGGTTATGATCTCCGCGAATCAGACAGCTTTTATTAAAGGGAGGTCCATATCCGATAGCATGCTAGCACACGAGTTGGTGAGGGACTTCAACAAAGTGGGGAGGAGGTGCAAAAGCGTGTATCAAACTCGACTTGAGGAAGGCATATGACACTGTCAATAGAGAATTTTTCTGTAAACAACTGATGCTGGATATGAGTTTTGATAGTTCCTGGGTAGGCATGGTCCAGGAATGTATCACGACAGCCTCCTTTTCTGTTCTGATACGTGGTCAGCCTTGTGGGTTTTTTCAAAGTAGCACGGGCCTTCGACAAGGGGACCTATTGTCACCGTATCTATTTTCGTTGGTTATGGAGTACTTCACAAGTATGATGGAAGTTGCATTACTCAAGAAGAAGATCCAGCCACTTTATAAGATGGTAGAACCTCATATCTAATCTATGTTGATGATCTTTTGGTTTTACTAAAGCCTACAATAGAAGGGATGTCCACTGTCGCACAGATTATGGGGTAGTTTGGTTAGATGTCGGGGCTACACCTCAATTGGGAAAGATATTTTGACAAACACTTCAACAGGAAGGAGGTAAGGGCTGCAATACTTTGAATCGACAAAGGTGAACTTCCTGTAAAGTACCTTGGCATACCCCTATGTGTGAATTATGCTCGTAATGCGGAGTGCACAAGCCTCGTCAAGTTTACTAAGAGGAGGCTGGAAGGGTGGCAAGCCCAATGCCTCTCATTTGGCGGGCGCATAGAGTTAGTGAGGTCCGCCATTACGGGCCTGACTTCCTTCTGGTTACAGCATTGGTGCTACCGAGAAATACTATCTAGAAGATTGAAAGCATGTGTGCTAACTTTATTTGGCGGGAAGGGGGGATTACATGCTATTGCATGGAATCAACTCTGTCCTCCACATAAAAAGGGGGTGTTGGGCTCCGTTCGTTCCAAAAATTACGAGACACAGCTGGACTGAAGCGGGCCTGGAAATTCGTGAATAGCGGGTCACTATGGGCAGAGTGGCTGAGTAACCGCTACCTCAAAGGGGAATTTTTTTGGACGTACGTATCCAATAATAATGAGTCGGTTACGTTTAAAAATACACTCCGCAACCGACGACATCTCAAAGGCGCTATTTGCAAGTTTTGGTGTTTTTCCCTTTGGACTAGAAAAGATAGTCCCACATCGGCTACACCAAATGGTGACTATCTCAATATAATGTATTGCTTGTGTTGAGGTGTGCACATGAGGTGTAGTGGGGCACAAGTTTGTGCCATGTGGAAGTATTTTCCTAGAAGGAAAAAGGATTAAATCCAACAAGGATGCAAGTTAATTTTTGTTGTGCGGACTCGGACTCGGACACGGACTCCAGGATGTCTCGTGCATGCACGGGAGTGTTCGGGGGGTAGGCGTGGACTGGCACACTTCTATGCTGATTGTGGGATGATCTAAAATATCAAACTCTATTTTTGAGTATTGGTATTTTAGTCCCACATCGGATAGGAGAAGAGGTGAAGTCTCAACTCTACTCTATAAATAGAGCCCCTTGGCCTCCTTTGAAAGATACACCAAAAAGAGAGTTAAGGGAGTCTGTAAAGTCAAGGAAGCCCGTTCAAGTCTCAAATATTGACTTACGAGCATTCCAGAAGTTCTTCGTGAACTTCCTGGTTCCTGGAAGATGTTCGTGCTCGTGTGGGGCGAATAAAGCTTTGAGCAACGGTGGTTCATTCACCCCAGCATCTCATTCTCGCCTGTCATCGCTGCTGTTGTCTTTCTCAGTAACTTCTTTTTAGAAGCTCTACTGCCGATAGTCGCTTGCACAAAAGTCTTTTTAGATTTTTTGTGTATTACGTAGAATCTTTTTAGATCCTCGTAATTCAGATTCCTCCAGGATCTCTATTGTACATCTTCTTTAAGGTGTTACATTTGAAACGTTGTCTTTACAATTGTTTCAGTTTTAGAATTTTCTATCGAAAATTGTACCTCGGTATTAACAATCTCAAAGCTTTATTGAGAAGATGGATAATTCTCGTGCTTCGCTCATCGATACCGGCTTTAACAAGTTGGAGAAATTCGATGGCGAACACTTCCAGATATGGAGACGAAAGGTCACTTTAAATCGTCAACTTGTGAATGTTGATCACGTGCTGTCAGAAGAAGAACCGATCGTTCCAACCACTGGATCTGCTGCGGCTGTGGCCGCTGCTACGACCAAGCAAGCGAAGTGGAAGAGAGAAAACAGTATATGCAAACTACTGATACTCAATTCCATGGAAGACTCTCTGGCAGAGTCCTACTCCAAGAAGACATCTGCCAAAGAGATATGGGACTCCTTGGAAAAGCTCTATGAAGATGACGAGAACCAGTCCAAGATCTTCATGGTAGAAAAATACCATAAGTGGACCTTCGAAGACGAGAAGTCGATGCTGTCCCAAGTGAAGGAGTTTCTGAAGTTGCGTCAGAAACTAGAAGACGAGAACATGCCCCTCGTCGACAAGTTTATCGTTGGAGGGATCGTCGCAAAACTTCCTGCAGGATGGAGCAACTTCTATGCAAGGATGCATCGAAAGAAGATGGAAATTAGCTTGGAAAATTTCTTGCAAGAGATCCATGTTGAGGACGAGATGTGCTCTCAACAGAAGATGGATACTCTGTCCAAGCAACTGGCGAAGGCAAATCTGGTCCAAACCAGAGAATACCAGGGGAAGCAGGCTGCTTCTCATTGCAAAAAGAAGGACTTCACGAATCTGAAAGTGAAGGGTCCTGCTTTCAAGCAGCAGAAGTCCAAGTCCCATGTGACTTGCTTCAATTGTGGCAAGAAGGGCCACTACAAATCTGAATGCAAGTCCAAGCCAAAAGAACAAGGTGAGCCTAGTAAGGTTTCTATGATTACTAATCTAGTTGCCATGATAGCACAGGTTGCAACTGTGGGGGCTGACTTGGACTGGTGGATAGACACTGGTGCGACCTGCCATGTCTGTTCAGACAAGGACTGGTTCGTCTCTTATGAGCCAACTTCAGAGAAGGTCATAATGGCAAACCAGGCACAAGCTGAAGTACTGGGGATCGGGACGGTGGAGCTGAAACTCACATCGAGGAACACTCTGACGCTTCAAGGTGTGAAGCATGTTCCAGTAATTGCTAAGAACCTAATCTCTGGAAGTCTGCTCTGCAATGTAGGCTTGAGGATGGACATCAATGCTGGCCAGTTGGTGATGTCCAAGAAGGGTACATTCTTCGGGAAAGCTTTCCAAACTGAAGGAATGTATAAGATTCAGCTTGTTGTAACCCAGCATGATAATATAAATACAATCACTTTTTCTAATTATTCTCTTGAGTTGTGGCATAATAGGCTAGGACATGTTCATTGTAAAAGGATTTACATAATGTCTAGTCTAGGACTTATCTCCAAGTGTGGGGGTAAGGTAGAGAAATGCGAAGTATGTGCTCAGACGAAGATCACAAGAAAACCCTTTCACAGGGTCCATCGAAGCACAGATCTTCTGGAGTTGGTTCACTCAGATATCTGTGACTTCAAACAATTCTCTACAAAGGCCGGGATGAAGTATTTCATTACTTTCATCGATGACTTCTCAAAGTATGCTTTTGTCTACTTGCTCAAGTCTAAAGACGAAGCATTCGAGAAGTTCAAGGAGTTCAGGGCCGAGGCTGAGCGGCAAACTGGACAACAACTCAAGAGGTTAAGGAGTAATCGAGGCGGGGAGTATCGGTCTCATGAATTCTTATCATTCTGTAAAGAACATGGAATCATCAATGAGACAACAGCTCCGTACTCTCCTCAATCCAACGAAGTAGCAGAAAGGAAGAACAGAACGTTGACAGAGATGATGAACTCCATGCTGTTGACTGCGGGTCTTCCAAAGTGCTACTGGGGAGAAGCTGCACTAACGACAACGTTCATTCTGAATAGAGTGCCATATGCAACTTCCGACATAACTCCTCATGAACTCTGGTTCAAAGTCAGACCTAACTTGAATGTCATTCGAGTGTGGGGGTGTCTGGCTTATGTGAAGCTCCCGGATCTGAAGATTCAGAAGCTGGGGACAAGGACTACGAAGGCGATCTTCTTGGGTATGCCGAGAAGAGTGATATTCGGAGATTCCTTGATATCAAGTCAAACCATATCATCGAATCTCATGATGCTGAATACTTTGAAGACAAGTTTGCAAAACACAAGAATATTGTTCTCGCGGATCTTTCGGAGAATGATGAGGGTACAAAGCAGACAGAAGTCTTTAATGAACCAGTAGTCCAAGATGAAGCTGTCGTCAAGGAGATACCAGCTGAACCAGAACTCGCTGAGCCGTCAACTAAGCGAACGAGGAGGCCGAAAGACTTCGGAGATGACTTCGTCACCTATCATGTGGAAGCAGATCCGCTTACCTATGATGAGGCGATGAAGACCAGAGATGCTGTATTCTGGAAGGAGGCGATAGACAACGAGATTGACTCAATCACCTCCAACAACACATGGGTATTGGTTGACCTGCCAGAAGGAGCAAGACCCATCGGATGCAAATGGATCTTCAAGAAGAAGATAAAAGAAGATGGAACCATTGACAAGTTCTAGGCCAGGCTAGTGGCCAAGGGGTTTGCTCAGAAGCAGAAGATCGACTACTTTGACACTTATGCTCCAGTAGCTCGGATGACAACCATCAGATTGTTAATTGCTCTAGCAGCAATACACAAGCTGGTAATACATCAGATAGATGTAAAAATGGCATTCCTTAATGGCGAGCTGACCGAAGAGATCTATATGCAACAACCAGAAGGTTTTGTCGTCAGAGGTCTGGAAGACAAAGTCTGCAAGTTGATGAAATCTCTGTATGGTTTGAAACAAGCTTCCAAAATATGGCATGAGAAGTTTGACAAGGTGATAAGGTCAAATGGCTACAGGGTCAATGAAACAGACAAGTGTGTCTATACGAAGTTTGCTGACGGAAGAGGAGTAATCGTTTGTCTTTACGTGGACGACGTGCTAATCCTAGGTACGGATTTAAGCTACGTCACAGAGACAAAGAAATTCCTCTCGACCAAGTTCAGTATGAAGGACTTGGGGGATGCCGACGTAATCTTGGGGCTCAAGATCATCCGGACAGGCACTGGAATAGCGCTGTCACAATCTCATTATATTGAGAAGATGCTCACTCGCTACGGGTATCAAGATCTTCCCATAATTGATACACCGTACTGGAGTAATCAGAAGCTGGAGCCTAATTCGAGGGAAAGCGTCAGGCAGTTGGAGTACGCTAGCGTCATCGGAAGCTTGATGTATGCCACTACTGCCACAAGGCCTGACATAGCTTTTGTCGTGGGAATGCTGAGTCGGTTCACTAGCAATCCAGGCGTTGAGCACTGGAAAGCTGTGAAGCGTGTTATGAGATATCTCAAGAAAACTCAGACATATGCACTTTTCTACAGCGGAGATCCGTCAGTAGTGGAAGGCTTCAGTGATGCTAGCTGGTGTTCAGATATGGAGAGCGAGTATTCCACAGGTGGATTCGTATTCGCCATAGGCAGAGCTGCTATATCGTGGAAGTCGAAAAAGCAGACTATGTTATCTCGCTCCTCCATGGAATCTGAATTCTTTGCATTGGATGCTGCTGCAGATGAAGCAGAGTGGCTTCAGGAGCTCATGTATGATCTTCCGGTGGTTGGGGCTCAGATACCGACAATACCGATATACTGTGACAACCAGGCGACAGCAGTAGTGGCATCAAATGAACTCTTCAACGGGAAGAAGAGAACGGTGCGGTTGAAGCACAGAGCAGTACACGATCTTATCAAGAGAGGTGTTATTGCAGTGATTGAAGTTCGGAGTCAGGAGAACCTGGCGGATCCGTTCACCAAGGGCCTCAAGTGCCAGCTGGTCGATGACACAGCTTGTAAAATGGGTTTGAAAGCATTCTGATAGTGTGTCTTTGTAATCCTACCATAAAGTTTTATGCTATTAGTTCAAAGAGAAATCTACTAGGCATCTAACTTTTGGTTCAAAGGAGGATCACTGACTGGAAAACTATCAGGTAACAGTGGGTACTTGTTCTCTGGAATATGGAAGGGATACGGACCCATAACCACTGTTGTCTACTATATATTTTCTGCGGAAAAAATAGATCCTGTGGAAGGTTGGCTTAAACGCCTTAATGAGTTCTCAGGCAGAGTGAATGCCTGGTGTACTTTACAGGAAGCACGGTAGAGCAGCACTACAAGGAGTGAAACTCCATGCTACAGTGGGGTGACTCCACCATGAGGTTCCCAGGTAGGGGTAATGCCTCAGCTTTGCAAGCCAAGTCATAGCGGCGTAGCACCGCAAATAGACAGGTAGCCTAATACTGTATGACGTAATTAAAGAGTTGTAGACAGCACTACAAAGGGGAGGATGGCCCCATGTTATAGTGGCACGACACCACGATGAGGTACCCAGGTAGGGGTAAAGCCTCGGCATTGCAAGCCATGTCGTTGCGGCGTAACACCGCAAGGAAGCCTTAGGGTTCATGCTGGATAGTTTGGCACTACAAAGAGGCTTGTGACCTCATGCTACAGTAGTATGACACTACGATGAGGTTCCCAGGTAGGGGTAATGCCTCGGCTTCAGGCCATGTCATAGCGGCGTAGCACCGCAAGGAAGCGCAAGGCTTCATGTCATATCTCTTTAATAAAGAACTCACCTATAGTGTATGGAAAGAGATATCAGGCCGTCTCTTGAGGGTAAACTTGTAGACGCCCAAAATTATATACTGAAACCAGGCTGGCACAGGGCCTTCAATGTGCAGCCAGAAGCACAGCTGATGTCATTATGTGAGTACGAAGAATTGCAGTTATGGTACAGAATTCAAGGCTTAGTCCATTCTTGTATCATGCTGTTATTTAAGCTATGCGGGAAGATTCAAGTCGTAGTGACATCTCTCCTAATGCATAATGGGCAGTCACTGTGGGGAACGCTCAACCCATATATTGAGATATGTGGGGGATTATTGGTGTTTTTGCCTTTGGACTAGAAAAGATAGTCCCACATCGGCTACACCAAATGGTGACTATCTCAATATAATGCATTGCTTGTGTTGAGGTGTGCACATGAGGTGTAGTGGGGCACAAGTTTGTGCCATGTGGAAGTATTTTCCTAGAAGAAAAAAAGGATTAAATCCAACAAGGATGCAAGTTAATTTTTGTTGTGCGGACTCGGACTCGGACACAGACTCCAGGATGTCTCGTACATGTACGGGAGTGTTCGGGGGGTAGGCGTGGACTGGCACACTTCTATGCTGATTGTGGGATGATCTAAAATATCAAACTCTATTTTTGAGTATTGGTATTTTAGTCCCACATCGGATAGGAGAAGAGGTGAAGTCTCAACTCCACTCTATAAATAGAGCCCCTTGGCCTCCTTTGAAAGATGCACCAAGAAGAGAGTTAAGGGAGTCTGTAAAGTCAAGGAAGCCCGTTCAAGTCTCAAATATTGACTTACGAGCATTCCAGAAGTTCTTCGTGAACTTGCTGGTTCCTGGAAGCTGTTCGTGCTCGTGTGGGGCGAATAAAGCTTTGAGCAACGGTGGTTCATTCACCCCAGCATCTCATTCTCCCCTGTCATCGCTGTTGTTGCCTTTCTCAGTAACTTCTTTTTAGAAGCTCTACTGCCGATAGTCGCTTGCACAAAAGTCTCTTTAGATTTTTTGTGTATTGCGTAGAATCTTTTTAGATCCTCGTAATTCAGAATCCTCCAGGATCTCTGTTGCACATCTTTTTTAAGGTGTTGCATTTGAAACGTTGTCTTTACAATTGTTTCAGTTTCAGAATTTTCCATCGAAAATTGTGCCTCGGCATTAACAGCAAGATTATTTATGATGGCAGAAAAATAGACCTCTGGCTGGATCCGTGGATCTCTCATCATAGCCTACTGGACCTGACAAGTGGACTTTATTAGAGGGAAGCTACTAGGAAGGGGGCGGTGGCAAGCTTGTTGCAGGAGGGAAAAAGGGCTATACATAGGCATGCTGTAGCACTTAAGTTTGCTAATATCATCACACAGGTGCAAAATGATCCCAAGTCCAACGTGGGCATGTGGGTATGGGAGGCGTTAACCTCTTCTTCCACTGACAGCAAAGCTAGAGGGGCCTCCATCTCTAATATTTGCTTTGATATTATCAGAGGCCATTCCCCGTTGATCGAGCACTTCGACTTCATTTGGGTGCCTGGACTCGCGAGAAAAATGTAGTTGGTTATGTATAGATTGCTCCTACGCTGACTCCTGACTCGGGACCGACTCAACAAATTTGGAGTACAGATACATAGCGATAAATGTGCGATGTGTTATGGCCATGCTGAATCCATTGACCATTTGTTCCTTTAATGTCCGATTGTAGCTACTATATGGCAAGAGGAGTACCATAAAATACAAGGCGGCGTTGTCGGCATGTTTTCTATTCGAGAAACTATAGACGAGATCTCACACATGAGACAACGAGGTCCGATATGGTTCAAAGAAGCTTGACTCCAGTTAGCTGTGACTATGTGGCACGGCTGGCGAGAGCGCAATAGGAGGATATTTGAGAACCTTTTCACTTCTCCCTTGGGAATTCTACATAATATTAACAATGATGTAAATGACATGAGGTGAGGTAGATGATCGTGGAGTGATTGTAAGTCTGTTTATTTTGCTCTTTTGAAATATATATATATATATATATATATATATATATATATATATATATATATAGAGAGAGAGAGAGAGAGGAGGGATCCGCATCCCCAATGCATTTCCATGATAACACCCGTTGGATCTTCTTTAAGCCATCTAATCTTAACCGTTGAAAAATCAACGGTTAAGATTAGATAAATTAAACAAAATCTAATGGATGTGAAAGAGGGGATGCACAAGTGAGGGGATACAAAATCCTATGGAGGGTGTCTACTTGTCACCCCCCACATGCTATCATCATGCACCCATGTGCATGATGATAGCATGTGGGGGGTGACAAGTAGACACCCTCCATAGGGTGGCACCTCACCTCCCTCATCCTCTATATATAGAGAATAAGGGAGGTAGGGTGCCACCTCACGGGAGGGTGTCTACTTGTCACCCCCCCCATGCTATCATCATGCACATGGGTACATGATGATAGCATGCGGGAGGTGACAAGTAGACACCATCCATAGGGTGGCACCACACCTCCCTCATCCTCTATATATAGAGAATAAGGGAGGTAGGGTGCCACCTCACGGGAGGGTGTCTACTTGTCATCCCTCATGTTATCATCATGCACATGGGTGCATGATGATAGCATGTGGGGGGTAACAAGTAGACACCCTCCATAGGGTGGCACCTCACCTCCCTCATCCTCTATATATAGAGAATAAAGGAGGTAGGGTGCCACCTCACGGAAGGGTTCTACTTGTCACCCCCCATGCTATCATCATGCACATGGGTGCATGATGATAGCATGTGGGGGGTGACAAGTAGACACCCTCCATAGGGTGGCACCTCACCTCCCTCATCATATATATATATATATATATATATATATATATATATATATATATATATATATATATATATATATATATATATATATATATATATAAGTGAGCTTTACAAAAATGAAATGCTACGCAACTACAGAGATATCAAAAAGTGTGTCGGGAGAACCTTGATCAGCGCGTGATCAATGTGCTCCGTTGACGATCCGAACAAAATTTATTGTAAAGCATAGAAAAGAAGCTCTTTAGAGGAACCATGTGCCTGTCATATGATGTCATTCAGGTCTGCACCGACTACGAATTTGTACCCTTGAGAATTATAGACACGTTCGGATTTGGATCTCGAGATATAAGAAAATTTTGTATAAAGGATAAAATTGGATATATTTGCATCAAAGACGGCATAATATAACAATTTGCATATAGGGGGGATGAGGCGCCATTGAAGATGGCGTATTGTTGGAAATGCCATCTCTAATGGCTCCCCATAACTGAGAATTTGATTGTGACACCATTGATTTTTGCAAATCAAAGGTACGCAATGTGACGTCATTGTTGTTGGCCCCCCGCATTAAAGTAGGAGGGGGGAGACATTGTAGTTGGCGCCCCTTATTAAATACAATCTTGTTGTATGGCTAGCTTAGTACTAGCTCACTACTAGCAAATACTGATGTGTTGGAGACTGGTAACCAAGTTTACATGTTTAGGTGGTCAACAGCTTTTGAAAAATATTCTTTAAATATTTCTCTTATGTTGATTGGCTCCCAAAAATTTTGGGTGATGACATCTCCCATTATGTGACATCTGACATGGAAGGTGACATGACAGCTGACATGTCATGTTTTAATCCAAAAAATTAATTATCCAAAAAAATTATTGTTAATGTTAATGGTAATGCTAATTTTAATTTAATGTTAATATTAGTTTAATGTTAATGTTAAAATTAATATTAATGCTAATTAATGTTAATATTAATATTAATATTCATGTTAAGTTGAAGTTAATATTAATTTTAGTATTAATTTTAATGTTAATGCTAATTTTAATTTAATGTTAATATTAATTTTAATGTTAATGTTAAAGTTAATATTAATGTTAATTCTAATATTAATGTTAATGTTAATTTTAATATTAATATTAATGTTAACCAGCTAAACCTGTACACTTGGTTACCTCTCTCCGCCACATCAGCATTTGCTAGCAATGAGCTAGTACGAAGCTAGCCATAGAGCAATTTCGTATTAAATATAGGAATGGGGCGCACCATTCTTGTTTTTTTTATTCATGAAAAATTAGTTTTCACGAAAAATTATATTCTCTTGACTTGGACAATTTAAAACATAATTATTATTTAAAACTCAAAACTAGATATGAACAATTTAAACACAACATGTTGAGTTAATTAAATTGAAACTATATAATATTAAGTTAGATTGTATAAAATAGAAGATTAATTTAACCAGTCTCTAGATTTGAAATTTAAGTTAATCTAATATAATTTAATATTTAATCTATTATCTAATATTAAATATTAAATATAGGTGTATGTATCTTCTGATATTTAAAATACTAAATTAGATAATGGATTAAAAAATTGAATATTATATAATAGATTAAGTATTAAATAGACTAGATTAACTTAAATTCAAATCTAGATACCGTGGTTAAGTTTATCTTCTACTTTATATAATTTAACTTAATTTAATCTATTTTTATTTTAATTAATTCAAGAGACTGTGTTTAAATTGTTCATATCTACTTTTAAATTTTACATAATAGATTATGTTTTAAATTGTCCCATGAAAGTTCCGAGAAAATTAAAAAAAATGGGGCGCTAACTACAATGGCCTCCCATCCTTACATTTAATACGGGAAGCCAACTACAACGGCTTCCCACTCCCTATTGTAATGCGGGATGACAACAGCTATGGCACCCCATTGCTTATCTTTATAAATTGAACGTTTTCAACACAATGTGCCGTCTCCAATGACGTGTAGTGTCCCGTTCTGCGAAGGCACTAGATGGATAAAGAAATCGGTGCTGGCTCGAGAGAAAACCTTCACAAAGATGATTAATCTGGTTGAGTGGACTAAGACTCATTTTCTGATTCTTTCACGCCTAATATGAATCTAAGTTTGAGAATGAATGTTATTGCTAATAACAAGATAGTAATTATTATGAATGCTAATATGATGAATCAATATGCTTATAAGAGAATTTATGTGTTGCTATGCTAAGACAAGAAATAAAATAATCTGTATGCTAAGAAGTAAGATTGTTGTCTGCTAATAAGAAAGGAATGCTGCCATGGTCGATAGAACGCTGCCTTGATAAAACAGATAAGATGTTGACATGCTAAAGATATATTTTGTTTTGAATATGACTCCTTGCCATGTTTAATAAGAAAAGAGAGAAGTTGTTGGCATGTGATTCGAAGAAGAGAAGAAATGCACGAAATGAACGTGTCGTATATCTGTTTAGGCACGAAATGAACGTGTCGTTTATCTGTGAAATCCGAACAATCTGTAAAATATGACCCATATGTGAATAGTTTGATTTATTTGATAGAAATGCTAGAGTATGCATTGGTCTCGGACAACTTGTACATAAGGTAAAAATTTGTCTCTCGGGTGGATTCCTGGGGCGCTGAGAACCACTTGGCCTAGGGAAGATTATGGCACCCTGGGTGAAAAGGGTGTCAATATCTGAGTTCTTAGCGACGAACTAAACCAAAGAATCATAACGGCTAACCATGGAAAATGATCAATAGACCATCATATAGATAGGTGCTGATTGGTGAAGAGCTGAACCCTGAGCCACAGCTGCTAGTATGTGTGTGTATCAGTGCGGAGCTGAGTCGAAGATGTCACAGATGCTGGTATGTACATATATTAGTACAGAGCTGAGCCTTGAGTCACAGCTGTCAATCGAGTTTGTATGTGTCAGTACTGTTCTTGTAAGAGCTAACAAATGCGGAGAGGAACAGGGAACATGTGTTGGTTATATTATATTTATGCTAATCCTTGTCTTGTGCAGGAATAGACTGTTGGCCATGGTAAGAATTACAAAAAAAGTGATATATGTGTTGCTTAAGTTTTTTGAACATGATTTGCTTATAGAGAATGATCTGTTGCCTAGAATATATGTCCCGCTAAAAGAAATTTGATTGAATATGACTCATGAATATGCTGCGCCTGTGAGCCCCCTGAATTTTAGAGATTTTTCAAAAAATTTAAATAAATTATTTTCGATAATTCATTTTTATCTAATTATCATTAATGCGCTTTTTTGTGACTTTGACTTCTGGAACGTCAGAGATATCAATCTCGGGAAACTTCCTTCACAAGTTTGTAGTAGACAAGATTATCTTCATTTTGATATATCATGTCCTACTGAAACTTGTTCCTTTGTACTCTTTTTGCATCGCACAACTTCGGGTCAATTTAGGTCATTTGATCGTTGAATAATTATTAATAATTTTCCACTTTTATCTTTGATCATCATATGCACGTTGTCGTGACTTTTAATTTAGGAGCACAAGACTAGTCATTTTTTCAAAACCAACTTCTCGTGCATGATCTAGTCGAGACACCCTACACCCATGACATTCGTGTCCCACTCAAACACAAGACCTAATCTTAATTCATCCCACGGAGTCACATTTATTTTTGACTTGAATTGGGGACACCCTTTCGACCCGAACCTGTCAACCCAAAATATGGACATGGCCCACATTAAGCCTATTACCTATATGACTCTTGTGTCTCATTCAATTGAGCCCTCATATGTTACTTATTTATCCGTGATCATAAATGAATAAATTAAATTATTTATTGCACCAAGTCCGATTTTGACCCAACCCGACTCAATTGAACCCAACCCAAGCTTCATGTTGTCCTCTCATGACTACCCAAACACCCCACACAAATTTTTCTCTCTTTCCTACTCTATCTCTCTTTCTCTCTCTACTTTATTTAAATATCTCTTCCTCTCTCTCTTTCTATATATATATATATATATATATATATATATATATATATATATATATCACACTCTGTCTCTCCTTATTACACACAATACACCCCTATCACCATCAGCCAACACTCCTCTCCCCCTCTCCCATCACAGTCGACATCACCCCCTCCCCTCCTTTTCTTCTTTAACATCATCATCACCATCAACCTCACCATTAACATCACCACCACCACCATCACTCTCACCATAACCATCTACTTCTCCTCCTCCAACTTTTTCTCCTTCTCCTCCTCTTCCCCCCGGCCAGCAGCTCGAGCGCAGCCGTCGGCCACCACCATCGGTGTAGTGCCCCGTCCCAGCTCAGTCAATCGGAGGAATCGAAACGCCGATGGCGTTCGGACTTAGCCTTGCAACGGCTGCTCGAAGATATCGCTCGGTCGAGGCGACCGCTCGCTCAGGTGGGGTAGTTTCGGTGAACTTGCCTCATTTTAGCCTTCACATAATAAATCGCATATTTTCAACTTGCACAAGTAGGCTTGATAATAAAAGAGACGAATTCACATAGCTAAAGAGAATAATTTCGACGGGTCCAATTGAGTTAGAATATGGAAAGGTCCAACGGTCGGCTTAGAGTTGGTGCACGGCGTGCTTTGAAAATGACACTCGATCTTTCGTCCCATGGCTTGGGAGAAGAAAAGTTGGTTGAGTAGGCGAAGTTATGATCGTAGCCTAAGTCATAAGTGTCGCCCGTATGAATGCTTCAGAAAGCATGCATGGTCCCATCGTCCAAGGCTTGGCATAGCCTTGGCTTGTCTATGAGTTAAGTTGCGTTGAGCGGCTTGTGACCTAAGTCTAGGCACCCGAGTGACTTGGCCGTTCAAGTCGAATGCGTGCACGGCACGATCCATTAAGGTAAAGCTTGACGCAGCCTTTGCTCGTTAAGTTGTTGCAAAGTTAAGCTAGGCAAAGTTATGCCGGTCGACCTAAGACGTTACAAGTACCATCCCGCTCTTTCGCGGTTTGTCAAAGTTATGTAGCCACGATCTCAAGGCCCGTCGACTTGGGCAGGAGTATTGCGTAGAGCACCATTGGCTTAAGGCACGGTGCACGGACTTAGTGTTTAAGACAAGGACCACAATTGATTCAAAGTGAGTTTTGAGAAAGGACTATCAAATAGGCGTTCATGAGTTGAACAAAATGATATGGTAACAAGGAAAGAATGCTCGCGACCGTGGGTCGTCGAGGGGTCTCAAGGATAGAAGTCTTGAACTTGGTTTTGAAAGAGATGGTAACACTGAAAGAAGGATGACTGTGTGAGACGTCAGTTTGAGTCGAGTCTTGCATGGTTATGGACAACTTGTACAAGGTAAAAAGGAAGGGTTTCCTCGGATCGACAACCTGGGGCCACAGGACCGATCCGGCCTAGGAGGAAACAGGTATAGCTGTGCCAGGTAGAGACAACATGTATTCGGTGGACGGTCATTGGGGCTCGCTACTTGCTTTGACCGGACCATCCTATACGCCAGCTATGAGTCCAGGATGGCTTGTTCTGCCAGTGACCCGTGTTCATATAGATGTCGACAACATAGAGGCTATTCGCACGTATACCTTTGGAATTGAGTCGAATCGAAGGTGTATACAAGTTAGAACATGATGGTTGGGGCCTAAGATGTGGCTTCAACATAGGTAACATGCTTGGCACAGGGGTGTGGCATCGACTCGTAAGTCTTGGCATATAAGTTGTATTTGTTGGATTTGAGTTGTCTGGAGTTTAAGTCAGGAATCGCCGCAAGGCAAAGTTGGTCGACACAAGTTCAGAAGTCTTGATTGGGTCAGTTTGTGATAAAAATAGCAAGGGTCGTGAGGCGGCGACATGATTAAGTCAGATTGAGTGGCGAGGCACAACCTCCGTACGGACTGGTAGCTGGATCACACGGAAATAGAGTCTATCGTGTAGTTGCGTCTCTGATTTTCGGCCGTAAGGCAAGCACGACTTGATAGGTTAACATTGTTCGCACGAGGAGGGTCTAGAGGCAAAGCATGAGTTAACATTGTCGACGCAAGCACGGGATGGTCTAGCGACACATAATAGGCCAAGGCGTCTGTCCTAAAACTGATCCTAAGACAAGAGTAGAAAGACAAATCAAAAAGGGACTATGTTGTACAAAGTAAATCAAACGTGTTGGTTTTGTATGGGTGGGCGAGGAGCTCATTCTACCAGTACAGTTGAGTACAGACACCCACATAGTTTCTATGTGCAGGCACAGGTAGAAGCTCGTGGCGAGGAGCTCGCTTGGATGCATCGAGGCACGGAGTTTCTTGGCAATTCGAAGCATGCGGCCGTATGGAGTCAAGACTTATACGGGACATATTGTATGGACATCGCCTTCTGAAGCATCCGCTGGTTCAAGATATGTACTCAGAGATGAGAGAGAGCAGAGTGAACTTGTAATGAGAGAAAAGTGAGCTTGAGAGACTTGTAATCTTGGCCTTGCGCCCTTTGCAATCTTTGTTTCAATATCAATAAAGAGCTTCTTTGAATAACTTGTGTTTTGGCTTCAAATTTCCGTTGCTATTATTCAATGTCTCTGTATGGGACTTCTGTGCGACGATCCCGTTACAGCCGCTGAAATCGGCCGTTATGGAACCCGTCTTGCACAAGCACAATCTAGGCTCGTGCGGCATCATGCCTTAGCGAGGACGATCGCTCCTATGGGAGCGGGGCATGACATAATGGTATTAGAGCACGGCTTTACGTCCTTGGACTATCGATTGAATTCTTTAACTCCATTATTTTCGCAAATTCTGAAGTGTTGCTTCCGCAAGGTTGTTATCGTTGGTGCGCTCTCTCTCAAATGTTCCACGGGATGTCCACACAATAAGTCTATCTATTTTGCAAAATATAGGAGAACAGTTTTTGTCAAAATAAAAAGATGGTTCGCGTAAGCACAGTTGGCTAAGTCAGGCTGGGCATATACACCAAAGTTGCGTCGACCTTAGAAAAGTCGAGTGCGGAAATTGAATAGTATCGAGCAAGAATGAGTTGAACTCGATTGAGTAAAGTGAGATGACGATCGATATGGGTGCTATCGAGCGACGATAACGTCAGTGCGATATAGATAAGCGTGCTTGGATTTAGAAAAATGGTTCGAATGGGATTCAAAGAAGTCGATTTAGATTCAAATGATAGTTTTGAGGATTTGTTGAATGACTTTATTCCTGAGTGGTGTATGCGATAGTCTCAGGAATGTCGATCGATCGATTGAGGATACAGAGTTTCAATGTGTCTATCAACAAGCGTCGCGTTATGCAATGCCTTAGATTGAGTGTCGTTGGACAAGTTGTAGTCTAGAAGATTTGGATGAGTTGATTCTAACAACTTAGAATTGATGTGCACGAGATTGAGATTGCGCAAGTATGAAACATGGAAATGATAGAGTAGGCGAATCAAATCGAAAAAAAGTTAAGGTGTACGAATGGATGACTTGATCGAGGAAATCGATAAGAATCGTATACGAAAAGTTAGCACGACAAGAGGATAGCGTGCATGAAAAGTTTGATTCGAATGTGTGAAAATGACTCTTAGGATTGGAATGGATGTCGTTCGATGAATTGAGTTAGCAAGAATGATGCGAATTGAGAAAATACGTTGGTCGATGACTTAAGATAAAGGGATAATGATCGAACTTGAATTGAATGTCGAGGAGATTATCCAGTTGGACGATAGCATCATTCGTACGACTCAAAATTGGTTGCAGATGAAGATCGTCAGGTTACGCATATCGTCAATGGTATTGAGGCGTATCAAAGATCGATATGCGATAACTCGAGGGTACTCTGACTCGGCGAATGATGATCATACAAGTGTTATTGTTCGGTTGGATGCAATACTTAGGACTTTGATTGAGATGAATGTTGGATGAAAATAGAAGTGTCTTGAGGGTTACGCGGATAACCACAGTATCGACATTCTTGCCTTACACGAGCGCAACTCTAGCCTCGCACATGCGTCGTATCGGATTTGAGGCGATCGTTCTGCGTGAGCGTTGACATGGTGATTCATGTCACGGGAATGATCTAACTCGAAAAATCAGGAAGCGGCAACGTTGATTGTCTGGACTTGTTGGTTTGATACGAAGGAAAATTTGGGGATATTAGGACTTGCGATTGATGAATGAAATAAACTTGAGGATTGAGTAGTTCTAATCCGCGCATCGAGAATGGATTAGTCTAGACTCAAACAAGAGTTACGTCCCGATGAGGATGATTATTCCGCGGGAGCATGCATGGTGATTCATGCCCACCGTAGATAATCTGACTTGCGTGAGATCGTGGTACAACGTATTGTTAAGTCGGACGACCTTGTGATCGATTACGTGAATTGGGATGAATGACTTAGGGAATATGAGATGTGAATTATGGTTTAGCGATGAATTGTGTTGTAGCGTGCTTGACTTGGAAAGATTGATAGGCGGATGTTGTCGAACGTGTTCAAGGAGATAGACTATACGAAATGGCTTGATGAACGAGCAATGTGTTCTTGTCGAGGATAGGTTGAAACGTGATCTATCGTAGGATGGCTTTGCTGAACGACTCGGACCCCGTACGACGAATATTGGGATGTGTGTAGGAAATTTGTGCTCGATGTTTAGAAATCGGAGTAATGCGAGATTGGGTAGAAAACCTCGTACTATCAATTTGGTTTGACCTTAGGATGGGGTCAGTGTGGATATCGTTGTTTGGGAACTATGATTCCAATACTGACGGAAAGATATAGCCAAGCGGTTTGGCAGACGTCCGAGTGCGAAGTGGTAGGATTTGTGGAGGCACCACTCGCGAGTCTCGGCTAACATGCACGTATATCAGGGTCGCCCGAATATGTGCACGATCCGACTCGAGTGGTGATGGCGGATTCTCTATCATGAGGCTTGGCTGAAATGCATGTATTTTGGGGACGTCTGGAATATGTGCACGATTCAACTAAGTGATACGTTGAATCAAGTGAGATTTGAGGAAAGAAAAAGTGTCGAGGATTTTGAGATCGTAAGTTTTGAAAAAAAAGATTGGGGGTAGCACGAGCGTGGCTAGGATTGAGGGAACGCATAGGAGAAATATGTGCGAGAAACGTAGGATGTTGAGTCGAGTTATAAGTCGATAAGTATACTCAGTTAGTTTCGAGGACGAAACTTTTTCTGAGTGGTGCATGATGTAGTGCCCCGTCCCGCTCAGTCAATCGGAGGAATCGAAACGCCGATGGCGTTCGGACTTAGCCTTGCAACGGCTGCTCGAAGACATCGCTTGGTCGAGGCGACCGCTCGCTCAGGTGGGGTAGTTTCGGTGAACTTGCCTCATCTTAGCCTTCACATAATAAATTGCATGTTTTCAACTTGCACAAGTAGGCTTGATAATAAAAGAGACGAATTCACATAGCTAAAGGGAATAATCCCGACGGATCGAATTGAGTTAGAATATGGAAAGGTCCAACGGTCGGCTTAGAGTTAGTGCACGGCGTGCTTTGAAAATGACACTCGGTCCTTCGTCCCATGGATTGGAAGAAAGAAAGTTGGTTGAGTAGGCGAAGTTATGATCGTAGCCTAAGTCATAGGCGTCGCCCGCATGAATGCTTTATAAAGCATGCACGGTCCCATCATCCAAGGCTTGGCATAGCCTTGGCTTGCCCATGAGTTAAGTTGCATTGAGCGGCTTGTGACCTAAGTCTAGGCACCCGAGTGACTTGGTCGTTCAAGTCGAATGCGTGCACAGCACGATCTATTAAGGCAAAGCTTGACGTAGCCTTTGCTCGTTAAGTTGTTGCGAAGTTAAGTTAGGCAAAGTTATGTCGGTCGACCTAAGACGTTACAAGTACCGTCCCGCTCTTTCGCGATTTGTCAAAGTTAAGTAGCCACGATCTCAAGGCCCGTCGACTTGGACATGAGTGTTGCGTAAAGCACCATTGGCTTAAGGCACGGTGCACGGACTTAGTGTTTAAGGTAAGGACCACAATTGATTTAAAGTGAATTTTGAGAAAAGACTATCAAATAGGCGTTCATGAGTTGAACAAAATAATAGGGTAACAAGGAAAGAATGCTCGCGACCGTGGGTCGTCGAGGGGTCTCAAGGATAGAAGTCTTGAACTTGGTTTTGAAAGAGATGGTAACACTAAAAGAAGGATGACTGTGTGAGACGTCAGTTTGAGTCGAGTCTTGCATGGTCATGGACAACTTGTACAAGGTAAAAAGGAAGGGTTTCCTCGGATCGACAACCTGGGGCCACAGGACCGATCCGGCCTAGGAGAAAACAGGTATAGCTGTGCCAGGTAGAGGCAACAGTTATTCGGTGGACGGTCATTGGGGATCGCTACTTGCTTTGACCGGACCATCCTATACGCCAGCTATGAGTCCAGGATGGCTTGTTCTGCCAGTGACCCGTGTTCATATAGATGTCGGCAAAATGGCGGCTATCCGCACGTATGCTTTTGAAATTGAGTCGAGTCGAAGGTGTATACGAGTTAGAACATGATGCTTGGGGCCTAAGATGTTGCTTCAACATAGGCGACATGCTTGGCACAGGGGTGTGGCGTCGAGTCGTAAGTCTTGGCATATAAGTTGCATATGTTGGATTTGAGTTGTCTGGAGTTTAAGTCAGGAACCGTCATAAGGCAAAGTCGGTCGACACAAGTTCAGAAGTCTTGATTGGGTCAGTTTGTGATAAAAGTAGCAAGGGCCGTGAGGCGACGACATGGTTAAGTCAGATTGAGTGGCGAGGCACGACCTCCGTACGGACTGGTAGCTAGGTCACACGAAAATAGAGTCTATCATGTAGTTGCGTCTCTAATTTTGGGCCGTAAGGCAAGCACGACTTGATAGGTTAACGTTGTTGTCACGAGGAGGGTCTAGAGACAAAGAATGAGTTAACATTGTCGACGCAAGCACAAGACGGTCTAGCGACACAGAATAGGCCTAGGCGTCTGTCCTAAAACTGATCCTAAGGCAAGAGTAGAAAGACAAATCAAAAAGGGACTATGTTGCACAAAGTAAATCAAATGTGTTGGTTTTGTATGGGTGGGCGAGGAGCTCACTCCACCAGTACAGTTGAGTACTGACACCCACATAGTTTCCATGTACAGGCACAGGTGGAAGCTCGTGGCACGGAGCTCGCTTGGATGCGTCGAGGCACGGAGTTCCTTGGCGATTCAAAGCGTGCGGCCGTATGGAGTCAAGACTTATACGGGACATTATGTATGGACGTCGCCTTCCGAAGCATCCGCTAGTTCAAGACATGTACTCAGAGATGAGAGAGAGAGAGCAGAGTGAACTTGTAATGAGAGAAAAGTGAGCTTGAGAGACTTGTAATCTTAGCCTTCCGAAGCTGTCCATGACCATACTAATGCGTGAACTTGTTTAATATGTGCAGGCAGATTTGTATAGCGCGGACAGTATTGAATGACATTATCATTTCTCCCAACTCATGCAACGATTTATTTTCCCTAAACCGTACTCCCAACTTAGCATCCCGTAGGCACCAAATTGTCCGAGGCATCATAACCCACGATCGACGTTTCATATTATTTTGCAGCACGTGAAATAGTCTATCTTTTTACTAGAACCTTAAACTTTTTTATTTATGTGATAAACTTGTATTTTTCAGAGTAGATTACTCTAAATCGATACATTTTTTTTTGAGTTCTTGAACTTAGTGGATTGGCATTCAATTACTTGGCATCGTTCGATTTGAATGAATTCGAGGCAAGAAATTAGTTTGCGGGACAGAGTAGAAAAGAAGGGGCCGAATCACCTACCGATTACTTTGTTCGTGTCGTTCGTCGAAGCGCTTCGCAACGTCAAGCTTTAGTTACGCGAGCTCCTGCAATGACACCAACACTTTGTTAGAATTTCTACTTTTTCCCTTGCTTCGAAATTTGAAGATTGCATCCAGAAAAACGACGCGAAAGCACTTCATCAAAACCCAGCGGCAAAAGCTCCAAGAAAATTATACAGCGGTCCGGTCCCGTCGAAGGGACTCTTATAGAGAGCTCACTCGCCGAGATGCAGCCCGCTGCATCTAGGACTTATTCCAACAGAAGTCGTTCCATTAGTTGGATCGATTCTCGTAACGTTCATCCAAATCGATTTGATCGATGCCGCAAGGTGTTATCGTTTACCAAGCTTAGCGATCGAGTCAGATGGCCATCTAAGTTTTCGGCCGATCTGACTCGGCCCAAGCATATTATGAAGTTCCGTCGACTATCGAAAGCGAGGCGCTATATAATATACCACTAAGAAAAAGTTTAGTCCCGAAACTTAAGAACAAGGGTCTGACCTTAATTTAGACAAACAATGCAGGATATTTCTCTCTCATCTCCGCCTCCATCTCCTACGTCGACTCTTCAACTGAATGGTTCCGCCAAAGCACGCGGACCAAAGACATCGATCGATTTCGTAGCACCTTCTCCTTACGGTCCAAAATTTGAATAGGCTCCTCCGAGTAAGACAAGTCAGTACGTAGCTCCAACTGATCGAAGCTAACCACATAACTTGGATCGTACACGTATTTTTGAAGTTGTGAAACGTGGAAAACATCATGCACATCAGCCAAGGCAGGAGGGAGTACGATCCGATAAGCAACCGTTGCAACTCGCTCGATGATCTCGAAGGGGCCTACAAATCTCGGGCTTAACTTGCCTTTAATGCCGAACCGTATCACACCGCGTATGGGCGTTACTTTCAGGAACACATGGTCCCCGACCAAGGATTCTAGCAGTCGTCGAAGATAATCTGCGTAGCTCGTTTGTCGACTTTGTGCGATACGGAGTCTATCTCGAATCAAGCGAACCTTTTCGACGACCTGTTCCACCAGTTCTGGTCTAAGCACTTATCGCTCTCCGACTTCCTTCCAGCATATTGGCGAACGATACTTCCTCCTATAGAGCATTTCATATGGAGCCATCTGAATGCTCGACTGATAACTGTTGTTATATGCAAACTCCGTAAGCGGCAAATGCATATCCCAACAAGTTTTTAAATCGATCGCACACAGAAGCAACATATCTTCTAAGATTTGATTTACTCTTTCTGTCTGACCGTCTGTTTGGGGATGGTACGCTGAACTAAAGTTTAGTTTGGCCCCCATCGCCGCTTATAGGCTCGTCCAGAAATGCGATAGGAATCGTCCGTCTTTGTCCAAAATTATTGAGGCCGATACCCCGTACAGTCGAACAATCTCATCGACGTAGATTTGTGCTAACTGATCGACGCTCCATCCTACTTTAATTGCGATAAAGTGAGCCGACTTGGTCAATCTATCAACAATGACCCAAATCGTATCATTCTTCCGTAGCATCTTCGAAAATCCCATAATAAAATCCATCGAGATGTTGTCCCACTTCCACTCGGGAATGGCGAGGTTCTGCAGCTCTCCGCCTGGCCTTTGGTGTTCCGCCTTCACTTGCTGACATGCCATGCA
Organism: Iris pallida; assembly: GCA_029216955.1. Taxonomy (NCBI): domain Eukaryota; kingdom Viridiplantae; phylum Streptophyta; class Magnoliopsida; order Asparagales; family Iridaceae; genus Iris; species Iris pallida. The sequence continues at coordinate 11,414,791 of JANAVB010006396.1, forward strand.
CTGTGACACGAATGTAGCTATATCTTTCTTTATGCCATGCCACCAAAAGTTTGTGTGCAAGTCCTTGTACATCTTGGTGCTTCCAGGATGTAACGAGTACTTCGCATAGTGTGCCTCCGTCAGAATTTCTTTTCTGAGTTCGACAGTTTTAGGAATACAGAGCCTTCCCTTTAGTTGCATCGTCCCGTCCCCGTCTTCCGCAAAGTCAGTCGCCTTTTCTGTTGAAATCAGCTCGCGCATCTTCTTCAGAAATGAGTCGTCCTTCTGTGCGGTCTTTATTTTGCTAAGCAGGCTCGATCCTAACTTCAACTGAGCTAGGTGCAGGTGCCGATACTCAATTCTGAGTTCGATATCCATCGCATCAAGGTCTCGCCGTATCTCCTTATTTATGGCTAGTGTTCCCATAAACATTCTGCTAAGCGCGTCGGCTACCACGTTTCCCTTGTCCGACGTATACTCGATCGTTAGCTCATAATCTTTTATGAGTTCGAGCCAACGTCGCTGTCGTAGGTTGAGTTCTCATTGCGTAAACAAGTACTTCAGGCTTTTATGATCTGTGTAGATTCTGCAAGCCACACCCTAGAGATAGTGCTGCCAGAGTTTCAACGCAAACACGATCACCGCCAATTCTAGGTCGTACATCGGGTAGTTTTTCTCGTGCTGCTTCAACTGCCGTGAAGCGTAGGAGATGACTTTATCTCTCTACATGAGTACGCACTCGAGGCCAGTTCTCGATATGTCGCTGAATATCTGAAAGCCTTCTGGACCGTTTGGAAGTGCAAGGATTGGAGCTGAGACGAGCCGTTGCTTCAACTCTTGAAAGCTGGATTCACAGTCGTCACTCCATTCAAATACTACTCCCTTCTAGGTGAGGCGAGTCAGAGGCGACGCTAGTTTTGAAAAGTTTCGCATGAATCTTCAGTAGTAGCCCGTTAAGCCCAGGAAACTCCGAATGTCGCTAGCCGAGGCAGGTCGTTTCCAATCTACCACCGCTTCAATCTTCTTTGGGTCTACCGTGACACCTTCGACAGAGATTACATATCCGAGGAATGTCACTCTACTCATCCAGAACTCGTATTTACTCTGTTTGGCATATAATTTGTTTTCACACAGAATCTGCAGTACCGTCTTCAAGTGTTCTGCGTGCTCTTCTCGGTCCCTTGAGTAGATAAGGATATCGTCGATGAATACGACTATGAATTTATCGATTTGGGGTCAAAAGACTCGGTTCATCAAATCTATAAAAGCGGCTGGGGTATTCGTCAAACCGAATGGCATGACTAGAAATTCGTAATGACCATATCGATTGCGAAAGACAGACTATGATACGTCGTCGGACTTGATCTTCAACTGATGATGGCCAGAACGAAGATCGATTTTTGAAAATATTGCCGTGCGTTGCAGTTGGTCAAACGAGTCGTCGATTCGTGGTAAAGGATACTTGTTTCGTACGGTCGCCTTGTTGAATTTCCGATAGTCGATGCATAGCCGCATCGACCCATCCTTCTTCTTCACGAACAATACAGGAGCTCCCCACGGAAAGATACTAGGGCAAATAAATCCGTGGTCTAGCAACTCTTACAATTGTACCTTCAGCTCCTTCAGTTCTGTTGGAGCCATTCGGTAAGGCGCCTTTGATATCGACCGTGTATCTGGAAAGGTGTCGATGCTGAATTGAATTTCTCGATCTACGGCATCTTGGGCATCTCGTCAGAAAAAATGTCCAGAAAACCTGCCACAACATCAATCTGTATTGTGTTTGTATTATCCTTCCTCGTGTCTCGAACTGATGCCAAGTATCCTGTGCAGCCGGAACGCAGCATACGCCTCACCGAGATTGCCGACACCATCATTGCCGTCTTCGAGACCGTACCGCACGAATATAAGAACTCTATCTCACCAGGAAGACGAAACACCACTCTCTTCTCCGTGCACTCGATCGTTGCATGACAAGTGCCCAACCAATCCATGCCCAGGATTACGTCGTACTCTTTGTTGTCTAGTATGACGGCATCCAAGGATAGATTTCTTCCTCCGATGCAAATGTGGTCATCCCTACAAATAAAGTTCGCAGGCATATCGACTCCCGACTGAGTGCTAACGCTAATATTCATATCTAGTGATTACATGGGTATTTTATTTTCTTTCGCATAACTAGCAGATATAAAGCTATGCGTCGCACCCGAATCGAATAGTACTCGAGCAGGTATATTTTTGTAGAGTAATATACCTGTTACAACAGTATCGGACACAAACGCCTCATCCCGAGTTAAGGCATAAACTCGACCTTGATCTCCGTGACGTTGATTTTGCTGGTTGACGGGCACCGCATTTGCGCCTTACAGTATCGACGCTTTATGCAGATTCTGAACGTTCCTTGGTGGGTTCTGTTGGTTCGGAACATTTCTCAAACATTACGGCTTTGAATAGCCCTTCTCGCCACACCCGAAACATGTTCTGTGGAAATAATCGCTCGGGCGATACCCATGCTTGCCACAGATATGGCAGTGTAATCCCGGATACGGACGCCGATTCTCAGACATGTTTGGACACTTTTGTACTCCCGATCCTCCAGTGTCATTAGGACGCTTGTTGAAATTGTTGCGAACGACAAGCACGGCCCTTTGTGGCATGCGGCCAAAGATTCGCTCACTATCAAGTGCGGCTTCGTAGGATTCGCGATAAGTTCGGCATCGTTGGTTCATGACGTCCCTTCGCAGTTCGTCATTTAGGCCTTGTTGCAAGCGTTCACACCATGCTTCTTTTTTGGACAGAAAGGCGCCGGCAAACTTTGCCAGCTTTGAGAAGCTCGAGTCATAATCGTCGACAGACATATTTCCCTGTCGTAGCATCATGAACTCGTCTTCTTTTGACGACGGACGGCACGAGGAACTTACTGTTCGAAGAAAGCTCCCTTAAATATTTTCCAGGAAATTGTGGCATCTGTATCGGCTTCGTAGATTTTCTGCTTCTTAGCTGCCCACCAGTCGTACGCCCTCAGTTGCAGCTGTAACGCCGCACAAGTTACCCTCTGGGACCCTTCAATGCTAAGCAGATTAAACAGGTCCTCAATCTCCGCGAGCCACCCCACGATCACATTAGGCTCTGCTCGGCCGTTGAATTTAGGTGGATTCATCTTGCGAAACTCCTCTGCCTTGAACAAGGAAGAAGATTTTTTCATTTGCGGTTGAGATTCTTCTTCCTCGTCTTCTTCTTGATCACCTTGCTTCTCCTCGGGTACCTCGTCCGTTGCATTGGTATTGCCCACCATTTTTCTCACTATCTGAGTCAGGGCGTTCATCTGCTTCTGCTGTGCATCAAATTGGGCTTTGAATTGCATCTGAAGCTGTTGCTGCTGCAGTTCCATCAACTGTAGCATCTTCTCCATAGTCGTCTCGCTAGGGCCAGTGCTTTTTGTGCTCGACGTACTATCTACGGTTTGGGTTGTTGTGCCGGGATTGTTTCTTTTTTTAGTCATTCCTACAAAACAGAGTAAACCCATTAGTATTTTTCAAAAATATCTACGGGCTTACTTGTATGGAACTTTTATTTCACGCAGCATGTCGACAAGCATTCAATCGAGCCATCACAATGGACATTCCAACAATGAAACATCTTTTAAAAATTCGAGGAAACATAACTGTGCTCTGATATCAATTTGTCACGCCCCGAGTCGGCAAACGTTTGTCCCCGATGTTATTTTGCCGATTCGATCATCCTTGCTAAGGCGTGATGCCATACGAGTCTGGAATTGCACTCGTACAAGGCAAGAACGTTACATTGATTTGCATATTAATACGCCAAGTTGAAACTTCACAAAGCACATCAGAATATAAGACGCAGTATAGGAAGATAGAAATTTGCTTTTCATTCATAGCTTGCAACAAAGTGCAAGTCGTAATTACATTGGATGTCGTTGCGGCTACATTGATTGAAAATGAAATAAAATATACTCGATAAGCTGCCTGAACTAACACTTGCCGTTCCATACATTCACCCCTTTATACATAATCCGTCGACTGAATTGGCTTCAAAATACTTCAGCATAGGAAGAGCTTCAAAACGCCTCTCCGCACTTCAGCTTCAGTTTAGTTTGGAGATCCCATCGCACCTGGGGAAATTGGGGGAGGCGATTAGCACACTTGCTAAGTGGACGAGACGAACCCACTCGTCTAAACCGACTCTGATTGTTAAAATAGGCATACTTTAGAGTTGTCTTTCTATTTAGAACTACATGAATTCAGTTCATATCGATAGCCATCTTTGCGAAATAAAGCATACAGTAAAGCATAGTGATTTATCACTTTTCTTACCACGGTCGTGCTCGTCCCTGCATAAAACCCAGATAATATTTACTATCTGCATAAGACAATAGGTGAGCATGCTCTATCTTATATGTGCGGTCATTGATGCTATACATCACGAGGGAGTTTTATATGGCATTACGACATGCCTGTCAGCTTAGATTACAAGCCCTGCTACAGGTCTCGCAATGCCTCGCACCGAAGCATGAATTTATTTTTCCCCTAGGTCGATTCGGTTCCGATGCCCCAGATACCGTATTGAGGAAAGTTAAACTTGTCCACAAGCTGTCCATGACCATGCCAATGCGTGAACTTGTTTAATATGTGTGGGCAGATTTGTATAGCGCGGACAGTATTGAATGACATTATCATTTCTCTCAACTCATGCAACGATTTATTTTTCCTGAAGCCGTACTCCCGATTTAGCATCCCGTAGGCACCAAATTGTCCGAGGCATCATAACCCACGATCGATATTTCATATTATTTTGCAGCACGTGAAATAGTCTATCTTTTTACTAGAACCTTAAACTTTCTGGTTTATGTGATAAACTTGTATTTTTCAGAGTAGATTACTCTAAATCGATACGTTTTTTTCCCGAGTTCTTGAACTTAGTGGATTGGCATGCAATTACTTGGCATCGTTCGATTTGAATGAATTTGAGGCAAGGAATTAGTTTGCGGGACAGAGTAGAAAAGAAGGGGCCGAATCACCCACTGAATACTTTGCTCGTGCCGTTCGTCGAAGCGCTTCGCAACGTCAAACTTTAGTTACGCGAGCTCCTGCAATGACACAAACACTTTGTTAGAATTCCTTCTTTTCTCCTGGCTTCGAAATTTGAAGATTGTATCCAGAAAAATAACGCGAAAGCACTTCATCAAAACCCAGCGACAAAAGCTCCAAGAAAACCATACAGCGGTCCGGTCCAGTCGAAGGGACTCTTATAGAGAGCTCACTCGCCAAGACGCAGCCCGCTGCATCTAGGACTTATTCCAACAGAAGTCGTTCCATTAGTTGGATCGATTCTCGTAACGTTCGTCCAAATCGATTTGATCGATGCCGCAAGGTGTTATCGTTTACCAAGCTTAGCGATCGAGTCAGATGGTCATCTAAGTTCCCGGTCGATCTGACTCGGCACAAGCATATTATGAAGTTCCGTCGCCTATCGAAAGCGAGGTGCTACATAATATACCACTAAGAAAAAGTTTCGTCCCGAAACTTAAGAACAAGGGTCTGACCTTAATTTAGACAAACAATGCAGGGTATTTCTCTTTCATCTCCGCCTCCATCTCCCACGTCGACTCTTCAACTGAATTGTTCTGCCAAAGCATGCGGACCAAAGACATCGATCGATTTCGTAGCACCTTCTCCTTACGGTCCAAAATTTGAATAGGCTCCTCCGAGTAAGATAAGTCAGTACGTAGCTCCAACTGATCGAAGCTAACCACATGACTTGGAGCGTGCACGTATTTTTGAAGTTGTGAAATGTGGAAAACATCGTGCACATCAGCCAAGGCATGAGGGAGTGCAATCCGATAAGCAACCGTTGCAACTTGTTCGATGATCTCGAAGGGGCCTACAAATCTCGGGCTTAACTTGTCTTTAACGTCGAACCACATCACACCGCGCATGGGCGTTACTTTCAGGAACACATGGTCCCCGACCAAGAATTCTAGCGGTCGTCGACGAAGATCTACGTAGCTCTTTTGTCGACTTTGCGCGATACGGAGTCTATCTCGAATCAAACGGATCTTTTCGACGGCCTGCTCCACCTGTTCTGGACCAAGCACTTATCGCTCTCCGACTTCGTCCCAGCATATTGGTGAATGATACTTTCTCCCGTAGAGCGCTTCATATGGAGCCATCGGAATGCTCGACTGATAACTGTTGTTATACGTAAACTCCACAAGCGGCAAATGCATATCCCAACTAGTCTTTAAATCGATCGCACACAGATGCAACATATCTTCTAAGATTTGATTTACTCTCTCCGTATTACCGTCTGTTTGGGGAAGGTACGCAGAACTAAAGCTTAGTTTGGTCCCCATCGCCGCTTGTAGGCTTATCCAGAAATGCGATAGGAATCGCCCGTCTTTGTCCAAAATTATTGAGGCCGGTACCCCGTGCAGTCAAACAATATCATCGATGTAGATTTGTGCTAACCGATCGATGCTCCATCCTACTTTAATTGCGATGAAGTGAGCCGACTTGGTCAATCTATCAATAATGACCCAAATTGCATCATTTCCCCGTGGCGTCTTCGAAAATCCCACAATAAAATCCATCGAGATATTGTCCTACTTCCACTCGGGAATGGCGAGGTTCTGCAGCTCTCCGCCTGGCCTTTGGTGTTTCGCCTTCACTTGCTGACACGCCATGCACTGCGACACGAATGTAGCCACGTCTTTCTTCATGCCGTGCCACCAAAAGTTTGTGTGCAAGTCCTTGTACATCTTGGTGTTTCCAGGATGTAACGAGTACTTCGTATAGTGTGCCTCCGTCAGAATTTCTTTTTTGAGTTCGACAGTTTCAGGAATGCAGAGCCTTTCCTTTAGTCGCATCGTCCCGTCTCCGTCTTCTGCAAAGTCAGTCGCCATTCCTGTTGAAATCAGCTCGCGCATCTTCTTCAGGAATGAGTCACCCTTCTCTGCGGTCTTTATTTTGCTAAGCAGGCTCGATCCTAACTTCAACTGAGCTAGGTGCAGGTGCCGATACTCAATTCCGAGTTCGATACCCATCGTATCAAGGTCTCGTCATATCTCCTTATTTATGGCTAGTATTCCCATAAACATTCTGCTAAGCGCGTCGGCTACCACGTTTCCCTTGCCCGACGTATACTCGATCGTTAGCTCGTAATCTTTTATGAGTTCGAGCCAACGTCGCTGTCGTAGGTTGAGTTCTCGTTGCGTAAACAAGTACTTCAGGCTTTTATGATCTGTGTAGATTCTGCAAGCCACACCATAGAGATAGTGTCGCCAGAGTTTCAATACAAATACGATCGCCGCCAATTCTAGGTCGTGCGTCGGGTAGTTTTTCTCGTGCTGCTTCAACTGCCGTAAAGCGTAGGAGATAACTTTATCTCTCTGCATGAGTACGCACCCGAGGCCAGTTCCCGATGCCTCGCTGAATATCTGAAAGCCTTCTGGACCATTTGCTTGATTTGGAAGACGTGGGTCCCGGCAAGCATTTCAGTGCATGACGGGCCCCATAGTCCTGGTCAACGGACCATTTTGAGATCGGCTCATCGGAATCCAATTCTGGATGAACCATTGAGTTTGTATCGTCATTCTGGACTCGTTGACATAAATTTTGCCAGATTTAGGGTTCGGCACGCATTTTCGTACAAACCAAAATTTTAAAGTCCTGGTCAACGAACCATTTTAAGATGGCTTATCGGAATCCAATTCTGGATGTACTGTTGAGTCTGTATCATCATTATGGACTCGTTGACAAATACTTTGTTAGATTTAGTGGACATTGGCTCCGGCCCATATTTTTGTGCAAATCAGATTCCAATATCCGGGTCAACGGATCCATTTGAGATCGGGTCATCGGAATCCAATTTCGGATATACAGTTGAGTTTGTATCATCATTCTAGATTCGTGGATATATATTTTGCTAAGGTTTTGAGGACTTTTATCCTGGCACATTTTTTGGTGCAAAATGGGTCCAATATGGACACTATTTTGATCCGAAATTACCTTTTTGCCCCTGTATCCAAATTGGACTTATAGGTAGGCTATTTTAGCTATTTGACCATTCTGGACACGTCGATGATGGTTGTTTCATCATTCGATAATATCTGTAGACCTTATCCCTTATCTATCACCATTTGTTATAATCCTTCTCTTTTTGGTTCGTATTTTGAGATTCGTGCATCGGAATTGACATCCGTCGATTCCAGTGATTTTATATCACTAAAATTGACCAATTGACCATGTGGATGATTATAGAGACTAGCTTTGACCTAGTTTAACCTGGAATGGACTAGGAGTTGACCAGTTGACCAAAGTCAACTGTAAGTCAACCTTTGACCCAGTTTGACTTAGTTTGACTTAGTTTGAGCTAGAATAGGGCTAGAAGCATAGAATTAATGTATTTATATATATTATTTACTCTAGAACACTAAGTAACTCTATATATTCATATTAGGTCTCTGTGACATCGGTTCAGGCATAGACCCTCACTTATTGCTCAGGACTGCAGGCGAGTACATTCTCTGATAGTTTTTATTGTCTTGATATCTGCTATATCCGATTCAGTTGTAGTATTTTACTTGATTTCTGATACGGTGGTACACGGACTAGTATACGTCGGATCCTGTCATGAGACTCCATTCCTGGGTTACTATGGTACATTGGTACATTGTTCGATCTTGTTTTCTTGTACTGGTATAGACGCTGATTCCTGAGGAGATTTACTACCCTCTTAGAAAATTCTGTATCATGACGTGACATGTCCGGATCCATTATACTACTCGGGGATGGGAAGTTATTAGAGGTTATGTGATCATACCCCACCATTCATGTTTCATGTGAATGTTAATCATACAATCCATGTACAATTAGCCAAGTGTTAGTCATACATCTCACGTATGACTAGCCAGGCCATATTCTTGTGCAAGTTCCTAAGCCGATCACATAACGCTCCAATATCTCAAGGCACCATTTTATATTTACATTATACATCAGATACTCCTGTATTGTTCTACATTCCTGTATTTTATACCCTGACATGATATCTAGTTTTATATATCATGTTTATATTCCAGTCTTGATATTTTATCTTATATTTCATTATAATTGTCTCTTATAGAATTTGTCAATTCACATGGAATTGCTGTTAGTTTATGTACTCATTTTTATCCTGACTGGATACGTTGATAATATTTTTAGGAGTTGTTATGCCCTCATTATTGGACTACAGGATGATGCTAGCTGAGGCAGATCTCGATATTCTTTCACCGTGAGTTGTCTCCCAGGAGTTCTAGGTCTTGTAGTTATTTAGTTTTGTTACTGTTTTTCTCCGTTTCATTTCTTGTCTCATTTGATCCTATATAGATTCTAGTTGTTCTAGTGATATTGTTATATTTCTTGTCTTATCTTCCTTAGCATTTGTAATGTGATATGAGTACCTTTATAGTAATAGATCTTTTAGAGGTTGCAGTTAGTATCGGGTACTTGACAGCGCTCTACCGCCGATACTGCAACGTAGGCTGGGCGTGGCTCACGTATTCGTACCCGTATATTCGGGTGTGGGTCGTGACAGCGCTTGTCAATTGAAATGAACTGATAATATGCTCTTGAATTGGTCCCTATCGTAGATGCTTTGAATTGAAAGATATGAAATGTTGGTTTTCGAAATAGTTTTCAAAAGAAGTAATATGACTTTGTACTGCATGAAATGAATATAAGTAAAAGTAGCAAGATCATATCACAAGAAATATTTTTTCACTAAATGAATTAGTGGTCATTTCAGACGATGTAGCCTTTGTTCACATCACCAGTACGTTGATGTACAGACCCACCATCAGTCTGCACGCAGGTGCAAGATACATCGAGATGGATAGTCTGAAGCGATAGCCCGAGCCTCATCCTCAGGAGCCAAAAATCAGAAGAGATGTAAAGATGGATTTTATGTCCAAGATGGTCATCTATTTCAAAGAGTTGGTTTTGTATATAAAGGAATGTAATGTATGGAATAAGATCATTCACTACCAAAATAAAGTGAATTGGTGACGGAGGTTTAGCGACAGATTATGTCCGTCGCTAATAACGACGGACAACCGACTACTTTTTTTAATTTTAAGGGCAAAACTCGGTCGCCAATCAGTCGCTAAATCGTCGGAAATATAGTTAAGGAAAAAATGGCGTCGCTAGGTCGTCGCACATTTGTCAAAATTTGGCGAAAAAATATTGAAAAAAATTGGCACAAAATTTGATGACCAGGTAGCGACGGATAGTCCCTCGGCCAACTAAGGAGGGTATAGCGACGGATATATCCGTCGCTAATCCATCGCTAAATACCCAGCCCTAACTTAAAATGAACCGACGGAAGGAAACTTTTTATTTTCCCAAAATTTTCTCTCACCTCTCTCTCTCTCTCTCTCTCTTGCGCACAGGTCTCTCTCTCATCCAGGTACCTCTCCTCTCTCTCTCTCTCGGGGTAGGGGTCGGCGGTGATGGGGTCGACGGTGGTGGGGGTCGACATTGGTGGGGGTGGGGGTCGCGGGGGGGCGGGCGGTAGAGAAGCGGAGGGGGCCGGGGTATGGGTCTGCGGATGGGGGTCGCGGAGGGGGCCGGGGGTGTGGGTCTGCGGGTTGGGGTCGGTGGTGGTGGGGGTGGGGGTCGCGGGGGGGAGATGTAGGGGAGCGGAGGGGGCCGGGGGTGTGCGTCTGCGGGTGGGGGTCGGTGGGGGTAGGGGTCGCGGAGGGGGGATGTAGGGGAGCGGAGGGGGCCGGGGATGTGGGTCTGCGGGTGGGGGTCGGTGGGGGTGGGGGTGGAGGTCGCGGGGAGGTAGGGAAGCGGAGGGGGCGGGGGTCTTGTTGGTCAGGGGGGAGGAGGGGGGTGTTGGTGCTGGGGGGTAGGGCGGCGGAGGGGGGCTGGGGGTGGGGGTCTGCGAGTGTGGGTCGGCGGTGAGGGGGTTGGGGTAAGGCAGCGGAGGGGGGCTCGGTGGGGGTGCTGGGGGGTAGCAATCTGCCGAATAAAACTCATATTATACGCAAATTTTTTCGTATCTTTCATAAACGTATAATACTTGTGTCACGACCCGCACCTTGAGGAATGGCACGAGAACGTGGGTACGTCCAGCCTACGTCGTAGAATCGGCGGTAGAACGCTATAGGTCGTCTATAAATACTACAACTAGACAAAATATAAGGGTACCTGTCATCTCCGCACGGAGGTATAATATGGCATAACTCAATCACAAGACAAACTAGGATAGATAGCACGAAATGAAAATATGATAGAAAGGAAAACTGGAAAAGAGTTCAAGATCCAACACAAGCTCAGATATACAAACATATCACAGAAACTCAAAACATAATATAGTATACTAAGTATGAAAGCACTAGCTGGATCGCTTTCCAGGCAAGCCTAACTAAGCTATACTAGTCCAAGTGTGCAAAGTCTAGTGGTTCAACTGCCAGGTCACAGTCCTGGCCTAAGTCTCCATCTGCCCCGACCCCATAGTAGGTCGATCAGTCTGCCTCAGAATCATCTGTAATATATCAACGGTATCCTGTCAGGAAAATGAGCAAGTACAAAACATTAACAGCAGTTCTAATATGTTGACATATTTCGTAAGAGACAATTATAATGAAATACAAGACAAATATCAAAGCAGAAAATACAACTGGGTATGTGAAACAGGATATCATGTCATGGTGATAATACAGGAAGATAGAACAGAACATGATATATGATGCATAAAAGTAAACATAAAAGGTGCCATGAATTATTAGTACGTTATGTGATCGGCTTACGTCCAAATTAGGCTGTTCCATCTGACCGGCTATGAACATGTGTACAAAGGAGCAAGATCAGGCCGGCCATTATGGAAAACTATGAACAAGTAGGGCTAGGCTTTACCCGTCGTGAGGCGAGGGTATAGCTGTAGGTCCTAAAAATCAAGTTGCACCCATCAACAAAATCATCAAAATCAATTTATACATCCTTCAAGTAAACTGCGCAGAAGACAGATTGCGCATCCATTTGATTGCACAGGCTGAACTGTGCACTCATCCAAGTGCGCATGCTGACGTGGCCCCGTCATCATTACCTGACAAAGAATCAGATCTTCTGACAGCTGACAGTACGAAGAACGAGGAAACTATTCGTTTATTGTGCAGCACAGCGCTCGAGGACAGCTGTACATGCAGCACAATCTGCCTGCAGCGCAGTCCATACCAACACGGTCCAGCCTAGCACCGTCCATCCTAGCGCAATCCGAAGTCAGCGCAATTCATGTGGCGCACTTCATCAAGACAACTGACAAATGTACACGTAGCCTTCATGCCATCAATTGCTCATCACGTGGCAACCATCTGTACATGACCATGCGCATTTCAATCAAATAATGCCATGTGTCCAAGATAGTTGGCCCATGATCAAGTAACTGCCAGCGCAATCTGATGCCTGCGCAGTCCAATGCAGCGCAATCCAACTTGCGCAGTCCAGAATAACTACAAAGTAGTTATTTCCAGAACTCTATAAATAGAGTTTCAAGTCCTTCCTAGGGGGGATCACATACGTATTCAGAGATCATCACCAGAGATCAGGAGTTCTTGCCAAAGTGCTGCAGCATTCTTCAGAGGCTTTTTCCTTCAACTTCAGAGGCTACCGTCTTCAAAGTTCACATCGTCCAAGGGATAAAGCGATCGTCTTCTGATCGGATTCCTATAGTTGTACTTTCCCAGAATTCTTGTAATCTTTTTTTACAAAGTTTGTTGAAATAAAGATCAACTTTTGTTTTTGCAAACAAAATGGCGACTCTGCTGGGGACGACTTTCTCCTCCGACGAGGAAGTGACAACTCAATGTGACGTTGCGTCTATCAAAAAGACGCAGAAGACGCTGGTTGTGAAGGTCAACCAGACGGCCTACGAAGCCATGATCAACTCCAGGACCACCCCTCGCACTGCGACAACTTCTGCCACGAGCAAAGTGCGTCCAGTGTGGGTCCCCAAGACTGCTGCGCAGTCTGTTGATTCTGCCACTAAGACTGCTGCGCAGTCTAAAGTCTCTGCTGCTAAGACTGTTGCACAGTCTGTTGTCTCTGCTGTTGCACAATCTGCCTCTACTACTCATGCGCAGTCTGCTGTTGCCAGTGCACAAACCACTTCATATGCTGTCCTGTCAAAGTGTAAGACTCATGTTCCTCTGGCGCAGTTGGCTACTACTCTGTCTGCGCAGTCCACTACTCTAGCAACCAGAGTGCAATCCAAACACTCTGGCAACAAGACTCCTGCTGTGCAAACCACTGAGACTGTGGCCAGAAGACATTCTGCTAGAACTTCTCATGCGTAATCTGCTAGTGCGCTATTAACCCATGCGCAAGCTATGCCTGCGCAATCCAAGAGAGACAGCCCTTTGGCTAATCTCTCCTCTTCCCACAACAAGGGAAAAAGTTCTACTCTTCCTCTCCAGCACCCTGTTGCTCCTGCACAATCCACTGGGGGTAGTCTTTTGGCTATTCCTCCTCCTCTCCAGAATAAAGGAAAAGGCCCGTTGGCCTTTTCTCAAACTTCCTCGTCTCATGACTTGGAAGACAACAAAGGGAAACGCTCTTTAGCTAACCCTTCTTCACTAAACAAAGAAAAAGGCCCTTTGGTCTTTTCTCAGTCTTCCTCGGTTTTTACCGTAGAAGATTAAACTGAATGTGCTCCGGCACCAGTCAGTACAAGAATCCTTTCTCACAAGGATTCTCCTTCTCTCCTTGCCAAAGGGAAGTGTACTGATCAGAGGGGTATTCTGCCTACTCCGGTAGCAGAATTCCAGGATCTCCCAACTCTTCAGACTCCCATTCAAGATAGGGAAAATTGCTGGTGTCTCAGACAGAAGCCCCTGGGGGTGAGTTTGCTGATTTAAGAACTTATCTCAATCGACCAACTTCGGTGAAACGCAAACAACCAATGCCGAAGACCAACCAGCATCAGAAGCAAACTTCCAGGATCAAGAATCCAGACACCTATGCCAATGAAATGAGTACTTCCCTGTACACTCAAGGGACAAAATATTTGAAGAACCGGAACCATGTTCCGAATATTGTCAAAGAACATGTCCCTCGAACTTCTTCTCGTCCCGTTGCTGTTCCCGATCTCCGAGAACACCTCCAGCAAAAACGGGATAACATCTCAACATCCCCAGTACAACCACTTGGACACCATTGCAGTCACAAAGTTGTCATCAAGTGTTGTTGTCAGACAATAAGACGATCTGTCTTCGATCGTCTGAACTTTACAACCTCTGAACCTATGGCTGAAGATGAAGATGAAGTTTTGTACGCTTCTGTCAACATGACTTTCCGAGACACTGGGGGTAGGAAGTGCTCCAAGCACGGGAAGCCTTGCAAGCCAAGCCAGCGGTATTTGGATCTACTCCAAGAATCCCCTGAAGGAGTATTCTAACATACCCGATCCCGAAGCCGAGACACAATCGGTCAAAGGAATCTTCAAGATCCTTCCGGTCATCTTCCTCTTTCTCATTCAGGAGATGATTCTTTCTCTGACTACGATGCATACAGCAAAAGCTCAGAACAGACAGTGTCCTCCACTGTACCCAGAGAAGTGACAGCTTATGTTGTCAATGAAGATCCTGATGCTTCCAATTCAGCAAGTCAAGAATAGCGAATCGTTGCATTAGAAGATAAGCTGAAGACCATGGCTGAAATGGTCGCAAGTATGCATTCCATCATTGTGGCTCAGCATACAGTCCCACCGACCGTATCTCCTGCAAATCCTAAAATCATAGCATCATCGGTGCCTGTCAATGCAGGACTGGGGGTAGCATCTCTTCCAGTACCTCCTGTACAGGTCCAACCTACACCCAGTCAGTCAGGTGCTGAGGGTAGTGCCTATCATGCTGTTTCTCCCCCCAACACTGTGATTCAGCATGTTCCTTCTACACAAGTGGAAGACGCTAATGAAGCTGTCAAGCTCCTACGCACTCAGTTCGAAGCTTTCAAGGAGAAGGACAACTTGCAGAGGTTGGGGATCAAGCAACCTTATCCAGTTGAATGGAAGAAAGTCCCATTTCCTCCGAAGTACAAAATCCCAACAATCTCGCTGTTTGATGGCAACACTTCTTCCAGTCAGTTCATCAACCATTTTGAAGTTATGACTGTCCAACTTCAACCAAATGACGCTCTTCTTACCAGAGTATTCGTCGGTTGTTTAGCCGACGTAGCATACGATTGGTACCGAAGCTTGCCCGATGGTTGTATCACCTCCTTCTCTGGCCTAAAACAAATCTTCTTGGAACGATTCTATGAGGGGATTAACGACATGACTATGTCAGCCCTCAATAAAATCAAACAAAGACACAATGAAACTGCTGAAAGTTTCATTGAGAGGTTCCACTGGGAAGCCTTTAAAATGCCTCCTGGAACTCTGGCTGCTGTCACCATAGACACTTGCAAGACAAATCTTTTGCCTATCATTAGCATGTGGACAGGATCTACTCAATTCCAAGACTGGCCATCTTTCATTGTCAATGCTAAAGCAGCTGAAGTTAGCGCTGACAAATTCAAGCAACTAGGGGTACAAATGTCTAACCCCGACCGGGATGAGCACCAGACATCGGGTGGTGGCAATCGCCAGAACAACCGCAAGGGAAAAGAAACTTTGAATATCAACTTATCGAATAAGAACAAAGAATTTCTGGCGGTCAACGTAGCTCCCCCTACGTCCACTTCTACTCCTTCAGCACCTCCACCAAGGGAACCTCGTCCGAAAGTAGAGTACTCTTTTGACGAGAATGACATAGTGAGCTTCTTTGATTACTTGATCAAAAGCAATAAGCTCCAGCTCCCAGATCCCAAGAAGCCCGATGAAGTCGGTAAGACTGATCATCCAAAGTACTGTATCTATCACAGGTTCATTGGGCATCCCACTCGAGCATGTTATGTGCTCAAAGGCAAAATTCAGGAGCTGGTCAACGCCGGTGTTGTCACTCTGCAGCAAAACGAAAAAACTGTTACCGCAAATATGGTCTCAGTTCAATTTGGTGACTTTTCGTCCCAGATGGTGCAGCACGGTGTCATTCCTATCCCCAAAGCTACTCTTGAGATCGAGAATCTTCCTCCTCCACGAAATAAAGGTCTCGTCCCCTTGTCTCTTGATAATGGCGAGATTATGTGAATTCATCCAGATCTTGCTTCAGAGTTCGAACTTTCCTCTTCCTCCAAGAAGAAAGATCGCTCCAAAGGCAAGACAAAGACTTGCAATATGGTGTCTTTTGACCCCATAGTCGACGAAGAAATTCTGCTGGGCACCAGATCAGGGAAAGCCTATCTAAAGCACTATCCCGAAGCTCAAGAGAATCCTGTTTCTTCTTCTGAGCCTGTTCTAGTACAGCCTGCTTCTACTGAGGATATTCCTACTGTATCCTCACCGGTCGTAGTGTCCATTCCTCCCAAGCCGACGGTAGCCGACAAAGGCAAACAGCAAGTCTGCTTCGACAAACCTTTGAAGAAGTCATCTTCCTCCGGACTTGAAAAGCCTTATAACTTCGATATTCTGGCTCAACTAGCCAATACACCGGCCCGGCTGTCCATCTTCGAGCTCTTGCGCCTCTCCAAAAAGACTCGGAAAACTCTGAGTGAGGCTCTCATGCAAGCTGAAATTTGTCTAGCCCTGCTAAAGAAGCTAAAAGCAGAACCAGTCTCTTGCCTCCATTGTCATAGTGTGTTGGAGTTAATTCCAAACATAACTTTCACACAGGATGACATGTTGATGGAAGACAACAGGCACGACCGTCCTCTCTACTATACAGGATATGTCGACTCGATGAAAGTCGATCGTATTCTGATAGACCCAGGGTCTGCTCTTAGTATCATGCCGAAGACAATGTTAGATGCGCTGAAGATTCCAGTGTATAGTCTTTCCAATACAATCACAACCATCCTCGGGTTCAATCAGGGAAGGAGTGAACCTCTGGGCAAGATTCGCCTAAAACTCTAAATAGGCAATCTTCGCACAAAGGTGGCCTTCTATATCATTGACAACCATGGTTGTTCTTACAATGCTTTGTTGGGAAGACCGTTTCTGCACGAGCATAACATTGTCCCTTCGACTCTCCATCAATGTTTTAAATATGTTGATGACAATGGAGAAGTGCAAAAGGAGGTTGCTGATCTTTATCCTTTCAAAGGCGTCGAAGCACACTGTAACGATGCCCGTATGTACAAGGATGAATTCATGAAGGTTGTCCTGTCCCTGGACACTGAAGAAGAGCAAGAAATAGTGCCTAATGACACCCTCATCATACCTGTCAAAGGGCGTGTTTCTCGTCCTCAGTCCTCCAAGCCACTAGCTATTCACTTGTCGGTCCAGAAGCAATCAACTGATGATGATCATGATCAAAGGGAGCTCACCTCTTCTGAGCCGCTTGTTATAGATTTACGTCGTAACAAGGAAAAAAGGCCGCTCACCTCTTCTGAGCCACTTGTTATTGATTTACCTCATAACAAGGAAAATAGGGAGCTAACCTCCTCTGAGTCGCTTGTTATTGACCTCCGTCGTAACAAGGCCAATCCTCCTCCACGTTCTTCTTCTCCCCCTCTTGTAATCAATCTGACCAAGTCTGCTAAGGCTAAAGGTCCTGCTGTAAATACAAATATAGAAATCAATGAAAAAGCATCTACTTTCTAGTATACTGATGTCATTTATCATGCTAAGTGTTATTTGGATATGTTAGATAGCTATCAGTCATTTATGATGGGAGTTGTGCAATCTCTTCAAACAGAAGTCTCATTTGAACACCCAAAAGATTCATATCATATTGTTCCCGCTCGTAAAAAAGACGAGAGTCCAATACTTTTTAGTAAAGGACCGGAACAACAATTCAGCTATACGGAAGATAGCAAAAGTAATGACACGGGGCATCTTCAACTCCGTCATTACAGTCAACAATCAAAAGACATCATCCGAAAGATGGGTTATGACTTCAAGAGTGGCCTCAACTACGGTAAAGGTAGAAGAACTCCTATCCGTACGCTGTGCTGAAAGGAAAATCAGAAATGTATTACAGTAAGACCAAAAAAGGTCTCGGATATTCTTCACCTCCGATATTATCCCCAGCAGTCTCCGAATCCGATAGTGAGGAGCGCTCTAATTCTTCTGATTCCAGATCATGGGATTCTGACACCAGCATCGGTTAAGTTCATTGATTGACTGTATCTTCTAACATGGTCTCCGTCGAACTTCCAGAAGGCTATGACGAGGATGTTGAAGAAAGCCCCAAAACAGATCCTTGGGCTCAATGAATGGATACCCAATGGGAACTCTGATTCGAACAAAGAGAACCTCCTACGGAAGATCAATTAGTTCAAGTTGATGTAGGAGAGAGCGGGTCACCTCGTACAATATTCATCAACAAGAATCTCCCAGAGACAGATAAGCAGGAATTAATTCTTCTTATTAAAGAATACATTGATGTCTTTGCCTAGAGCTATGAAGACATGCCAGGTCTAGATCCTAAAGTTGCTACTCACAAATTGAACATCTTGCCGAATGCAAAACCGGTCAAACAGCAACAACGGCATTTCAAGCCAGAAATGATGGACGCAATCGACGATGAAGTCAAGAAGATCATCGCTTGTGGCTTTATTCGAGAAGAGCAACATCCTGATTGGGTAGCCAATGTCGTCCCAGTTCTAAAGAAAACCGGCAAAGTTCGAGTCTGCATCGACTTTCGGGATCTTAATGAAGCATGTCCAAAAGATGAATTTCCTCTCCCTATCACGGACGTCATGATCGACAACACCTGTGGGTTCGAAAGAATATCTTTCATGGACGGATTCTCCGGATATAATCAGATTCGGATGAATCCTGAAGATGAAAAACATACTTCTTTCCGCACTCCTCGCAGAGTCTACTGCTATACTGTAATGCCATTTGGTCTCAAGAACGCTGGTGCAACTTACCAGCGAGCCATGAGTACCATCTTTCGATATCATCTGCGCAAGACTGTCGAATGCTACGTCGACGATATTGCTGTCAAAAGTCGTTTAAAGGAAGATCATATCCAAGACTTGAGAACTATCTTCAACCTCATGCGCCAACATCAACTCAAAATGAATTCCACCAAGTCATTCTTGGGTGTCTCTAGTGGCAAATTTCTCGGCTTCGTTATTACCTCTAAGGGTATACACGTGGATCCCGAAAAGATCAAAGCCATCCAAGAGATGCGTCCTCCACGCAACCTAAAAGAGCTACGAGGATTCCAAGGTCGACTTGCGTACATCAGGAGATTCATTTCAAATCTGTTTAGACGCTGTAGACCATTTACCCAACTCATGAAGAAGGGTGTATCTTTCGTTTGGACCGAAGAATGTCAACGAGCATTTGATGACATAAAGCGGTATCTCATGAACCCACCAGTCTTCGTGCCACCAATCTCTGGCATACCATTCTTAATGTATGTCCGTGCTATGGATCATTCATTGGGCGCTTTACTTGCCCAAAAGAACAAAGAAGGCCACGAACAAGCTATCTATTACCTCAGTCGTACTATGATTGGTGCTGAACACCGTTATAGTCCGGTCGAAAAAGAATGCTTAGCTCTTATGTTTGCTGTTCAAAAGATTCGGTATTACATCATTGGCCAAACTATTCATGTCATATCCCGAGTTAATCCTCTTCGGGTACTGATGAAGAAGCCTAGCACACTCAATTCTCGGCTGGCTACATGGGCCATTCTGCTAGCTCAATATGACATGGTATATGTTCCTCAAAAGTCTGTCAAAGGTCAAGCACTGGCTGATTTCTTAGCAGCTCATCCTGTTCCAGAGACGTCCAAGCTCTATGATGAAATTCCAGACGAGACTTTAGAATCTAATACAATCTCCGAAGAATTTCCTACTTGGCGTCTATTCTTTGACGGTGCATCCAGGATTGGACCCAATGGTGCCATTGTCGCAGGAGTTAGAGTTGTCCTTGTTTCTCCAGACGGGTCAGCTATTCAAAGAGCATACTCCTTAGATGAGCCTTGCTCAAGAATGTAGCAGAGTACAATACTCTACTCATCGGTCTTCAGCTAGCCAAACAACTTGACGTCGAGTATCTTGAAGTTTATGGTGACTCTAAGCTGGTTGTTAACCAGGTTAGAGGAACCTATGAAGTTCGCCATCAAGATCTAGTGCCTTACTTTGAAGCGGCAATCAACATGGCTACATCATTCAAAGCCTTCTTCATTGAATATGTACGCCAAGCTTGCAATACTGAGGCAGATGCTTTGGCCAATCTTGTACCAGTTTTAGCCATCCCTATCAAAAGATAACAGGTGGTGGTCATCTCTAATCGGGAACTGTTCTGCATCGAAAACAATCGTAATATTGAGTTCAGTAATCTTACTAAAGTCAATGTTATCAATGAAGATTGGAGAACTCCTTTCATCGACTTTGTGGTCCATGACATACTCCCTGAAGATCCTAAGGAGGCTACGAGTATTCGTCGATGGTCTTTATGATTCTACTACAATCAGACCACCAAAACTCTCTACCGGCGAACTTATGACGGCATACTCTTACGCTGTCTTGCTGGTGACGAAGCGAAGCAAGTATTGCGTGAAGCTCATGACGGTGTCTGCAGAGCACATCAGCCCGGTCCTAAACTACAGGATCACATCCGACGCATGGGTTACTACTGGCCCTCTATGGTATCTGATGCCATTGATTATGCGAAAAAATGTCGAGCTTGTCAAATCTACGCAGACTTTATTTATCAACCATCAGAATTCCTTCATCCGACTGCTGCTTCCTGGCCTTTTGAAGCTTGGGGCATGGACATCATCGGTCCCATCAATCCTCCTTCTTCTAGAGGACATCGGTTCATACTGGCGATAACTAATTACTTCTCCAAATGGGCTGAAGCTATACCATTGGCTGAAGTCAAGACCAGCAGCGTCATCAACTTCGTTAAACACCATGTCATCTATAGATTTGGTGTACCTCGGTGAATCATCCACGACAACGGACCTCAATTCATCAGCCAAAAGTTTATAAGGTTCTTTGACGATCATCGGATTGACAATGTCGCTTCGACAGCTTACAATCCCGCTGCTAATAGCTTAGCGGAAGCTTTCAACAAGACTATCATCAAGCTCCTCAAAAAGTTTGTATCCACTAACAAACGAAACTGGAGTAAAAAGCTTGGAGAATGTCTTTGGGCCTATCGTACTACGGTCCGCAACCCTACAGGCTGTACACCCTTCTCTTTGGTATACGACTGTGAAGCAGTTCTACCTCTAGAACTCCAAATTCCGTCTTTGAGGATTGCTATCGCCAATGAACTCACGACAGAGAACAACGATCTTCTCCGACTTTAAGAGTTAGAAGCGCTCGATGAGAAGCGGCTATTGTCTCAACAGCATATTGAGTTATACCAAGCCCGCATCTCAAAGATTTTCAACCGCAAAGTTAAGGTCAGAGCATTTCAGAAAGGAGAGCTCGTTCTAACCGTCAGACATCATATGACTATGACTCACTCAAGCAAAGGCAAGTTCGATGCGAAGTGGGAAGGTCCATATATCGTGAGCAAAGTCTTCTCAAATGGAGCTTATCAACTCACAGAGCTAGACGGTCGAGTTGCAATGATGCCCATCAATGGCAAGTTCCTCAAAAAATATTATGTGTAAATGTAACAGACAGTGATTGTAATTATCAGACAGTTCATAAATAAAGTTTGATTTTTATTTCATCATAAACGTTGTTACATAATGTCAAGGAAGGTCACTATCATCCTTCTCAAAGTTAGGACGCGGGCCACTACCGTCCTTATCAAAGATATGATCAGCAAAAGAGTCAAGAACATTCTTGCTGGAACCCACCAGGAACTTGCAAGCAGCCATTCTCATAGCTTCTTCTTCTTCAGTCTTCTCTAATTCGAGAAGGAAGTCCAAGATGCCCTTTGGTGGCTTGGATGCAGACGAACCTTCGCTCGCTGCCACCTACTTTGGTTGTGTCGGTTCGACTAGATGTTCTTCAGTACCCACTTCCACCTTCGGGGCCATCTCAGCCTTCTTGGATGCATTTTCAGACGACATTTTTATGTTGAAAAGTAAAAGTGATCATTCTATCTGATTTTCTGTTCTATTTATAGACAGAACTATGAAGCGACACATTCATCTGACGGTTCGTCCGTTCATCATATCCCTTTGACGGTTCATCCGTTCATTAAATACATTCATCCGACGGTTCGCCCATTCATCACATTCATCTGACGGTTCGCCCGTTCATTCATCATATTCATCTGATGGTTTGCCCGTTCATCATCCGATGGTTCGTCCGTTCACACATCCACTTGACGGTTTACCCATTCATTTGACGGCTCGCCCGTTCATTACATTCATCCCGACGATTCATTTCGTTCATTTATTTTGACGAATCAGCCAGTTCGTTCTTATCAGCAACTTGTCATCTTTGATTAAGTTGTCTATTGAAATAATGATATTCAAAAAATTATATTTGCCACGTCCATATTACCTCTGAGCAGATATAATTGAATATGATTATTTTCCAGAATCAAAAAAATATATCATGTCTTGTACCTCTGAATATATTTTCTATCTCTATTATTTATATCTGAATAAGATATGCAATAAATAATAGAACCACAAAAAAATGTCTTTTTATTGGTCAAAAATGAAAGACATTACAAAGACACATATCATGAAAAAACAAGAAGATACAAAAGATCTTTCTACTCAGCCGGTGGTGTCATCAAATTGGTCATCTGCTGCTTCAAGATTTGTAGTCGCTCTTCACGAGATTCTATCACTCGTTTCCTAGCCTCTTCCATCCCTGATTTATCATCGAAGGTTGGTAGGGTTACTAGTCTGCGAGTAACTTCAGCTTGGTGAGCTGCAGCATATTCATCTCTCTCTCTCGAGTCAGAACACCAAGTTGTTGAATTGCAGCTTGATGTTGAGTAGCTTCATCCTCCAGAGTTAATTGAGCAAGTCTCAATTCTTCCTGAAGACGGACAATTACCGCTTGCAATTCAGCAACTCTTCTTTCTTTTTCTTCAGCAACAGAAGCCACTGTTTCTACTTTGGAATTATACTCAGCGGACTTGGCAGTGAAAGTATCCAAGAGAATTTGGAAGTTAACTTTCTCAACCGCGGCCTCTTGAGACTTCCGTTCAAATTCAGCTTTCGCCAGAAGCTCTACCTCTCCCTTTCTTAGCTCTTTATAGCTCTTAACTGAAGTCTCCAACTCATCTAATATATGCTCAAGGAAAGTAGCCTGAGCTTCATCCCCTTGGTTGCGGATGGCATTAATCAAGTAAGAGGTTGGACCTCTAACTATAGAGAAATCAGCTTCTTCCTTCTCTATCGTCCTATCTATTAAGGGTCCCAAAGAGCTAAAGAAGAAGTTGGTGAAAGAGCTGATGACAAATTGATTGGTGGCCAAAGCACCCGGAGTAGCAGCGACTCCTGTTGATGATGAAGCAGTGGGACGTTCAGCCACTTGGACGGGAGGCTCTTTAAATAAGGAAGCTAAAGTAGAGCTGGTCGCTCCTCCCGGTTGTTCGCCTGCAAAAATAATAAGATAAACTTTATCATTTTGTCTGTCATTTGTAGCTATTGAAAAGATCAAAAGTAAAAGCAATCTTACCATGACTTGTCCCAGTCACAAGCCTTTCATCTGCTGGCCCAGATTCCAGTCTAGCAGAAGTAGCTTCAGACATTACTGCCTGGCTACTGCCTGCCTCGGAGCCACCTGACAAATGACGACTGCTGCTAGCTATCGTCGTCACAGGTACTATATCCGTGTACACTAGAGGAGCTGGAGAAGATTCGATTTCTGCATGGATCAAAGATAGAGATGTCAGTTATTAATCTATGAAAAGAAGATTGATAATTTTATTTTATACCTTTGGGATCAACAGTAGGAGTTTCCTCCAGGGCCACTTCCTCATTTGCATTCTTTTCGGGAGATACCTGCACCTCAACATCCTTTTCAGGATCCAAGGTGTCATCAGCTGCTTTGGAAGATATATGGACTTCAACGTCCTCTTCAGGATTCTGTGTCTCATCAACAGCTTCTGATGATGTACTCTCCTCACTATCCTCAGGAGCTTTTTCGTTGGCAGTAGCAGCGACATGATCAGCATCTTCTTGATAACCGAAGTCACAATCATTTAATACCTCGATCATTAGATGATCCTCCTCTTCGCGGACTGCTCCTGGTGTGACAGGAAGCTGAGTCGTTTCTACCGCTGGCGAAGGAGATCGTGAAGCTTCATCTTCTCTAGGCTCTGTAGCCTCCTCTCTCTGTTCAGCCTCCTCTCTCTGTTCAGTCTCCTCTCTCCGCTCTGGACTAGGCTCAGAGGTAGGAGTAGGAGATGACATAGTAATCCCAGCAGCAGCATTCACCACCACCGAGGACGGGATCACCTTCTTTCTCTTTCTAATAGCCTGCTTCTTTTTATGAAGAGGCCTTTCTGGGCTCTCCACATCCACTACATCAACCGTCTTTTGAATAGAAGTCGGCGTGGTTGCCTCTTCTCGTTGAATTGACTCGGCCATCTGCCGAGATTGTGATCTATTAGTACTTTCTCTGGTTGATCTAGGATAAGTTTCTTCTTTGCAGCTGGGGAAGAAGGTTCATCAATCCTTCTTTTCTTCTCTCTGGCCGGAGATTTAACTACTTTCAGTAAAATTCTCAGTGGTTGATTTACTTCCTCACGGAAGTTTGCTTCCCTGGAAGCTTCCAATGGATCATCTACCGGTTCATGTTGTTCATCATTCGCTGGAGCTAGTGTAGCAGTGGCTCCTTTCCTCAGACATATCGCTGTTGCGAAGCTATCCACCAGACTGAAATTCTCGACGAAAGTGTTGGCAGCTGTATAAAACAGTGAATATGTGTATAACATTCTAGGGCCATTATCATTCTTGTTTGGTATTGAGAACACTGTCCTAGTGTCTCGAGCATTGTAGTAGGCCTATGCTCTCGCACCATCAATTAGGTACCCCTTTCCTTGTAGGCAAGTTATGGCGTTGCCCACATGGAATTGGTCGTAACCAAATTGACGAGCGAAGCGACTCGGCAGATATGGTTCCAGATAGCACTCCTCCTCAAATCTGTATACCAAATGTGACGGTCTGATCGCTTTCAGCCAGTCAAAAGCTGCTCGGCCCAGTAGCTGCCTCCCCAGATCAACCAGATTTGTTGCCATGAATTCGTAACCAGCTGGTGGGGCGAAGCTATAAAAGTTCCATCCCTTGCCAAGATTCAGGACACGCCTGCAGTCCTTCAGACTAACGTACACCCACTTGCCTCAGGAGAATCTACGCAGAAAGCTGCCGCTAACTGCCCCCATGTCGGGGTTCATCAGAGATGGATGATGCAGAAGCAACCACCCGAATAGATAGGTGTAGGGCAACTCCAGTCTAGGAAAGTTCCCTTTCTTACCCCTCCATTTGATCATGGAGTCGACATACAGACGAAGACCTGCATTTATTCTACAAGTCATCGCTGATAGCAAATCCATCCGGTAGCCGAAGACTAACCGGACGGCAGCGAAGAGTACGCCGCGGTGGAAGCGGTCCACAGCACTTGCTCCGGGCACGACAAATCGGCGGAGCCAGTATGTCAAAAATCCTGCCAGCTGAGCTTCTTGTGACATGGACCTGTAGCCCATTCTTATAAGGTTTTCAACAAAATCTCCGGGCTTGAGCGGAGGGTATTGGTGTTCATCAGTAACTTTGATATCCATCTTCTTATTCTCTTCCATCAGTTTTATTACCTCACTGTGGCTAAGAGGTTGAAAGAAAGTTGGGTTGCAGGAGTCATGATCTTTGGTCTTTTTTTCAATGATATGGTTAAGAAAAAGATATGGCAACCACTTCGATGAATAACATGTGCCGGAAGAGCCGCTCTTGTAGTACAGAGAGCATATGTTATAATGGCACAGTAGTTCGTCGAAAACTGCTACCATCTCTACATTTTTCCGATGCAGTCTATCTAACTCGTCGTTTATGGGAACATACTCATCATAAGGGGAGTCTCCTGTTGGAAGGCATGAGATATACTTCATCTCATGGAGGGCCAATCCCATCTCCCCGCAGGGCGTCATAAACGTCCCTGTCCTATAGTTATACCTCTCTGCCAGGGCTAGAAACAGATGAGGGCTTGGATGGAAGCCATACACGGTAGCATATACCGCATTATAAAGCTCGATCTCTCTAAGTTTGTCTTCAAACTGAGCCAATGCCCAGTTGGCTATGCAGTTCCACCTCCTGTTATCCGGGTTTACCAAACCGGTCAGCCGGATGTCTTGATCCGGATATCTGCCCTCCGCCTTGGCATACTCGTTTGCAAAAATCTGTGTCCTTATCGGCAGCAACAAAGACGAGTTCTCAGGAGGGATACAGCCTGGCTTCAACCCTCTTAGTAAAGTGCTGTGTCGTTCAGAAGAGCTATAGAACATGTCTCTATTATTTGGACCTTTCTTGACACAGATTTTTCCTGTTCGTGCATGTTGAAGGAGAGTAATGTCCCAGTCCATCCTCCTGGGATGGCTTGCATGAGCATATCGTGCTAGAGGGAGGCATCTAGCTATGTCTGGTAACTGGATCAGTTTTTCCTTCCTTTGGAAAGTTTTCGACTCAACACGGGGTCTAGGTTGAGAACTCTTGTCGATGGCTTCACCAAATAGGAACATGGGCTTCTTGTGGGTGATGGCGTCAGCAGACTGCAAGGGCTGCCCATTCATCAAACTTAATAAAGTCTCATTATCTTGAGCTATCAGGATAGCTTGGCGAGAGGATGGAAGGGCATATTGTGGGAAGAGCACATGGGATAAGTCTTCTTTGAATTCCGGCTCAGCAAGGGATCCTGCAAATATTTTATATTCAGGATCCTCTCTGATGTTAACTGCATTAAACAGAAAAAGCAAAATTCAGTACAAGTCAAATCAAAGATTTTGTCAGCAGATTGTGCAAACATCAGATTGCACAAGCATCAGATTATGCAACCATCAGATTGCGCAACAATAGCTTCTATGCGCAAACTATCCAGTGGCGCCAACTCACCCACTTGCGCAAGCCATCAGATTGCGCTGAATAACTTGCACAAAGTATCAGTTTGCGCTGGATAGCCTTGCGCAAATCAGCAGACTGTGCTGACTTTTGCCTGCGCGTTCTAACCGATTGCGCAAGAAAATAATCTTCATAAAAATGAAGATTATTGGTTTTGTGCAACCAAAACCCTAAACAGGGTGGCGCAACGAAACCAAATCTCTAAAAAGAGATCGGTTTTAAGGTGCAGCAATGGCGAAGAGCCCTAAAAAGGGTTTTCGATCGGATGTCTACCTTGTAATGCTGGGTGAGCCACCTCATGACGTGAAGGGCTCGACGCAGCACGAGTCGAGGACTCGGCTGGGGCCTTCCCTTTCTCGGCGGCAGATCATTTTGGGGCCATGGAGATCGATGAAGAAGAAGAAGGAGAGTCGAGAGAGCTCAGGAAATTCTTTCTTTCAAATGATTAGAAGCAAGTAAAGAATGACAGAGAAGAGAAAGGGATCTATTTATAGTTTTCGAGAATGAACAGACTCCTCAGATTGCGCCGGATAAACAGGAGCTAATTCCTCTGATTGTGCAGACAGGTCATCATATGCGCAACTTGATTTTCAAATCAAAATTCAAAGTATTTCGAAGCTTTGACTATTTTCAAACTTCGAAAACTTTGAAGGGGGTCTTGTAGGTCCTAAAAATCAAGTTGCACCCATCAACAAAATCATCAAAATCAATTTATACATCCTTCAAGTGAACTGCATAGAAGACAGATTGCGCATCCATTCGATTGTGCAGGCTGAACTACGCACTCATCCAAGTGCGCATGCTGACGTGGCCCTGTCATCATTACCTGACAAAGAATCAGATCTTCTGATAGCTGATAGCACGAAGAACGAGGAAACTGTTCGTTTATTGTGCAGCACAGCGCTCGAGGACAGCTGGACATGCAGTGTAATCTACCTGTAGCGCAGTCCATGCCAGCGCGGTCCAGCCCAGCATCGTCCATCCTAGCACAATCCGAAGTCAGCACAATTCATGTGGCGCACTTCATCAAGACAACTGACAAATGTACACGTGGCCTTCATGCCATCAATTGCTCATCACGTGGCAACCGTCTGTACACGATCATACGCATTTTAATCAAATAATACCATGTGTCCAAGACAGTTGGCCCATGATCAAGTAACTGTCAGCGTAATCTGATGCCTGCGCAGTCCAATGCAGCACAATCCAACTTGCGCAGTCCAGAATAACTACAAAGTAGTTATTTCCAGAACTCTATAAATAGATTTTCAAGTCCTTCCTAGGGGGATCACATACGTATTCAGAGATCATCACCAGAGATCAGGAGTTCTTGCCAAAGTGCTGCTGCATTCTTCAGAGACTTTTTCTTTCAACTTCAGAGGCTACCGTCTTCAAAGTTCACATCGTCCAAGGAATAAAGCAATCGTCTTCTGATCGGATTCCTATAGTTATACTTTTCCAGAATTCCTATAATCTTCTTTTACAAAGTTTGTTGAAATAAAGATCAACTTTTGTTTTTGCAAACAATAGCTATGAACAAGTAACAGGTACGAGTGTGAAGAACAAGTAGGGATTTGATCACACAACCACTAATAACTCCCTATCTCCGAATAGTATAATGGATTCGGACATGATACGTCATGACACGGGACTCAAAAGCAGGGGGCCAGCCCACTCCCAAGTCAATATCTATACAAGTACAGGTAACAAGTCGAGCAATGTACCAATATACCAAGTAAATCCAAGAACAACATCTCATGACAGGATCCGACGTATAATAGCCCATGAAATCATAGTGTCAGGAATCAAGTAAGACACTACAACTGAATCGAATATAGAAGCTATCAACACATCAAACTATTATCAGAGAATATACTCGCCTGTAGTCCTGAGCTGATACGGTGAACAGATGCTCAGAGTAATCACAGATCTAAAGATGAGATACCATGAGTCAAAACCGGGTTTAAAAATGAAAGGAATGCAAATCAAGTAATGATATACAAGTTTAAGTCAAAACTAGGTCAAACTAGGTCACACTAGAACAAACAAGGTCACAGAAAGTCAATCCAAGTCAAACTAGGTCAATCTGGGTCAAGGGTTGACTTACAGTTGACTTTTGGTTAACTGGTCAACTCTAGGTCAACCTAGGCAAATATTGACTAACAGTTGACTTTCAGTCAACTGGTCAACTCTGGTTTGGTTTTGGGTCAATTCTAGGTAAAGTGTTGACTCGTAGTTGACTTTGATCAAAAAGTCAACTCTTGGTCAACGGGGGTCAAAACTAGACTAAACTACCCTTATCTAATCATTACCTACCAAGACAACCTATTTCTAACCCCATCTTAACAATCAAAACCTCATCTTAGACTTTACCCCCAAAATCCTACTTTTACCCTTTACAAGGTATTCCCAATACCTTGCCCCAATACCTAGGCAATCCATCCTAACCTTGGTAGACTAATCTAGGCTTCTTAGGGTAGCTAGACACTAACCTATTTAGTCATTACCAACCACCATCTCTCACCATTTTGGACATCAAACCCATCTTATGACATATCTTAGTTTAGGCTACAATACCGTCAACATTACCTTAAGGTAATCTTGGTATCTTGAGATACCAAGATACCAACACCACCACTAATCTTAAACCATTACCACCACTCACAAACATCATCTATCTAACCTCCATCTAACTTAGAATGCTACTTCTAAAATAACTCTTAAAAACCAACTCAAACATCTACCACAAACCCCCTAATGTATCATAACATGACATATAACATAACATTACCAACCTTATTTTCTACCAATGGAAACACTATCCCATTAACCACCTAACACACTAAAAACACTCTCTAACATAGGGGTTTCATAGTAGAAAATGTGGTTGACAAGTGGGGGTAGGCATTTGGGGCTAAGGGGTGTCTAAAGGGGATGTTTTGTGGCCACAAAAACCCCAAAAAACCATCATGCACTGCCTAAAATATGCAGTCCCCAATGGGGACTGCTGCTACTG